>OY728163.1:2137454776-2137966422 GCA_963277665.1 Viscum album | reverse complement strand
ATAGTTTAGTGTCTTTGGAAACTCAGAACGTAATCTTCTAATCGTGGTGAAAGATCTTCAACATCTCCCATAAAGGTCTTCTATTTTTTTACCTAAAACCTTTCTTTATATCCTGGGGAAAAGAAAACATAAAAGGGGTGAGCTCAAATTTCCAGTAAGGGTATACAAAAGAAAAATCAATCACATCATATTCATAAGAACATAACTTTTGGAAATCATAACCTGCAAAAGAGAGCATAATTTCATAACATGGGATAAATCATAGTAGTGAAATGAAATCCCAATAATCATAAAATAAAACATGAAACTTTGTGGCATACACACATAATCATAGAGAATCATTTCTTGTTAGTCAAGACTCATTTCCAAGACTATCTTAGTGTACAAAGTCCCTTTCTGAATCAAGTAACCCTCATTTCAGTCCTATTTCACTGAACTGGTATAACCTACCATTTCAGCCATGTCTATCTCATTAGATATAAAATCTTTACCCAATGCATTGGATGGAGATATAGGTCCCACCCATCTTATAATGAATCCTTTCTTATGTGTGCCACATAATCATAACCCATACATCATAGCGTATCCCACGTAATAAAAATGGGATTCTTAAACAACATGACATCATAAAACAATTCATATAAGATAAAGGAATTCATAAAAATATTTCCATCACAACATAATCAAATCCATGTAATAATAGGGAGAGGGATCAGAGCCCTTTTATTATCTTAGATGGAAAATAATTTTGATAAATACTTGAACTCTATTCTTGAGGAAAATATCCTTTCTACTTCAAAAACATTTTTCCTTTCATAACATGTCATACGACCTTAAAATAAATGAATTTGATTAAAAATAAACTTGAAAACTTGTAAAGGAAGTTTCTTGGAAATAATGTTTTAAAAATCCATTCATGTCGTATATGTTAAAAAAAAACATTCTTCGTACTTTTGTCGGAAAGTCAAAAAGTACCTCGTATGAAAAACGACAAAAGATTCCTTTCATATCTTTTACTAAAAACTCACCAAAGGGTAAAATTGGATTTAAACAATTATAGGTGGATGGAAATAACATTACATATTGAGGAAACAAAGATGTGGTTGATAAAATACACCCCAGTAAATACCAACGTATAAACATCTCGGATAAAAATGAGATTGTGATATTTCCCTTACCTTAGGACCGATTTGCATTGTACGTGTCCGAAGCTCCTGTATAATGGTTTAAATAAGGTTATTGAATTATTCCAGAATCATACATATTGATATGATATCATATATGGTCATATTCTTAGCTTCTTTTTAGTAATATTTCATTGTTACTTGTTACTCGGGTCTTTATTTCCTTTTGTTCTTATGCGTGTTTTGCCGAATAAATTCTTATTCTTCTTTTATGGTTATAGATACCTTATATACATAATGGTATTAGTGTAACATATATCATATTTATTCATTCAATTCATTTATATAATTACTATGTAATGATGATCATGTAGACCGAGTCGCATCACATCGTGGAGACGGTATTCCGTACGTACGCACGAGTGATGATATCGTTCTTATGATCATGGAATTGTATTTGAGTATATATATATTATTTCAGTAGCAATGTTACATTATAATAATCATAAATAGTTAATCATTACACCATTATACCCATCCTTGTAAGGTGATGGTGGAAAATACATTACACCACGGCGTGGAGACGGTATTCCGTACGTACGCACGCGCGGTGATTTCATTTTTCCGTAGGATGGATAGAAGGTGAATTAGGGTTGTTTCATATTTATAATAACATATCAGTATGTATGTAATACTGATGTTATTACTTTATAATTAAACTACTAAATAAGAAGAATTTGAAGAAGAATGAAATTGAAAAGATCGGTAATGGATATTACCTATTCTTTGGAACGCCTCATTGAATCCTCCACTTAGGGAACTAAGATTGGTCTTTGAAGAAGAAAAGGACCTCTAGGATTATTCTAGGGAAGTGGAGAGGAGAAAATGGCAGGGGTTGGCCGAGCTTTAGTGCTCAAATTGGTGTGAGGAGGATGGAAAGGGGGTTCCCTTTTATAAGGGAGGCGAGGGGTACCTTTGGAATTATTAAAAATATTAATTTATAATAAATCTAACCCCACATAAAAACCTCCAAAAATGACTCATATTCGAATATTAGATAATATAAGGTTTTAATATCATCAACCAATAGAATTTAGACATGTTAGGAATTTATTTTAAACATTATCAACATGATTTATCCTTATTTAATCAATTTAATTTTATTTGTGGTAATAACATTATAATTTTTAAATTATAACAAATAATTACTTATTTGTTGTGAATTGTCCATACTTGGAGTCTTAATAACATTTTAGATCATAAAAATTTAAATTTATAATTTTTAAATATTTTGTGATTTTTAATCAATTTTATATAATGTTTGTTTTATAAAATAACAATAGTGTCAATTTTGACACTATTAATTTATTTGAATTTAAATAAAATAAATACAGAAGATATGTTCGAACTAAAAGTTTTAATAGATTCATAAAATGTCATATGTATCTTAAAAATTATTGGAGCACATTAAATAGTTCATATAATATTTATTTTATTATTTTTGAATCCATTTATTTGGTTTATCTCTTAATAAAATAAATACTACAACATTTTTGTATAATTATTTAATATACTTATTTGTTGCATAAAAAATAAAAATAAAATCCTATGATGAAATTAAATCTATTACCTTTCACCATAATAAATTTACTCTAATTTATCTTCTTAAAATCACAATATTTAAATTGTTATATTTATTAAATTATGAAGGTGACAACTTTGGCATCATTTAAAAGAAAATAATATAGGTGTCATAATCACTTTTATAAGGCTCCAAATGGTCAAATATTCGACATTGGATGCTTATGGTTTACATTTACATGGAAAATAAGTTTTTGTTAGGTATTTGTGCATTTTATGGTCACTATTAGTTTAATAAAAACAATATTCTTGATTTTTCACTAGATAAACAATATCTGGATCACTATTGTGTCATAATTAATGATAATTAATTAATCCCTAAAATTTATAAATAAATTTATATGATGTATATAATTTCATTATCTTTCTGTAGACTATTTATGTTTGAAGTTTCATGAAGTTTATCACTAAATTAAAATTAATATACTTATAAGATTTAAGAGAGTGACATGCTATCACTTTCTTTGTTTTAATAATAATTAAGTTATTTTCATGGACAAATTTCCATTAAATGATTCTAATCCGACCCTTAGGTGAAATGGGTCGACTTTTAGTCATCCAATAGGATTTTTACATTTTTTAGGGTAATTTTAAAATATTATATTTACCCTTAATTACCCGATTTACCTTTAATTATGGTAAATAAAATTTACCGTAGTTACTATTCATAATTCCTAAAAATAAAAAGTAGCTTATTAACATAATTTGGACCCACTGATTCCAAATATGGAATCCTTTTTTCCAAATTCAATATACAAAAGATGCATAAATTAAATTAAAATTAATCCCGTTGTCGAAAAAAAAAACGGGTTTTTCTTTAAAACATTGCAAAAGATTGAATTGATTTAACGTACGAATTCAAGGTAAAATCAATGCTAATGACATAGATTATATTAAATGGTAAAAATATATTCTGTTTATACTTTGAAACCATTCAATATTATAATTTAACCACATAATATATTATGATGAAAAAATTTGTTTTTAATTAAAATATAGCGTGTTTTTACTATTCATTAAATAAAGTGAAGTATCGGAAAAATATCAAAACTTTATCTAATGTAAATTTTTATATCCTGATTCAAAGGAAGAATATTATTTTGTCAAATTGAACATATAAACATGTCAAAAACTATTTAAAGTGGGTGCGCCATCAAAAGGCGGTAAAACTGCATTTTTTGAAAAATACTTATTTTACCCGAAAATTTTATTTTGTTCTTATACCATGTTCCAGAAATGTGTAAGATGAATAATAATGTTATAAATTGAAAATTTAGTTAATACTATTCATAACGGCTAGTTCATGACAATATTATAATAATATAACATTGTTTATTAAAACCCGGTATTGCGTACAACACACGCTATCGAGGAAGGTCGCGATTGAGTGTAATGCAAGCCAAGTCAGGGTTGCGTGTTGTGAAAGAATCCTTTGTTGTTTCATATAACAGAATCCAACCATATATCATTTATACATTTAATATATATATATATATATCCTCAATGTTGTGTAGAATAACTATTATCAAAATTATGTGTAACACGGTCCAAGAATAGTGCTGCATATACTGCAAGATAATACGGTGTTGCGTATAGCGCAAGGTAATCTTGGTGTAGAATACAACATAAGACATTAATGAAATTAAAATAATAATTTTCATAAAATCTCGGGGTGTTACATTCTACCCCCCTTAAAATGAATTTCGCCCTCGAAATTCGTCGGGGTTATAAATGGTTTACTATTTGAATGTTTCTTTGATAGAAACCCACATCGTAAAAAGGAATACCAAAACCAATCGTTAAAAAAAAGTATGAAACGTAACAGTTACCCAAATAATCTAATCACTGGGTTTCTACATAGGTGAAAATATGGATATGGAAGTGAAATCTAACCATCATGTTCTGATGGAGAGTGGTAGAGAACATGGCTATGGAAAAGCTAGAAATCACAAATCCATAAATTTGTGACGATCTAAGGTACCATCTGATTAATCAGATAAAGGTCACTATGACAACATTTTTTTTGGTTTTCAAGATCGTTTCCCTAAAGTTGAAGAATTTGAATTAGAAAAAATACTTACTTTATTTTGGTACAATCTCACTGTTGTTCGTGCCTTGACCAATTTCCACTTCATCTCTTAAATAAATAAAGTTGAATTTGTTATTCGTGAAGTGTTAGCAGATCATGTGATAGAATGACCGGTCATTCCATCTGTCTCAAACAAAAGGTTAGAAAAAGTTATTAAATATACATAAGTCTTTTTATAGTGAGATTAATCATATATGGTTCCTAAAATGGACTTATACTTCATATATCATACTGCTTAATATAATAAAACTAGTTTCTACTAAACAGGGACTTCCTGTAGGCCAGTGGTAGGCGATAATGGCCAGTCGCACTTCGGTTGTGGGTTCGATTCCCACAGCCTTGTCTGAAGCGAAGGGTTGTCGCCCGTCCTGCAGGTTGTCCTTTTTCTAACACTATTTTACTATAACATCCCATCAATAATATCGAAAATATTCTATCCTTAAACAATACTAACTTATGTCCAACATAATCAATTCTAATATTTAGGCTTATCCATAATACTGCAGTCCACTCTCATAATATAGTGAAAACGATTACCAAAGATTTAATACCATCGTTGATCACCATATATCATAAGATATGTCTTGTTGGTTACATTCCAAACATTCAAAGGCCTTAATCATGTATTCTCTTGAATACCCATTGAACCTTAGTGAAAACATTAATGTAGTTAAAAGTTAACTCTTTCCACATACCACAATCCAAAAATTCTCTATACTCAAACCATGATATAACCTTCTCCTTATATCAGTCATGAGCTCATGAATACAATCAAATACGTCATTATCTTGTTATTCCTTCATTATGTGCATATCATCTAAATTCCAAAAATATCTGAATAAACTTTCATGGATAGTGGTACCATTAATCATACACTTTCATAACTCAAGGAAAGACAACAGTGTAACAATCCTTAGATGTCTATTTATTCCATAGTACCATGAGATTTCTTATACAACATTACACATGATAAACATGTAATCATTCCACTAAATTCTTAAACCATTGACTGAGCTTCAACAATTCTTTAATCTCACATATAATTTGTAGTCTCTTCATCATCATCAACATAAATACTTCCCATACGACCATACTGATTATCTTCATGAGACTTTCCCTAAGTGCATTGGTTTGCATAATGCCCGTACATTCCACATTTAAAACATTTAACCATTGTTGATGTCGTAGCAATACCATTATCCTCATCCCTGGTGTTAACTGAACCTTTTCCTTTGCACTTACTGGCTTTGTGTCCTTCATTTCCACACCCAATTCATCTTCCAGTTCCTTTGAAAAATTCTCCTTGATGCCTCTTCCCACATGATTTACATAGGGGAAATTGAACTTTCTTTCCTCTATGATCATCATGAAACTCCATCTTTCTCTTATTAGCCGAGTCAGGAAACTTACCAAATTTTACTTTATTAATCATATTATGAGATTGCTGATTCAGCATAATAATGATTTTTGGACATCCAAATCCCATTTCATTTGGTTGCTCATGAAAAATATCATTCCATTGTCCCGCATATCCTCCATTATCGTGAATCACCTTGTTTCCATCCATTTTATAAAACCCAAAAAAAAAATAGTGTGAGAGGCAAAAATAATTCTAGGGAAAACAACATAATAAAGGGGGAGTATCCTCAATATCTAACATATTAGGTTAAATTCTATGATCGTTACCGTAGTTCTAGGACTGTATCCTATACGTATACTTATCCGTAGGGACATCCCTAGACATACCTTATAAATATCTCTAGGGATCTCACTAAATATCTCGCATCCTAGTTTCCAAAGGTTGACTAAACCTTTCCTCTGATACCAACAGTAGAGACCCGATGCTAGACGTACATAGAAATTACATTACTTTTTCGGAATACTTAGTACATAAAAAAACACACACACAAGGATCGTAATAGTTTAGTGTCTTTGGAAACTCGGAACGTAATATTCTAATCGTGGTGAAAGATCTTCAACATCTCTCATAAAGATCTTATTTTTTTACCTAAAACCTTTCTTTATATCCTGGGGAAAAGAAAACATAAAAGGGGTGAGCTCAAATGCTCAGTAAGGGTATACAAAAGAAAAATCAATCACATCATATTCATAAGAACATAACTTTTGGAAATATTAACCTGCAAAAGAGAGCATAATTTCATAACATGGGATAAATCATAGTAGTGAAATGAAATCCCAATAATCATAACTTAAAACATGAAACTTTGTGTCATACATACATAATCATAGAGAATCATTTCTTGTTAGTCAAGACTCATTGCCAAGACTATCTTAGTGGACAAAGTCCCTTTCTGAATCGAGTAACCCTCGTTTCAGTCCTGTTTCACTGAACTGGTATAACCTACCATTTCAGCCATGTCTATCTCATGAGATATAAAATCTTTACCCAATTCATTGGAGGGAGATATAGGTCCCACCAATCTTATAATGAATCCTTTCTTATGTGTGCCACATAATCATAACCCATACATCATAGCGTAACCCACGTAATAAAAATGGGATTCTTAAACAACATGACATCATAAAACAATTAATATAAGATAAAGGAATTCATAAAAAAAATTCCATCACAACATAATAAAATCCATGTAATAATAGGGATAAAAACAGAGCCCTTTTATTATCTTATATAGAAAATAATTTTGATAAAATACTTGAACTCTATTCTTGAGGAAAATATCCTTTCTACTTCAAAAACATTTTTCCTTTCATAACATGTCATACGGCTTTAAAATAAAATAAGTTGATTAAAAATAAACTTGAAATCTTGTAAAGGAAGTTTCTTGGAAATAATGTTTTAAAAATCCATTCATGTCATATAAGTTAAATAAAACATTCTTCGTACTTTTGTCAGAAAAGTCAGAAAGTACCTCGTATGAAAAATGACAAAAGATTCCTTTCATATCTTTTACTAAAAACTCACCAAAGGGTAAAATTGGATTTAAACAATTATAGGTGGATGGAAATAACATTATATATTGAGGAAACATAGATGTGGATGATAAAATACACCCCAGTACATACCAACGTATAAACAATCTCGGATAAAAATGAGATTGTGATATTTCCCTTACCTTAGGTCTGATTTGCTTTGTACGTGTCCGAATCTCCTGTATAATGGTTTAAATAATGTTATTTACTTATTCCAGAATCATACATATTGAAATGATATCATATATGGTCATATTCTTAGCTTGTTGTCAGTAATATTTCATTGTTACTTGTTACTCGGGTCTTTATTGCCTTTTGTTCTTATGCGTGTTTTGCCGAATAAATTCTTATTCTTCTTTTATGGTTATAGATACCTTATATCCAGAATGGTATTAGTGTAACATATATCATATTTATTCATTCAATTAATTTATATAATTACTATGTAATGATGATCATGTAGAACGAGTCGCATCACATCGTGGAGACGGTATTCCGTATGTACGCACGAGTGATGATATCGTTCCTATGATTGTGGAATTGTATTTGAGTATATATATATATTATTTCAGTATCAATATTACATTATAATAATCATAAATAGTTACTCATTACACCATTATACCCATCCTTGTAAGGTGATGGTGGAAAATACATTACACCACGGCGTGGAGACGGTATTCTGTACGTACGCACGCGCGGTGATTTCATTTTCCCGTAGGATGGATAGAAGGTGAATTAGGGTTGTTTCATATTTATAATAACATCTCAGTAATTATTTAATACTGATGTAATTACTTTATAATGAAACAACTAAATAAGAAGAAGTTGAAGAAAAAAGAAATTGAAAAGATCGGTAATGCATATTACCTCTTCTTTGGAACGCCTCTTTGAATCCTCCACATAGGGAACTATGATTGGTCATTGAAGAAGAACAGGACCTCTAGGATTAGTCTAGGGAAGTGGAGAGGAGAAAATGGCAGGGGTTGGCCAAGCTTGAGTGCTCAAATTGGTGTGAGGAGGAGGGAAAGGAGGTTCCCTTTTATAAGGGAGGAGAGGGGCACCTTTGGAATTCTTAAAAATATTAATTTATAATAAATCTAACCCCACATAAAAACCTCCAAAAATGAATCATATTCAAATATTAGATAAGATAAGGATGTAATATCATCAACCAATAGAATTTAGACACGTTAGGAATTTATTTTAAACATTATCAACATGATTTATCCTTATTTAATCAATTTAATTTTATTTGTGGTAATAACATTATAATTTTTAAATTATAAAACTAATTACTTATTTGTTGTGAATTTTCCATAATTGGATTCTTAATAACATTTTAGATCATATAAATTTAAATTTATAATTTTGAAATATTTTGTGATTTTTAATCAATTTTATATAATGTTTTTTTATAAAATAACAATAGTGTCAATTTTGACACTATTAATTTATTTGAATTTATATAAAATAAATACAGAAGATATTTTCGAACTAAAAGTTTTAATAGATTCATAAAATTTCATATGTATCTTAAAAATTATTGGAGCACATTAAATAGTTCATATAATATTTATTTTATTATTTTTGAAACCATTTATTTGGTTTATCTCTTAATAAAATAAATACTACAACATTTTTGTATAATTATTTAATATACTTATTTGTTGCATAAAAAATAAAAATAAAATCCTATGATGAAAATAAATCTATTACCTTTCACCATAATACATTTACTCGAATTTATCATCTTAAAATCACAATATTTAAAATGTTATATTTATTAAATTATGAAGGTGACAACTTTGGCATCATTTAAAATAAAATAATATAAGTGTCATAATCGCTTTTATAAGGCTCCAAATGGTCAAATATTCTACCATTGGATGATTATGGTTTACATTTACATGGCCAATAAGTTTTGGTTAGGTATTTGTGCATTTTATGGTCACTATTAGTTTAATAAAAACAATATTCTTGATTTTTCACTAGATAAACAATTTCTGCATCACTATTGTGTCATAATTAATGATAATTATTTAATCTCTAAAAATTATAAATAAATTTATATGATGTAGATGATTTCATTAGCTTTCTGGAGACTATTCATGTTCGAAGTTTCATTAAGTTTATCACTAAATTAAAATTAATATACTTATAAGATTTAAGAGAGTGACATGTTGTCACTTTCTTTGGTTTTAATAATAATTAAGTTATTTTCATGGAAATATGTCCATTAAATAATTCTAATCCGACCCTTAGGTGATATGGGTCGACTTTCAGTCATCCAATATAATTTTTACATTTTTTAGGGTAATTTTAAAATATTATATTTACCCTTAATTACCCGATTTACCTTTAATTATGGTAAATAAAATTTACCGTAGTTACTATTCATAATTCCCAAAAATAAAAAGTAGCTTATTAGCATAATTTGGAACCACTGATTCCAAATATGGAATCCTTTTTTCCAAATTCAATACACAAAAGATGCAGAAATTAAATTAAAAATAATTCCGTTGTCGAAAGAAAACGGGTTTTTCTTTAAAACATTGCAAAAGATTGAATTGATTTAACCTACGAAATCAAGGTAAAATCAATGCTAATGACATACATTATATTAAATGGTAAAAATATATTCTGTTTATACTTTAAAACCATTCAATATTATAATTTAACCACATAAGATATTACGATGAAAAAAGTTGTTTTTAATTAAAATATAGCGTGTTTTTACTATTCATTAAAATATGAAAGTTATCGGAAAAATATCAAAAATTTATCTAATATAAATTTTTTATATCCTGATTCAAAATAAGAATATTATTTTGTCAAATTTAACATATAAACATGTCAAAAACTATATTTAAAGTGGGTGCTCCATCAAAAGGCGGTAAATCTGCATTTTTTGAAAAATACTAATTTTACCAGAAAAATTTATTTTGTTCTTATACCATGTTCTATAAATGTGTAAGATGAATAATAATGTTATAAAATTCAAAATTTAGTTAATATTATTCATAACGTCTAGTTAATGACAATATTATAATAATATAACATTGTTTATTAAAACCCGGTATTGCGTACAACACACGCTATCGAGGAAGGTCGTGATTGCGTGTAATGCAAGCCAAGTCAGGGTTGCGTGTTATGAAAGAATCGTTCGTTGTTTCGTATAACAGAATCCAACCATATTTCATTTATACATTTAATATATATATATATATATACTCAATGTTGCGTAGAATAACTATTATCAAAATTATGTGTAACACGGTCCAAGAATAGTGTTGCGTATACTGCAAGCTAATACGGTGTTGCGTATAGCGCAAGGTAATCGTGGTGTAGAATACAACATAAGACATTAATGAAATTAAAATAATATTTTTCATAAAATCTTGGGGTGTTACAGTGGAAGGGTTGTGTATGGGGTGGGGGACCAGCCACGGGGGTAGGGGTGTCCATGGGGGTGGTTAGGATTTCTAGATTGTTGGAGGGGTTGTCTAAGGGAGTAGGGAGTGTCCAGGGGGTGGGGGGTTGTTCATGGTGGGGGGGGGTGTCCACGGTGGTAGGGGTTTCGAGGGGTTGGGCGGGCTATCCATAGGGGCGGTGGGTTTTCCATGGGGGGTGGGGTTGTCCATGGGTGTAAAGGATGTCCATGGGTGTGGATGGATTGTCCAGGGGTGTGGGTGGGGTGTCTATAGGGGTATGATGGCTGTCCAGGGGGGTACATGCTGTCTAGGGGTTGGGAGGGGATATCCATGGGGGTGGGGTGGGGGGCTGGCCATGGTGGTAGGGGTGTCTAGGGGGGTGGGTTCTGTCTAGGGGGGGGGGTATGAATGGGGGTGGTGGGGATGTCCAGGGGCTGTTCACTGGGGTGGGGGCTATCCAGGGGGTGCTGGGTCTCTAGAGGGGATTGTGATCCTAAACAAGGGGTACGGGGTGTCCAGGGGGTGGGCCTGCTCTCCATGGGGATGGGGGATTTCTAGGAGTAGGGTGTGTCCTAGTGGGTGGTTGTGCTGTCCATGGGGATGGGTGGGTTGTCCATGGGGGTGGGGGTGTCCTGGGGGTGGGGGGCTATCCATGGGGGTGGGGACTGTCCACGGGGGTAGGGGTGTCCAGGGGGGGTGTGGACTATCCACGGGGGTGGGTGTCTTTCTAGGGGGGTGGCCCAGCCACCCACCCCCTGGACACCCACCCACCCACCCCCTTGAGAGCCCACCTAGATAGAGCACCCACACACCCCCTCCTCCACTTGGATATCCCGCCAACCATCCATGTGGATATCCCACCCCTTCGTGGATAGCCTACACCACCTTCCCCTTCAACACCCCTGGACATCCCACCCCCCTCACTGGACATCCCACACCCCCTCCCTTGTAGCCCCTACCCCCTACAACACCAATGGACAACCCCCCTCCCCCACCTGGAAATCCCACGCCCCCCCACTGGATATCCCAACCCCACCCCTCCATGGACAGCCCATACCCCTCTCCCCCACCAGGATTGGCCACTAACTAACCCACACCAAGTACAACCCAACCCCCTCCCTATATAGTCCACACCCCACCCCTAAATCCTACCCCCTGTCCCTCCTTGACAACCCCCCCCCCCACAACTGGACAACCTCCCACCCACACCTGGACAAATCCTCACCCCCACATGGACATCCCCCAACCCCACCTGGATAGCCCACCCCCACCACCCCCCCGACTTGGATATCCCCCCCCCCTCCCTGGACACCCCACACCCCCTCCCCCAATTGGACATCCCACCCCCTTGGATACCCCCCCCCCATCCAGAGATCCCACACACCCTCCCCCACTAAAATGGTTCACACCCACCCCTGGATAGCCCACCCTTGGACATCCCTAACCCCCTCCCCTCCTAGAAAACCCAACCCCACCCCCTTGGACATCCCACCCCATGATAGCCCACACCCCTCCGCCAACAGGTCAACCCACCCTCACCCCCCTCGACAGCTCACACTCCTCCTTGGGCGGCTCATACCCCCTCTCCCCACACCCATGTATCCCCCTTACCCCCTGAACACCCCACCCCCACCTAGACAACCCCTACACCGAGACAAGCATCTACACCTCCTATATCTCCCTTTATGGTATTTTATTTAAAATCATTTTATTCATCAATAAAGGCAAACCATCATGCATTTACCATTTCATTCCAAACAACCCAATCAATTTATCAAAACATGAGAAATTCAATTTATCAAAACATGACAAATTTAATTTTTAAGGCTCTATGGGTCACTATGGAAATTTAATTTGGGAAAAGGGAAATCAAAGACATTGTTAATTCCAATTCAAAAATTGGGACAAGCACTTAAGAGGTGTGGTGGAGTCTAGGAGGTGTGGTGCTGTCCAGGGGGGCTGTCTAAGGGGGTGGCAGATATCCAAGGGGGAAGAGGGTGTCTAGGGGGTAGGGGTTTTCCAAGGGGCTCAGGGTGTCCAGGGGTGGGGGGATGTTTCCATGGGGGATGAGGGGTGTCCATGGTGGGTGGGGGTGTGGGGGTATAGGGGGTGGGGGAGGGGATATCCAAAGGGTGGGGTAGTGGTGTCCAGACGGGTTTTTCCAGGGGGTGGGGGATGTCCGTGGGGGTGTGGGGTTTCTATGGAGGGTGGGGTGAGGGTGTCTAGGGAGGGTGGGGTGGGGGTGTCAAGGGGGTGGGGGTGCAGGGGGTGGGGGATGGGGGTTTCTCCAATGGGGGGAGGGTGTCCCGGGTGGTGGTGGGAAGGTTGTGTTGTGGGGTGGGGGTGGGGGTGTTCAGGGGTGGCAATACCCTTATAATACATTAATAATTACCTATAACCAATCAACCAACATTACAATTCCAATACATCACCCAACCTTCATCCAATTCATCCTCATTATCAATACCATTCATATTAATCCGTAAAACAAATATGAATACAAAATCCAAATCCATTTTTCTACTAAATTAAATTCCATATAAATAACCATATCACCCCACTAATCAAAACATTTACCATGTAATAAGTATTGAAAAAATAGAAATCAAATCAAATGATTGAGTATGCCATAGACCATAGAAATTCAAAATTATCCCAAATCAACATACAAAAAATAGAGGGATAACCTTAAAAATGTGGTATCACTTACTAATTTGAAGTGTATAAATAGAAAATTTATTGATTGAAGATAGATCTATGATTGGAATAAATATAAAGGCTATGAAAACTTCTGGAGGAACTTTGGATTAGGGCTGCACGCGGTCTACATTTGGGCTGAGGGGTGCTAGGTATTTGGGGAAAACGTTCCAAATTATTTTTAAAAACTGTTGGGAAAGAATATCAATTCCATTGGTTTATTAAAAGTGTTGGTATATGTTATAGGAATAAAATCATTCCAAATAGTTTTTTCAAACTGTTGGGAAAGCTTGTCTATATAAACACATTTTCCAATGGTTGGAGAAAACTATTGGAAAATGTGAATTATTAACTGTATACCAATGGCTTCATCAAACCGTAGGTGTATATCCATTGGAAGACCCACTATTTATAGTAGTGTAATTCCATCAATTACAATACGACATATGGTGGTCAACTCCTAATAATAAGGGGATAAGTCTAGTTCCCTATCTAACTAGGGATAAAATATCATAAAAAATTACATCACACTAACCATGATGACTTTGTCCTGGTAGTCTCATAAAATATAATCATTAGGGTCATATAGACTTACTCTAACTCATTAACCCTTGTAATATAGGTGAGTTATTTAGATCCCCTTTTCAACCTAACCTATGTGATTGTATACTCATGTATGATACCTCATACCACCATACCATGTTCACATGCTTCTATAATGTTTTATGACATATACGAATACAATTAATATAAAATATTAACACACATAACATAAAAAATGCATAGTTTCTTCAACACATACACTAATATTTATGCCTTAACCTATTTTTTGATTTTTTATATCTTATCCTAACTCATTTATCATATTCCTCATTCACATGAATTAATTAATTTACATATTTCCATTACAACCCATAATCCATTTAACACATTCATTTTAATTCATTTAACCCATTCACAACGTTACAATGTACCCCTTATTCCATGTAAATGATTAGACACAACTACAATTAGTGCCTTTTAATAATTAAATCTAACATTTCAACATATTTATCATGGGATATACTTCATCAAAAGTAAAATATATGTTTATCATTATAATTTTACATATTCTAGATGATGGAACACCCAATGGGGGACCCTATTACCATTCTAATCAACCTTAATGCATCCCATGGGGATCACAAGGGGTTCAATTCTACATTTATCTGATCAATTTGCCTAGTTTACTAAAGGAATCGAATATGAAAAATAATGCACCATAGTACAACCACATAAATATAGAACAATCATCAAGACTATGGGATATAACATGTAGAGAACCAACTATGATTCCAAGTACAAACACTTGCTCAACCTTTGTCTATGAATCGCACTTGAAATACCTTTGAAGCCCCAACCTATGATATAATATAAAAATAGTTTTTAGGGATTTAGAAGAAATAGAACAACTACAATACCAAATCTAAAAATCAAATTAGGAGGACTGTTAGACTCACCTATATCTTATATTCACACCAAAATATACTCCAAATAGATTACAAATAATGGAGATCAATCCTTATGAATCATGAGGAATTTTTGTTCATCGTTAAGGTTGAAGGAGGAATATTGGAAGAAAATATAAATTTAAAATCTTTAAGGTCTAAGAGGGAAAAAATTGTTAAATCCATGTTTTTTGCAAGGAATGTTTTGGATTCATGGATTAACAAACTGTGTATCAACTGTGCGCCACTCTCTCTATAAGAGGTTTCCAAGCTGCACAGTTACCTAAGGAGCCCGCACAGTTTAGAAAAACTTGTGATAACCATGAATGATTAATGTGTCCAAGACCGTGTGGTTTTTCCTCCCCCCATTCCTGATTTATTTTAATAATCCACCCATCCTCAAGACATTCATGGTTAGGATGAACATTTACTGCTAATCGTGCACTAGCCATTAAGCGTGCACTGTATGGCCCTGTTCTTCCTTATTTTGGGTCTCAAACACATAAAACACCCCTAAGCCTCTACACAGAATTAGAAAATGCTTCATTAACAAAGTGAACGGTATTTAAAGAATTATTTTATTCAAGAACATGCCACAAATAAATCCAGGATCTTAAAAATAAGATCATTTTGTTCTTAGGGTAACACTCATACTCCATGGTTAATGGAAGTCTAACACGTCCCATCTAAGACCCAATTTTGGAGCTGCTTTATCATTTAAAAAAATACTATGTGTGTGTCAGATAATATATCAAATATTTTTATTACATCAACACTGAGCCTCTTAGGGGCCCGAAAGACCACATTGACTACGTTCCAAGCATTGAAAATTTTCATCAAAATATTCCATTGTCTTTCAAGGAAAAAATGAGTCTCTATAAAAAATAATCACCATGATCTTCCCCATGAACCAACAAAAATCTCATCAGACTCATGGTAGGTTCTTTCAAAAACCATCCCGAGCTCAATTTGAACACATAAAATCCGTCCCAAAATTCCTTTAAATGCCATATATTTTATTCCTAACAGAACTAGATATAATTAGATATACCTATTCATTAATATATAAATTCTTCCTCAACAATCAATTGATTCGAAACATCACATCCATGGCCCTAATAACATGGGGTCATATCTCCACAACACACAATCCATCCAATTAATCATTTGATGCTTGAATGTGTAAATCCTATAGAAAAATGATCTCTAATAAGAAAATTTTACTATTAATCATTCATAGAATATGGTAAAGTTATCCTCCACATATACAAAAAAATTTATCTGAAACAATGGTCAAAACCTACAAAAAACAATTATTCAACACACATTACCTAGATTACATATACATTTTCTCTAGAGTGAACTCAATGTGTTCCAAAATCCTACAGACGTATCTTCTCCAAATTCATGTTCATTCATTTTATTAATACTAAATTCATCCATCCACGACATCATCATCATCATGTTGGAGGAACTCTTCATTCTCAACAAACCCCCATGCCTCTATTCTAATAGGCGATATATCAATTCCATCATTCTTAAACACACATATAATCAATAACAAAAAATATAGTTCGAATAAGGACACATGTTACAATAACACACTACCTCAATCTCATATGATTCCAACATGAATACACTCCACTACCACCCAAACACATATTCAATCTCATTATAGCATGAGTTATAGTTTCTTGAATTCTAGGATTACATCCCTAAAACATTGACTATGATCCAAAGCATGTCAACCAAATTTAGCTGAAATCATTTAAATGATTACATTATAATAATTGTGACATCTCATTAGTGGTATGGATAAATACCCGACCTCCCACAACCTTGGAATCATTCCCGAAACCACAAAATTTCTCATAATGAGATCACCATGTAACCCATAATTAATATAGAATAAATATTATTTTGTATCTTAAAAATCTTGATTTCAAAATCATTCCTTGATATTGATATCACACTAAGTGCTTTTGATCATGAACCCCAAGGCATCTCACTGTCATACACCCAACAGAACATTCCCTCCAGGCATGATAGAATTATAATATCCAAAGAACATTACATGATTTCATGTTCATAATATATAAGTTAAAATAATGTCAATACCATATACCAAGTAAAACCTTCCATTCACTGATATCATAACCTGAAGCATCTACCCATGATTGCCTTTTTGGAGGAACTCACAATCTTGGGATACCCCCTCTCATGGGTTACCCAAATTTATAACACAAGTATCACGAATACATTGAGTCTTATTTCCAAAAATTATGCTTTACCACCTATATCATAAGCCATACCTCACATAAATCAATTCCAAGGATTATTATCCCTACATTTATCTTCAATACCATATAGTGACTCATGTTCCAACAGTCATCCTGGGTCCATATATATAAATACATCAGGTATCACATTCTAATCCACTAACACTCAAGGATACCAACCCCATACTCTGTATCCACACATGTAAATACCTCTTTGAGGTCTGCAACATCATCCATTTACATATATATATATATACATAAATAATTAAATCATTCCATGATGAACACTGTTTATAAAACCATAACCATATGGTTCAGTTAAGTAGAATTCCACCACAAAGTCATATTATCATAGTCAAAAAGAATATCTATGTTGAATTTAAATGACCTATCAACAAAATAAATACACCCTTTTATTTTAATATAATTCCACCATGATGTTATATAGGAAAATAACGTATAATATTTTTTTGAAACATCAAAAAACTAAACCATAATTGTTAGTGAAATCAATTACACACAATAACATATATTACATTTGACTCCTACATGATGGGAACGATTCTTGTAAACAAAGGTCTTGAATGTGTTCCAAGAGGTAATCAAAATAAATCATTAAACTAGTAACCCAAGTGCCTCTCTATAGGTGAAATAATATAGATGAAAAATAATAAAAAAAGAAAAATAATCCCTTATCCTGGGTAATTTGGAATTCCTATTAGAAATGTTGTTCACACACACTAGTATGAGGTATATCAAAAGGTCTGATTCATTCCCATATAACATTTCAAATTTTTTTTAAAATAGTAGGATAGAGAAAACATCTATAATTACACTTTGTTCCATATTTACCCCATACCACTTGACTGGTTTCTAGGAAAATGATATACTAGGACCTTAAATTTAACTCCCCAAATATTAAAGTATACCGACTAGTTATGAGGGACTATGGTATTATCATGGGTATAGTATAGACACATATTAGAGATTAATAACAACATAAATTATCAAGAAACCTTTTTAGAATTAATCCAACTGAGTTAACATAATTATAAAACATAAAAATGATATAATAAAAGGAATATAATAGTATATAGTCATACAGAATAATAGTGATTCCCGTACACACATACTGCTCACCCGTTGGGATAATAAAAAAATGAGATAATTAAAATAATAAAATATAGGATTCCCAACGATGAATCACACCATAAATCATCTATATCATGATTTTTACAATATATCAAACTGAAAAACAAAACAATATGCCATTTCCCAACAAGATCATATGAAAAATGAATATTTTCTCAGGTACCCAAGTTCCACAATCACACAAGAAGGGTGACGGTATATCTCAGTAGCATACCACCAATGTGCACTCATACATAAACTAGTTAAAATAATGTGTACATATCTGGTATTCTCTGAATAATAAAATAAATGACTTCAGAAGAATAAATTTAGTATGTAGTATCAAACTGTGGGTTATAATGTAACACTCAATATCCATTAAACTTACATCAACTAGTTTCAAATGTATCTTATCATAATAACCACATAAGGGTACCCAAGTCAAAATCTATAACTATACCCAAGAATTATACAAACACCATCCAGTGTCATAGTTCCTTTGAATATATGTAACCACTTAGGAGAAATATACCCATCCTTGTAACATAAAAAATCACCCGGTGGAAATATACACATCTATGGAACAAATCTACCCTGAGTCAATGTTCACCCAAGACATATCCCAAAAAAGGGGGATGGGGTCCCACCCTAGAACCATATATTCCACAGCCCATATCTCATGATGAAAAACCATATATTATAAACCTAGGGGGTTGTATCACATACCCATAACAAGGTATCAGGCTTACTTTACTCAAGGGTTGTAACATTCCCCGAGTGAATAGACCATCAATTCATTTGCATCCCACAAACTAAGACACACATTTGTATATATATCACATCAAACAAATATAAATAGGGTATAATCCTCCTAGATTAATTTTTCATAGAACATACATTCCTAAGTGTACATACCTTCCTTATAACCAGTATTAGATGCACATGGGTCAACCACCTACTCTACCACATCACATATATCCCATGATATTCTATATAGTGCTATACCCGTAACTCATTATAGTACCAAATATATGTGATCACCAAAAATCCTTAGGGATTAAGAGGATACGTGGGATAGATGATACCTACCATTCTACACTAACACTCACTAGGTATAACATATCACTAGGTTACCCAATGAGGTCTCCTATGTCTCATTATAACATGGAAACCCAACATTGGATTTTTATTTGTAAACATGTCCCTTGGTCCAAGCCCATTAATTTGAGGGTATACCATTTTTCAATACAATCATACTCATATTACGACCACACTAGACTTATAAATCTTACCTCACTGGCATCACATTAAAGATATGGAATAATGCCTATCATATATCCCAAGACATTGATTAGTCCCCTAAACTGACCTATCATCATGTCACAAAAAGGGAATATCCGCCCAAGAAATCATATCTCATTGGGGTAAGAAAACATACTCTATTATATAATAATCTATCCTAATGAATCTAAGGAACCTATAAAGAATATCATAGGCCAATCTGGCTAATATTTCCAAATTCATCACATCCATCAATCTGGAGGTTTCGAAGGTGACATATAACTAAGACATCTATATGTCATTAATTTATTTTAATTTTATTTATTCCACATATGTACTATATACCCCAAGGAATAAAATTTTAATTAACTCCTTTTCCTTAAAATGTCAAGTCATCTATCCAGTAAACAAGAGACTAACGTGGCCCTTGATAATTTTTCCATTTCTAAGAATCTAATTTTAAAAGTATAATTCATTTAAATAAATGGTAAATCACCATTTATAGTGATACTTAATATCAAATACATGTAAAAAATGCATAAAACAAAGAGTTAATAATAGGGTAGCACCTACCGTAATCCAATACATATCCCTTTTTATGAATATCCCAACAACCCTCACCTAGGATCATCCAATATCCAACTAGACATCTCCCCTAAACATGGTAAAATATCCCAAACTAAATATATAAATTAATTAATTATAATATAATTAAAATTATTTATAAAATAATAACTAATTTTATATTTACTATAATTTTATATGATCATTGAAAAACACATTGACTGACCACACCGTAGTAAAATAAAGACAAAATGCACATGGAATTCTTAATAATTGACACCCATTCAATATACTATATTATTTAATAAAATTATATTAAATTAATAAATGTAGATGAAAACTATGGTTTAACCAAATGATTTGAAATTACATGTGATTGTTATCATGTGAAATACATTATCTATTGAACACTATTTATCCGTCATATCTGATTGTTTACATCATGATCAGGTAGACGTAATTAAAAAATAACAGCCATTTCACATGAAATTATAAAGTGGATTTAAAATAGTGAACATGAAGAAAGAGGTGGAGGCTCTTATATTTAATCACAATAAAAAACTAGGAATGTTTCTAATATTTAGGTGAATATAAATAATGAAAGGGGTATATGTCCCCTTTCTATCAATTGTTCATGAGAGAGAAGAGAGACGAGGCGAGGGTTATTAAAAAAAGAGAAATATGGATTTTAAAAAAAATATTACCACACATAGTAGCTAAATGGCATGAAACAATGAATTCCTAACACTGTGGAACATCCCCATGAAGCCCTGATGGAGCCTTGACACACCCAACCCCATGGAGAGGGATCATTTCTAATCTTTATTTTAGATTGGAACCTAGAAACAAAAAATTACCAACACCCTCATGTATCTCCATTTCCCTATATTGTTCCACCATGCCATTCAATGTTATGGATTGCACCCTCACATTCCCACTCTGTTAGAAAAATATATCCCCTTAAGATTTCACTGAGCTCTATAGTGTTTGAGAGGTCCCTTGTCCATTTTGGAAACCATATAGACAAAACACTAAGTGAAATTCCCCTATTAGGTGTTTATCCTAACCCATTTCACATAGGATGATCCCATAGGCACTATAATAATAAAAAAACATTTATTGAATTTCACATTATTAGTTTAACAATGCTTGGTTGCCCAGGTGTGATTCCCCAAAAGGGAATGATATCCACCACTATACATATATCCTATGGCCTTGGAAAAGAAAAAAACTGAACACTATAATATTTTTTTCAAAATGTTTACAATGGGGAAAATACATATTCACTTCTCACTAACATTACATTTCACTAAAATCCATCAAATCACTTGATACATATCAACGGACACAATATATTTCCAAAGAATCCTCCTTGAAAAATTCAATCTATCGGAAATTTAATCTGATTCATAGTTCCCAAATGAACTCTACTTTACAGATCAAAGATTTAGATTCCCCTAGAAAAAGAAAACATGTAAATATGCAAGTCATTAAATCAATGAATTTATGTGTCTTTCGATAGAGAGTGACTAACCTGGATAGAGTATCCATACATATAGTAAATAAAGTCAAATGAGGGAGTATTTTAATCCATGTACATAGGATCCACAACTCATGGGTGGGGGAGTTCCTAACTCTATTTTTCATGATATGGACACATATATTATATGAATTAATGGGCTTCCAACCCCATTCCAAATCTATAGCATACAAATTCAATTTTTTTAGTTATTAATGAACTCTATGTAAAATAAGGGGTACTCAAGACCCATTATTATCACTACACTTAGGGATTATTCAACACCCACATCCACTACAGTCATATTTAATAAAACCAATAATCTTCTTTAAATAGATAATATAGTAAAACTACCCAATACATCACAAACACCATATATAATGGAAAATATGATTTAACTATCATTATCTACGTAAAAATTTCTTAGAATAAACTATTTACTTATCTCATTCTAACACTAAGGTGACAAAATGTAAAAAACACCATGTCGTCATAAATAATCAACATGTACTACCTCTATAAAACGAATGTGAACCTTGGTTTGATGTCAGGTATATAATTTTTTATTCTTATTATGAAAATTCATCCAATATGACATGTTCAAGTAGTGTACCCAATGTGTGGGACCTATGAGTTACTAAAGTATATACCCTTAGTATTTGTTTATCCAATTAAATCATATTAAACTAACATAAATCCCAATCATAAGTGGTGTGTGGGACCTGGGGTTATATGTCGTGTCCTATTTTAGATCGTGAATCATATAATTTTGATACACAAAACATGTTTCATTGGAACATGCATCATGTGAATCTCTTGGTTCAATTAGAATGATTTAAGAGGATTTGTGCTTTATGTTGTTGAATCTAAACATTTCATGTTCCCCAAACTATATATCATGCGTGGTTTGGTGGGAATATAGACATTTAACCCTTCACATACAAGTCATGTGGCCTTGCACACATGACATGTGTAATCTTGGAACAATCTATGATATACATAACAAAACCTATCGATCAGTAACAACACTACACAACATGTCCTTCTATTCACATGACATGTATTATTTATATCTCATTAAAAAGTCTATCAACAAAGGAAAATGACATAAGAAATGTGGTCCTCTCAAGTACATATCGTGTTATTGGAAGTATCATATTACGAAACTACAACACCAATTATTTTCATCACCACTATCAATCTTGAAACTACCTCTATCACATATTTAACCATAAAATAATCCTAAACACTATTAGATATATTTTTTGTGATATATATATATTCATTATTCCACCACATCCATGATTCACTATTTCATTCAATGATTTTGTAGATCCTAAACCCCCAATTTCATTGTACTTTAGTGGGTATTCCATTGGCCTTTGGTATCAACATCAAACTCAGATTTTGGGACCTCACATGAGTCTCACATAATCAATCCGTCTCACCCCATCTATGTCACTACTGTATCATTCTTGGGGTTTACTCTCTAAAACATCATAATATTTAGCCTATGATCCATTATCAACAAGCATGTAACCATTTTATGAATGTGTAAATTTACCTATGTAATGAATAATTTTGAAACAAATGGGAAATAAAATGAGTTCAATGATTTTGTTAATATGTCCTATTAGAATTGTGCTAAAAAATTGTTCTCCCTTTGATATGATAAAAAAAGAATTTTGGTTGAATGATCAGAATGAAAATATAATAATAAACCAAAAATAATTTATAAATATGGTAATAATATATTATAAATATTTCTATAAGTAATTATAATTAATAATGAGGAATAAATTAAATGTAAGAATCCCCACCTTATGAAAAATCATTGTCACTTAAAATTTTAAATATTCCTTAGATTCTGATCACTATTTTGATTATAAATTTATAACATTACTCTACCACACAATCAATTGAAGGATCACCTATAATGATTATTTCAAACCCCTCTCTTGTTTTATGAGGTTATTAATTGGTTGAAACAATTGACCCATGATGGAATTAAAAAATAGAAACTAAAAATTCATAATTAAGTTAAAAAATAATTTTTATTAAAGATCCAAAATAACCTAGTTCGAAGTCTAACACTCAAGAACATAAATAATGTATCTATTGTGTAAAAAAACTTCTGTCAAAAAATATTGGGTCATAATTTCTATATAGGGATTAATTTGTAAGATATTGGTATTTTTATCATGATATAAATATATATTTATTTTACTTGTTGAAATATTTTACAAGTGCATTGGGTATTGAATTTGGTATCTTAGGGTTCAGAATTTTTTATGGGGAATACCAATTTCTTCGTATAATCATATGCATATAGATTTTTTATTTTCTGGGAAGTGATTACATGATGTGTCATTATTTTTTTATTATTTTGAATTAGGATTAGAAATTTATGTGTTTTTCTCTTAACCTTATGTTTATCTATGTTTCTAAAGAATGTGGGGATAGAACCAACCATGAAACACTGTTCTTTAATGATATTTTTACTTCAAGTATTGAATATTACCACAAACATTAGACCATGAAAGTGTTCCATGGCTTCCTAAATTTATTATAAAAATAGTAAATCACACACAAGGGAATCATGGGACGGAAACCAACAACACAATAAACAGAAACCAAAGGTCCCCTTTTTTACAGCCCTGTCCACAAATCACCTGTTGTTTCTACCGCCCCGTACACTATAGCCGCTGCGACCTCTTAGATGACTACACCATTGCCATTGTTTCAGGGTATCCCAGTCACCACCAAGAACATCAACCTCCACAATATCACCAACAATCTGACCAGAAGGTTGAGCATCCACCGAAGGAGCAATATCCAGACGATCACCTTGATCATCCTCATTAGGTAGCATCTTGTCCAGACATCCCTCCGATGAGGTATGTATTTCCATCTGATGAGAATCAGAATTATTAGTTGCCGAGAGTGGTAAAAAAGATTTACCTTTCCTTTCACTAATTTCCTTGTACAATTCATCAAATTATGGAGAATGGATAGACATTAGCCTGGTAAAAAGTTGTTTTTAACAATACCAATGCAAGGAGAACCCACATGGAGTGGATGTTCAAATGAAATTGAAGTATTAAAATCAGTTTCATTAGATGCCTTAAAAATGGAAACCACCGTGGAATCAAGAGAAGAAGAATCCATCAAACCAAAAAAAGTGACACCTGCACTAGCAGCCTGTTTAGGTTCCGCAGAGTGATCCTGAGAAACAGCTAGATAGACATAGGTAAAAGCATCAGACTGATCATCAGATGAAACCTAATCTTGTCCGAGAGGAACATGCTACTGAGATGTTGGTCCAAGAGCATGTACAAGAGGAGCTACATCCACCCGAGAAGGGGAATATTTCTCAGAATCATTCTTTATAGATATCAGAGAGTGTTTCCCAACCTAAAAAATAAGAGGCAGGACCCAACATCCCTTTGGAAAGGAATTTCTCTTCCAATAACAGCACATGATCATTGTAATCACCATAATGGCTATCAAAATCCCCCCATTTAGAAATATTATCTTGTTGAAATTGAGTAACAAGAAATCATGGATGAACATGAAGCTCAACCCAACTAGTATCCACGTCACCATGATTCCCGTCAGGTTTATTCCCAGGCACCACATCAGCAAAAGAGGGAGGTCCTCTAACAACCGACACAACATTAGAGGGCATCGTTGACACCTTGGAGGGAGAGGAGACTGCCTTCACAAGTTCATAATTACTTGACATCATAGCCTTAGAAAGATCACCAGTAGCTAGAAGATTAAATTTACACATTTTTACAAGATGTAAATGTATTTGGCAATTAGAACATCGCATTCCGCGATGAAAATTTTCCTTAACATGCTCAATAATTAAGAAGTTAATACATAAATGAGTTAAATGTTGAAATTAAATTTCGAGTAAAAATTTAAACTCAGTAGAAAACATGTAGATTGTCTCAACAAGAGGCAAGGACATGTATAATTCAACAAGTATACATGAAAAATGACCATATTTAACACATACAGTTTCCTTTTCCAGCTTAATTGGTGTGCCAATTTCGAAGGCAATATCCCAAAGTATGTTTGGGTGCCAAACAACCCAGTTCAGACCGTTGACACGAATCTAAAACTGTGCAACAGAATACTTCACACACATAGATTTAATAAGTGTGAGTTGGTAATCTAGATTGTAAAAAATATATTGAGTTGATTTTTTAGAATTTTATGTGTTAGTGTTTAGGGAAAATAAATAAAACATTTTGTCTCAATTTTATAATCTCTTAAATAAAGATTCTTAGTGATGTATCTTAGGTATTGGAAGTATTATGGCAGATATTTTTCATAAAATATATATTTTTTAGTGAAATGTGATATTTATGTGTGCATTTTTAAATTTATTTTACTGTATTATGGATTTAATATTGAGTTAGATAATGAAGTGAAATTTTTTATAGTAATTAAAAAACTAAGTGATCTTGGAGTTCACTCAGACAATACATTGAGACTTTATTTGGTACCAATAAGAGTCTGGTGGGTTACATAGAGTATACACGACTTCTAGGAGACCATATCATTTTAAAGAGGTTCTATTATAACATTTCTTATGTAATATTATTTAATATTTTAATAATTTTTTCTTCACTAAATAAATAGTGGCTTATGATTTGATTTATCCAAAATATATAATTTTCCATTCATCTACTACTAATGACATCTCATTCAATTCCTGAGAGAATTACGATTCATCAAAAAACATGTGATCATGGTCGAAATTGTTTCATTATACCTATTATTTATATTGAATGATATTTAGTTTCATATCTTCTTATGTATATTTCCTCATTTTCTCTTGTTTAAAAACTTTTTATATTTCAATTGATTGAAGATTAAGTATACAAATATCAATGATATATATTATTGATTGAATGATTGGTAGGTGATCCTTTAAATTTTAATTGAATATTTTTTTTGGATTTTGTGCATATTATTTATTAATTTTTAATATAATGAGATAATGTCATAGAAAAATAAAATCTTTCTGATATAATGTAAATTAACTAAATTGATATGGATTAATTGAGTACATTCCCAAGAAAAAAACAATGAATATAATTTTATTTAAATGATTGTGATTTATGTCATGGACTTAAGAGAACTAAAATGAGAAATAGTGTCAGCATTGATGAAGATAAAATTTTCTAATGATTATTTTGTGGAATTTTACAATAAAAATTTTGTTACATTGTAATTATGTATAGAATATAGTTCTAAATCGAAGAATAATAATTTTTTCCAATGTTATTATATCAAGGAAGAAATAAATCATAAGTATGGATCCTATTTAAGTTCATTAACCTATAACATGGATGTATTGACACACCAAAATAACCAAAATAAACTATATATCTAACCATAATCATGAAATAATAGGGGAAGACCCTTGGAAATAACAATACATTTATTTGTTTCTAATTTATATCATACATTTACAAGAGAACAAGAAAATAATTTATTTTAAAAAAATATATAAAAAGTTAACAACTAGTGAATTATCATCCATGAAAATTACTGATAATGATTAATCTCATATCCCCTCAGTAAATTACTCCGATGAAATATATAGAGGATCCCATATGGCTATCCAGTTTCAATAACATACATCATTCATGGAATCCATCGTCCGCACAATACAACTATTGATTCCATGTAGCATTCTTTACCATGACGGTATTTATTCAATACTTGTATAATAATCATATGACTCTTCATTACTTAAAAAACAAGCAAAAGAATGATCCAAATATATAAATATTTCAAATACAGATGACTCCATAGCCTGAATATCCTATAACCTGACAACAAAATTTTATGATAGTCAGACAAACTCTTGAGAAAACAATAAAAAATATTCTTCCAATGAAATAAATTAGAATATTCTAGTAAAATTATAACAAAAATGTGATGATACTTTAAAACACTAAAAATATCCCACTTGAAGACTACATCAAGCATACATCTATATCCATAAACTCATTATGATCATAGTAGTGATCTCCATCCCCCCTTTATGTCTACTCAACCAAGCCCTACTGAGGAAAAAAATTACCTCAAACATTCTTGGATAAAAATATATGTGAACATATCTATTAGTTTTTTCCTCTATAAATATTTTAGTACATTAGCTACAAATATTATATAATATTTTAGATCTAATGGAAATCAAGGTTAATATGTTTTTTCCTTATTTGAAAAACTATATTATTCACCAATTGAATAAATATTTGACTATTGTAGAAAAGATTCCCATTTTATTAACCACATATTTCCATTATATTCCATAACAATGACATTTTCATTCCCACTACTTTTACAAAAATATATCAAGTATCTATTGAAGAGAGAGTAAAAATATATTCATCCTTGAAATACAGTTGATATTTGTTTCACAATAACTAAAAGACATAACCAAAAGTACTATTTTGAGTATCAAAATCTCCGAAAATACAATTATTGTGATACCCTTGTATAAATTCATTCATACTAATGTCCAAGTAAGTATCTTCTATTAATCTGAGATACCATATGATATAATAGATGGCCTCCCAATGTTCATTTATTGTATTTATGTTGAACCAGATAACAATTAATACCAAATGATAAATATCTTGATGTTTTCACACCATGGTGTACATCATACATTCAACATAAATGAAACTATAATTTTATCTGTGTGATTTATCTTATCAAACATTTTATAAAATTTATATATAGATATTTTTAAATTCTTGAAAGAGGTGAAGTAATGGAGTTACATCTAGTCATACAAAAACATTCAATGAATATTCTGATGTATTTCTTATATAATCATACCAAGATATTTGAAAACTGATCCTTTTCAATTTACATTTCCTAGATTATTTTATCTTTACCATGATCATTTGATAAACATATTCCAAAAAAATATTTCCTAAGCCTCTAAATCTATTGCACATTTAACCCAACTAGAAGCATATGATCCATGTACAATAGAAAGATAATGAAAAATAAATCATTAAAATCTTTACAGTATTAATTATGATCAATGTTTTTATATATGAATACTTTCAGAGATATAATATACTTAATATTCTAGATAAATTACATTAGGGATTTATTTAACCAATAAGGACTATTTTTGAGATTACACACCAATAAATGATTCCACCTGTCAACAAAACCATCTGGATGATTCATATAACTATCATTCTCTAGATCCCAATTAATAAATACTGATTTCACATAAATTTTATAAGGTGGTATTTTTTTGAAACCATACTCAGTATAAAATTGGTAGCAGAATTATTAAAAAAAATTGATAATATTTCTAAAAATTAAATACCTTCATGTAGTTGGAATACTTTCACCACCATCCTTTATTTGTACCTAAACATCCATTATCTTCTTTATTTAATTACAAGATATAATAATTTCTATATCTCACTTTATGTGTGTAATTTTAGCTAACTCCTTAGTGTTATTTCCATATATATAATCTAAATCATCATTCATAAAAATATTCATCTTATAAAATTCTTTTATAATGGATTAATGATAATTAATTTTAGGTTCTCCAACATCTATTAAATGTAATAAGTTCATATCATCACTATAAACTTCAAATGGAAAATTGTACCTTAAATATATTTTCAATTCAACCAATAAGTCAACTATTATTGGTATTGATACTTATGAAAAGACACTAATTAATAATATACTGATTGTTTCACCAAACATTTATCTTTTTGGTAAATCAACTAATGATATTCTATCTTAATTGTTTGTGCTACCCCATGATCATTTCTAATGAATTTATCTATTTCCATTACAGATAGTACCCCTGAAACGTTTTGGTAATTTCATTCTTTTGGATCTTCTTCCCATGTAATGATGGACTTGGTACGATTATTTTCTCTCATCTTCCTTATCCATCATGTTCAGTTCCTTCTAAAAGATTAATACATTCCTACTTATGATGAATTATATTTTTCTATTGTCCCAATGTTGAAATACAAAATCCAATTTTACAAAACCTATTAATACACATGAAAGTGACATTATTAAAAAATTGTATGGATATTTTGAATCCTAATATATATAGGTAAAAAATTCATTAATTGATAAGTGATGATGTTCTCATGTTTTTTTGAACCATAATTCTTTAAGTTACTATTGTATTACTTATTATGAATGGAATAAATTATATAATTATGTGGTCATGTACAATAATCCAACCTAAAAATTTCCTTTTTGATTGAATATGAATACTTCATGAAATCTCTATTAAATTTCAGTTTATCCTCTCTACATTTCCATTTAGTTATAATATTCCATGAACTATTTTATTAAGTATGATTCCCCTATGTGGGAAATAGTATGTAAAAATCATTTTAGGGAACTCAACACCATTATTAAATCTCAAACATTTTAGCTTATATCTACTTTAATTTTATACAATTTATTTCCACTGAATAAGGATTCCAAAAACTAATGAATTGTGCTTTAGAAAATAAACCCCCACCTTCCTCATGAAATCATTAGTGTTGCTAAAAAATAAATATGATCCTATATTTATTTTAGGTTTGGTTTGTCCCCATACATTAATATGTATTATATCCATCAATTGGTTTTTGGGAGTCCGTCCACTAATATTGAAAGACACATATCATTGCTTTTCCATGTATAAAGTATTCAAAAAAATTGAAATTTCAGTGCGGAATATTTTACATCAATTTTAATGATAGAATTATCATACTCTTTTAATTTACATGAACAAACCAAAAAATTTATAGATGTGAAAAATTTGAAAGTTGATTATATGAAAATTGTGAATCCTTCTTTTCATTCAGTAATATATAGGATTTAAACATTCACTCATTTAAAAATTTCTAAAGATCGTTGATCATTTTTTCAAACTCCATTATCTATGTATGATTCGAAGTTAGTATTATCCAACCAAATTATTGAAATTTTACCCATTCAGAGGCTAGGGATAAATCAAATAACATTAAACTAAAACATATGCCATTTCTCAACTAGATTTTATTTCCCCTTTCCAATAATCTACAAATCTACATCACCTAGAAGATTCACTCATCCAAAATTTATAGAAACCCAATATTCCATTTATCTTATTTTTTATCGAATGTGATGATACTAAAAATAATAATAAAGGATTGTATTGGAACATTAAGACGAAGAATCAAAATACTCAGTTCATATGATATGGTATTTCTAAAATCTAAACATTTAAAAAATTAACATACAACGATCTTATGATCACGATAATCCTTCTTGAGGTACACCTATTACCATAATACCCACATGGGAGGCCTGGTCTTAATGATTTACATCGAATTATTCTTCTATAATTTTCTACTAAACATATCAAATTTTGTGAGGATGAAATACTATTCTATATAAATTGATTAAATATAAAAGTGATTTTTGGACTTCATTCCTTCATAATAACTCATTCAATATTAAATTTCAGCATTCATTGAATACATGGTTAGTTTTACTGAAAGGATTACTCAATGATGTCACCACCACTTCCTATGATTTGGGAAAAGAAGAAAAAAAATTGCACAAAAATTATTAGAAAATGTAACTTTTTTCATCTACGGATAATTCTAGATCAACTTATAATTACTTATATGATATTTTATTGATCTCCCTTATAATTACTTATATGATATTTTATTGATCTCCCTTATGATATTCTCAAACAAAATAATTTTTCCATCAGAGGTAATCTATTAAGAGAAGTTGAATTCTCATAAATATCTGTCAATTCTACCATAAGATATTCAATTTTATTTTTCTGTTATATGATTAATGTAACATTCAATTCTAACATCATTCAAATAAAACTATTATATTTTTTATCCAACTACCACATTTAGGCTTGTCAATATTCTAGTATTTACTTAAAGGAAACAAAAATCAATATCAAATTGGATTGGATAAAATACCATATGTATCTAAAAGAAAATAAATTATGATTTATTGAACATATACACCCTCATTTTCATCGTTTCGATGAAATTACACTAAAAATGTATATTCAATTAAATAAAATCATCAAGGCCATCCGTCATTATGAACAAATTATTGATAACACATATATGTAATCCTTACCAAAATATATGAATCATATATTTTTCCTCCAATACATAACAAAGGAGTAAATAGATCCCCAATATGGTTCATTCGTATGTTTAGTGCACTAGAACATGTAGGATCGAAATAATGATGTATATGCTCAATTTATAAGAGAGGGGGTGAATTGTAAACTTTAAAAATTTCTTTGGAACCTTTAAAGTTAGTTATGAATAACTCTGTTTTCCTTAAGAAAAGGAAAGGGCTATGTTTAACAAAATTAAACTTAAGAAAATTCACAACACCTCTAATTCCAAATGAGAACTTGGAAAGAGATTCCGAACGTGGGTTCCGGAAATATGGTTCCAGAAATTGAAACTTAACAAAAATATTACAATATGAGATTCTACCTTAAAGCTTATAGAGTCTAAATGAAACAGAGTACAAGTAAGGAAGTATAAGAAAGTTATACTTTCCTTATAATACAAAATACCGCGGAAATAAACAAGTAGTAAAACTACAAGTAACATGATATATGTCTTTTAACCCAAAGAGAAGGGTATCCAACATCCTTGGATAAAGATCCCTTGATTTATACTTTCTAACAAGTCTGTCTTACCCACACCAGGGTAAGCCCTCGATACGAAGATCAGAGTGTCTCTATCTTGCTATCCCCGCAAGCCCTCACCTTCAAGGTAGTTGGCAACCTCTGTCTTCCTCAGCAAGGAAGCCCTCGAACTTCAAGGTAGTCGGCACCTCTGTCTTCCTATCCCCAGAAGTCCTCGAATGTAATCACCAACATTCGGAGTCGCATGAAGCTTTGAGAGTTAATAAGAGCCTCTCTCTATATAAATCACTTCAAGCATGTAATCACATGAGTCGAAGATCAGTCAGCCTTTCATCACACCTGCAGCAGCACTGAGCTCTTTCAAATGAGCTCCTATTTATAGGTAAGGTCAGCCTCCTTTCCAACTGTCATATTTTCCTTAAAAATAGGAGGGACCTGTACATGTGTAACTTAACCAATGGTTAGTTTTATAACAGAATAGACGACATCGTTTTATAAAAAACCAAGTATAACAGAAAGTACGACACCGTTTTATAACAAACCAAGTATAACAGAAAGTACGACACCGTTTGAAAAATAACACAAAAGTTCGGAATGAAAAATTCAGAGTGAAAGTTCGGAGTGTAAGGAAAATAATAAAGAGTAGACAAAATATAAAGGCATAAGAAAAATGAACGTTCAGAGTGAAGATTCGGAGTCTGAATAAATTCAGAGTGTATAGAACAAAGATGATCAGTTTCTGTTTTAATAGATGAACTCGGAATGAGAATTCAGAATGAGAATTCGTCATCAGAATTCGTAGTGAGGATTCCTCGTCAGAATTTGTAATGGGAATTCATCATCAGAATTCGTAATGAGATTTCATCTTAAGAATTCGTAATGAGAATTCGTATCCAAAATTCGGAATGATAATTCATCATCAGAATTCGTAATGAGAATTCGTCATCATAAATCTTAATGAAAATTCATTATCAGAATTTCTAATGAGATTTCATCTTAAGAATTCATAATGAGAATTCGTATCCAAAATTCGGAATGAGAATTCATCATCAGAATTCATAATGAGAATTCGTCATCATAAATCTTAATGAAAATTCATTATCAAAATTCGTAATGAGAATTCCTCTTTAGAATTCGTAATGAGAATTCAATGTCAAACTTCATAAGGATTTGTATCCTGAATCTGGAATAGAACTTAGTCAGAGTTCGTATCTGGAATTCTAAATGATACTTTATTACAGTTCTCATCTCGATTTCGGAGTAAAACTTCCTTACAGTTCTTGTCCAGAATTCGGATCCTAAAAACAGAATACTTTATATCAAAATTTCAAACAAATCTGAGAAAACAGAAATAATCCGAATTTTATACTTAGGAAAAAATATGAATGAAAATATGATAAGACTAATTTTTCTTACAAAAGTGATTTTCCTTATAAATGAAATTTTCCATATAAAATCAATTTTCCTTATAAAAGCAATTTTCCTTATAAAAGCAATTTTCCTTATAAAATCAATTTTCCTTATAAAAGTCATTTTCTTAAAGATAAGGTGTTTTTGATTTTCAAAACGAGAAGGAATGTAAAATTCATAAGAAAAACATTACTGACTCAACAGAACATCCATGTATTTCTACACCCAAATCACCACAAAAATTCCAAAAACAATAAACATTCATAAAAGAAAAGTAAAAAAAATAAAATAAAAAAGAAATGATTTTATTTGGAAAATATATATATATATATATATATATATTATTACAATTGGAGAACACGAAATGATATTATTTAATCAGAAGTACAAAGGGTTTACACGTAGTAACTTTTTAGCAACATGAATTACCAAGAACAATTAATCACTCACCCCATTTTTATAGTGGTGGAAACTACTATAAATATAGGATCCTAATTGATTATCTGGAATCATCGCCATCCTATATTAATAGGAATCCAATTATTGTAATACAAAACTAAAGATTTCATATTGAATCCCATGGATTGAAATCATGTTTAATGTCATTGAATATTGCTCTTATGCCTCATTCTCACACGCAAACTTTATATAATAAATGATCCAAATTTTGACATGGTTTAAATACTAATGACCCCACAACCTAACCATCGAGTAACCTGATATCCCAAATTTCCAATATTCGGACTCCCTAAAATGAAAAAATCTTACATCTTATTCAAGTAAATTAATTCTCAAACATACAATAAACTATTATTGGATCCTTGATGAGTCATCACAATCATATACCTTTTTATATTTTTCAATACATATTTAATTTTAAATAATTCTATGAAATTTAAAGCGTATTTAAGGTCTATGTGATGTATAAATCATGTGATATTAATTTTTCATTATGATTAAATGGATGAAATCATATTCTAATTACAGTGAAATACTGAATAAATATCATTTTTATGATTAAGTTATTTTTTTATTCATGAAAAATTAATATAAAGATGGAACTGTTCTGAAAAATGGGGTTTTAAAATATAATGGTTATATTTGGTATTAATTAGTTTTTTACTAATTTTTTTATATATTTATAATATTTGTTAAAAATACATAGTAGAAGTGTACAATGAATATATAATTTTTATCAATTACAATTAACAAGTAATTTTAATTAAAGAGTCATTTTTCATTTAATTCATGGGATTGAGTTAGGGATTATTAGGTTTGGGTATTGGAATGATAAATAATGGATTAATATGAAATAATTATTGTTTCTAAATTGTGTTTGGATGATTTTTCTTAGAGAAAGCTATTTTATGATTTAGATATAATTATTTTTGATGATGAACATTTTTTTATTTAAAATGGTTATTTAAAAAATCAATTAATTACAAATAAAATAGAATGAAATTTTACATGTAGTGAATTGTTTAGGAAATAATGGATATAATTTTAAGGATTTATTTAAAATGCTAATTAAATGATATTGTTGTATATCAATGATTTGAAAATATAATCTACGAATTGTGATGTTTGGATTAGATTTAAAGGGATGTTATAATTGCTAGAAACATATTTATTTTAATGCCTGATAATGATAATTTAATTTATTTTATCCATATGAAATAATAAATTGAAATTGATGATTCTTGGGTAAATTAAATGTAATTAAATCATTATTTTATATAATATTAATAAATTTATTTAATCAATGAAATAAATTTTGAACATTAACTCAACTATTAGATTTTTTGAAGTGGTGACGACTCTTATGATATATTATCTTTATTGATTAATAATGGAATATTATCTAAAGTTTATATTTATAATATTTTAAATTTTGTTAAATTAATATCCAGAAACATGATATATTCGATTATATAAAAAATTTAGTGAGCCTTGAGATAGGATCTGATATGAAAAAAGCCACGGTTTTGTATATATGATGTGGTGTATTTTTTGATGGGTGATGATTTTAGATGATATGTTATGAGGGTTAACCTTGTGTTTTGTTATTCCTTGGTCTTGGAAATTTTTTGAGGTGATGATTTTAGATGATATAATAAATAAGTTGACCTTGTTGTATATAATAAATTCTCCCTAGTAATTCATTAAGGTGATGAATCGAGATGACATAATATATGAATTGACCTTGTGTTACATTATGCCTTGTTCCTAGCAGCATGTGTAAGCATCTATCAGATATATTGGTATTGATCATGAACCATGTTACTTATCCATGATTTTATAAATATATTTTTTATACATGGGGTTTTCAATGTGATGATATAATCCTTAATTTATTCTATGATTTGGTTTTCCTTGTGTTTGATTATGTGAATATTTTATCCAAGTGGTTGACTAAGATATGCTTTGACGGAAATATTATGTATCTACTTGCGTTGAAAAAATTGGATGAAATGGTTTCATGGTGGCTTGGTAAGAACCTAATTCTTATTAATGTTTTATATTTTTTATATTTTTTTAAATTCATTATCTAGTAACACATTATACATATATTAGTATGTTATACTCAAGGGGATTCCACAGATATTGGAAGATCAATACTAAAGTAATACATACAATCTATATAGACACATCTCATGTAAAAATATTATTTCATTCATAATGATAAAAGAAAGTGAATTATTATATTATAGGTATATGATTAGTATTAATTATTTCAATTAGATAATTTACTTTTGATTGTGTTATTATATTGATGAGATGTTTTATGTAGATTTTATTGAGAAATTTCAGTTATATTTCATTATGATGTAATATATTGGATAGCCATGTGCATGTTTGGTTGTATGTCATTTTTGGGAATCAATGGGATTATTTAATGATTTTTTTATATTATTATACTATATATGGTTATTAAAATTGATTGTTCATGAAATAATTTGTAATGATTCATTGGTGGGTATATTTATTCCAGTGCGATATATTTTGAATCCAAGAGATAGTCAGAAACCTATAGTGATCAGAGAGAACACATGAGGCCCTGAGATGTTTCACATTAGTGGAATAATTGTTATGGGTGATATGTTACAAATTATGAATTTATAGTATTGAAAATGATAATAAATTCCAAATTCATTACCAAAATTTACACATAATATCATGTAAATCATTTGTGATACTCTACAAATATAGGGATCTAGTGCGATCTACATTAAACACATGTATATTCATATAATAATACACCAAAATTTATATCAAAGATCATGTATAATTATTTATTCCATTTATCTTAGACATCAAGTAAAATAAATAGACATAAAACATGTCAATATATTATAGGTCAACTCATTAATCCTGATTATATGGGTAAATAATGATCATGACTGATGATTACATAGCATTTCATTCATCCCAAAAAATATATCTCATGTTATCTGTTATTATAGAAATATAAGTCATGTGTAACTTAACTAGGCATACTTCATTATATCCTCATTACTTCTAATTGGGGAAAATAATATCATACCAATCATACAAAAGGGAGAATCCCATATTGGTTAATCAAAACACCCTTAATTACCAATAAAATACACAACCACCCCTTTTATAATAAATTATTCTATATAATATGCCAATCCCAAAAATTATGTTTCTTGTTAATTGATCATACATTATAAATCCATGTATATAAATATAATATCAAATTCAATAGCAAACTAAAAATAAGTAAATGGAATTAATACCAACAAGAAAAAAATTATAATTGAACTCTCCATTTATTAATCTCAATATATTTATCTAGATAATAAATATCAATAATCTAATAAATTTATTTAAATATATATTAATCAAAATTTAATAAGTCTTTAAGTACATGAGATGTGTATATATATTGTGTAAATTTAACTAAATAGAATGACACCAAATAGATCAAAAAATATCCATTATAATAATTAGTGTAGAAGAATAATTATGAAATGTAGTATATATATTAGTTTCTTAATTTAAATTATAATAAGGTGAAATCTATGATATTATGTTCTAAACAGACCACCATAATGAATGGAAAAACATAATTTTTCTATAATTAAAATATTGGAATATAAGACTGCATCTCATAAGTATCAAATATCCAGGGAGTGCCATATGTAGTGGAAATACATTTAATGTGTAATAGATCTCATGAACTCTCCCTTCATGCAAGGAATAAAAATTTTTATGGAATCCCACTGTGTTTCTCTAGAGTAATATAGCCTATGGAAATCCCATTTTTGCCTTATGTGTAATTAAAATTCTGAAAATCCCCTATATATCCATTGAATATCAGGGCTTTCTAGATATTCCCCACACATTCATGGAATAACATAGATAATGGATAAATGCATTCTCATCCCCGCATAACCATTAACATCCCCAGGTTAAAAATAAAATCATGTAGTGGTCATATTTAATCCTAACATTGATAATATCATATTCAATAAACTTCAATTATATATATATTTCATAACCAAATCACCCAATAAATCATTATGGCTCAAAATATCATGATTCAATTCTATAATACCTCATATTCACCATTAAATATTTCTTAATATATTCAAAACACATAAAAAAAATTAAAAAATTCTTCATTTAGAATCTCAGTAATATACACATTTAAAACTCAATTCAATTCATGTAGATTCAATATCATAGACATAATGGATTATATTTAATTTTATTAAAACTATGTCATATTAGATGAATATTTATTATATAAATGTTGAATATAAATTTATCTCTAACACATTTAGTCATAAAAAATTATGTATATCGTAGTATATGTTTATGTTCACCTACACAATGATTAATTAGTGCCTATAATGAAAAACAATATAAAATTTTGAAAAAATCACGAAAAAAATCACAAAATCTTTAAAGTAGAAGTAAATAAAGATGATATATCTAAATAATATAAAATTTTAAATAATCAAATGACAAATATGATTTCATACCGTAACCATGATCCATGGTATATAAGGAAACTATCTTATATTAAATTCATTGAGTGATGTAATGTTTAAAGATGATTAATGATGGGAGAAAATAATGAGAGAATTATATCCTCAAAGTATTCATCCACAAAAAAAGGATGTGGTAATTTTAAAAAAAAATGATAATATAATAGTAAAAATTTCTTTTGTAATATTAATTGGTTTATAAGAAACTAGGTACACAATGGAATTCCACTAGATGCGTGGTAGTACCAATTAGCGACCTATTGGGCTACAAATATCTTCCCATTTCCCTAGAATTGGGTCAATGGTACCTGGTGTCAATATAAAGGGTACTTGATGGAATCAAATAGGGAAATTAATTAATTTTTTTATAATTATATGATAAAAACCTCTTTCAGTCTACTAAAACATCTATATTTTACCCAAAAAACTATATCTCAATAAAAAATAATCCCACATACACAATCAATAAATTAAAGATTAATATATACAATATATTCTAGAGTTTGTGATAAACTCACAACCAAAATTTTTATCACCCCAAGAAGATTATTCAATAATGTATAATGAATATTTCAGACCACTAAGACCTTAATTCGACTTCTCATTTCCATATTTCCTCAAAAACCCTTTTATAGTTTCACAAAATCATAAACATTGGTAGGGACCTTCCCCACAAAATTAACTCACACTTATCAAATATTTTATCATTTTCTTCATTAAAGGAACCATTTAATTCAAAATACAAATCATCATTTATCATGGAATGCAAATTATTTAACTCATACTTTCGAAATTGATATTCAAGAAACACATGATGCATTAGCCTAAATAAAATACAAAATTAAATCAATAAACAAAATCCCCAGTACAATGTAGATTATTTTTTTCCATCAAATCAAGTTTCAACTATCCAAAATTTCCAAATGTATGATGTCTCAAAGAAATTGATAATCATTAAACAATTGATTATTGATAACAAATATTTATGATAGACATATCATGCTAGTATATTATCACCGACTACTCCAAGCCATTTTGAATCATATTACAATCAACTAAACCCACTTAATAATAATTTGTACAATATACAGTCCATATAGTGATGATTATCTAACTTATATGCACCAAAAAGTATATATCTACCCTAAAATAATTAACTAAAAAAATCAAGCCATACCACCACAAAAATATTAGGTGATCCTCTCGATCACTAGAGTCTAGAGACTATCACAATGGATTTAGAGATTTCTTGGGGGATATGATTTTTATCTGAGGTAAGCCAATTACAATGAATTGAAACTAATATTATTTGAGTGGGTGAATTTTGTTTATAATTGATTCATAACCAAGATAAAAGTAAATTTTACAAATATTGACTCTGGAACACAAGGATAAATTCTAAATGCAAACACTAGTCTTCCAAACCTAGTACTGAGTTTATTGTGTCTCAAATTAAAAATAATAATTTATTGCAAGAAAAAATCACCCAAACATATATTGTTACATTTAGGTACCTATAAAAAATTCCATGAAACTATATGTCTATTATAATAACTATGTATGGTGTGAGAATATAATACTCTTTAAGAAATGACCATTGTTCCAATATATAAAAGATAGTTAGATGATTTATTTTGATTAACACACCCAAACAAACATATATGTAAATGTATTTATAACTTGTTATCAATAAAAAGATCGTAGTAATAAATAATATTTTAATTTAAATAACAATATTAAATAAATATAGTAACTACTTATACATGGATGGTTTGTACAAATAAAAATATACTTTGAGCATAAAACATAAGATTTGAGATGAAATTGGTTGGGAAACGATGTTTCCCATACCATTAAATAATTATTAGCCATGTAAATGTATAACATATAATATATATAGATACATGTAAACATATTTAGGGTCTTAGTGACTTTCCTATAGAAAAGAGAATCATGTATATATATTCATGGGAATTTGGTATCACATACTATAAAAAATAGAGGAGTTGTTTTTCCATTCAATGTTTTATAGTCTATCCCATATGAAAAAAATATTTCTAAATTCAAAATAAATCTAGATGAAAAATAATAAAACTATTCATATAAATTAATATGCACAATAAATTAATTTTGTAACCAAACCTAAGAAATATATCAACTATGGTAACCAATATTTTTGAAACAATATAATATAAACAACATTCCACATTTTATGATAGTTATCCTTTTTTTAAATCATAAGATGATATTAAATATAATAATGAAAATATATCAAAAACTAATTAATCTAACAATATTGTATGTTAGCCTTCGCATTTTACCTTGAAAGAAAATAAGGAATGAAATTTATCATATTTGAATTTGAGGTTATGGTTGAACATTCAACTAGGGATTTAACATGGCTATTAAAACCAATAAAAATTAAGCAAACATGTTTTTAAAAACACCAGACCAATCCATATTTATTAACAAGGTAGAAGTTTTTATAATTTCCCACAACCAAGATTGATCTAACATTATATCACCACCAATGTATCTCTTAATTATTTGTAATGTTAAAATTATTATCATATAATTTATTTAGATAATAATGTGATTTTTTTAAAATTAGGACATAAATAAAATAAATGGGATGATATGATCATGATGTTCAATGGTGACCAAGTAATTATTTAATGAAATAATTGTAACATATAGGAATCTTAAAGATCACAATATAAAATATGTTTTTATTAATAACCTCTTTGTTACAACCCAAAAAAAAAAGATTTCAAACTACTAGATTATCAATCCATTGCGTGCCTAATGACTCAACCACTTATTTTTGACCCATATTATAATACATTCTATTCTCATTAACACTTTATTTCATGTATTAGTTAATACCCAAATACCATAAGCCACAAAACTATTCTTATTATATTAAAAATTGATTTTTTTATTATATCAAAATATCCCATGGTTATCAATCTATACCATCAATGAAACTTCAATATTCATTTTTAATTAAATAATGTTCAAGAGGGAAGCATTAAAGATATGAAGGATGTTTAATTCCCCATATGATGTTAAAAAAGAAAAATAAGAAAATTGAATTCTTAAAACATATGAGAACCTATGTGACACCTACCTGACTAGAAAAAAATATAATAATAGTAATAATATTCTAAAATGTCTTTTAAGATGTTATTTTATGATAATATATCATTTATTTCATTTTATATCATGAAAACTATTAGTTATTAATACCAAATTAAATTAAGAATCAAACAATAAATTTTAACATCCTTTCGTATTTAAGTAAATAGAAATAGAGTGAATGAATTTTAAATATAAATCATGTAATGCATGGATGATCACATCATATGACATTTAGACTCTAAAATGTTTGAAATGGATACTTTAATTTTATTCTATAAAAACAGATTTTCTCAATTATTAAAACTGGAATTCATATCTAAAACAAATAATATGGAAATTTATCCCATACATGAAAGATTTATAAGATAAATTTTTTTTATAGTGACTAAATAAGGTACTTTAAAAAAACTAATTCATATTATAGTTGAATTAGTTTAATTTTAGTTATTAATGTGGAAAAAAACCATTGATGATTGTCCCAAAAAAATTTATATGGAATTAAATTTTGGAACGAATAACCTACCATTATAATAACATTGACGAGTATTTCCTCATCCTATAATGATGATGTAGGAACCCCTGAACTAAAATCTAGAACCATTCATAATCAACTAACCTTAAAATGAAAACTTTTATAATAAATAACTAAAATATAGCCAAAACCTATATAGGTGACCAAAATAATTATACCATCCAACAATAATAATAAATCCACAAATAAGTTATGCATAATGGTACCTTAATCAATGTAAAAAATAATGAAAACCTAATAAAGTAAACCATTAATGGAACCATAAAATAATATTGATAGATAACCAACAGACCACTTATATAGGTATTTATAATTGATTTCACCATGAATTTAGTGAAATAAAAAATATGAAGACAAATTTATATTTATGATATTATAGGAATGATTAAAAAACTGAATGTGAGGAAATGTGTAATGATCCCACAATGGTCAAGAATACAAGCTACTAGAACCAACCCATCACATGATAAGGGTAAACTAGGATAACAAAAACTACTATGGAATTAAGTAAAAGAAGTCAAACAACTAGACTATGAAGAGGGAAAAAAATGATTCAACCAAATACATATAATCCAAGATAAAATGGCTAAACCTGAAGGTAATTTATATCCCCATGTGACCAACAGTCACCTCCAGACCAACCCAAACCAAATGTAATGAAAAAATATTAGTCAACAAGCTACAAGATGCTCATCTAATTACCTATATCTTTCAACTAAACATATATAAATGAAAAATAGTCACATGTATGGTGTGATTAAAAGATTAGTAGGATACCACCACAATTATTATAGAAGGTCTAATATTAAGAATGAAATAATTTATGCTTTTTAAAAAAAATAGTTTTTCATATTATTTTAATAAAATAAATATCATTTTAAATAATTTTACTTTGGTTTTAATAAAATAATTTTATATTCAAAAATAATAATTATTAAAATTGTAAGTAATAAAAAAAGGAATCTATATCCATTTATCTGGAGGTATACATGTTAACACATATTTATGAAATAACCTATCATGTGAATCTATACGATAAGACATCATTTTATCATCTAGGATAAAAAATCCATGATAAAAAAATCATGAGATAAATAACCATAAATGAAAAATGAAAAATCACATAATATTGTGCTCTATCCTATAAGACAATATTTTATTGAAACAAATGAGACTAATAAAGTATATGTTGGATTCAAAAGATATCATTTCATTCTAGTCATAATCACAAACATTTACCTCTTAATGGTGAAACTCACACAATGGATACTCATACCTCTATCCTCTCACTCTAATGGATTCCAATGTACAATTTTCCAATATATTTTAAAAACCATGCTAAAAAAATCACCAAATTTTTCAAATCTAAGATAAACTACAAAGGTGATTGAAATCCCATTTCCTTATCCTGAAAATCAATTTCAATGAAAAAAATCCCCTATTTAAAACATTATATTTTCTAATAAATCATTAGAAATCATTTATTACTAAAACTAAATTAACATACCAAAATAAACATTTCCAGATTAATATGGAATTCATAAAATTAACCCTACATAAAAACACATATCTTAACATGGTAAAAATCCAGATTCTTTTGACTACTGAGACTATAAACCAATAGATTGAACATTCAAAGACAATGAAGTCCAAAAATCTAAAAAAGACTGATTTAAAAGGCTATATTATCACAAATATATAGCTAAACCATAGATGCAACCAAAACCAAAGAATAACAAAGAATATTACATACCTAGAGAGAAGTAATCAGACCCCAACAAAGATTAATTACTGAAAAAAGTTATCCATAAGGAAATGCATCAACCAAAACTGGATAGGGTACGATACAGGTTCAGAGTGGTTAGCTATAGGAATAATTAATTGAAAATTAGCCAATTTAATTTCTTAAAACCATAGACCATGGAATTTACAGGGTGTGTAATTACATTACACATCATGTAATTCATGAGTATTATAACTATTGAAAAACCATAACCTTTTTGGTAAAAATAATAATTTTCTCATTACACAAAATGTACCTATTGAATATAATGTAAACCATTCATTCCATGTATCTAGTTCATGGATCCTACCCTCCCGCCATTGCATAATGTGTATTTCACTTACATGGATTGTAAGTGTAATATCCCATGTAAATAAAGAATATAAAATTATCATATTTATCAATATTTGTGAATAAAATGTTAATATTACTTTAATGGGAACACTATTCTCTATGGTGTACACAATACGCAACAACATGTTTCTTTGAAATATCACATTGAACACTAATAATAATGTAATATAAATTAAAATGGTAGTTAACGCCTAGCCGTTGTAATGGAGGGGATGAACAGAAATAACTACAAGATTATTATATATGTTTGTCAAATATTTTTACTTTTATCCAATAAATGTTAGAGGCTTAAATTGCGAATGAGTCCAATTTTTAGGGTAAATATTCTAAAATACATTAAAATGTCAATTAACTACCTTTTTATGAAAAACACTTTTGAATTCCACTTTTTCACAAATTTATATGTAATATTTTACAAAATAAAATCCTTCTTTATAATTGGGACATCAAAATTTATTTTCTGTATATTTTTGGTATTTTTACGATAAAGATCATTTTTAATGAATAGTTAATGAAGTTGTATTTGAATTCAAAACCTCCTTTTAATATAATATATTTATATGGATAGATTATCTTATTAATTTGTTTCAAAGTGAAATTAGAATATATTTTTACCATTTAATCCAATGGTGTACATTGGACTTAATTTCACTTCGAAAATGGACATAAACATGTGTCAATCTTTTGACAGATATTGTTTCATAAAAACAGGCTATTTGTTTTGATAGCGGAAATTAATTATAAAATTAATTAATTCATCTTTTGTGTTTTGAATTTGGTAAAATTTACATTAGTTTTGAACTTGAAATATCAAATCTACTTTGAATAAATTTTCAGTATTTTTCTGAAAAATGTTCATTTTTAATGAATAGTGAAAAATACTATGTTTTACTTCAAAACTACTTTTTCTTCTAAATTGATTATATAGATAGATTATAATTTTAATTGGTTTTAAAGTGAAATTTAATAATATTTTTATCATTTAATACAATTTTATTCATTGGATGTAATTTCAATTTTAAATTGGATATTAAAACAAATTAATCCTTTGATAGATTTTACTTCCTAAAAACCCGTCTTGGGTTTTGGGAAACATGAATTATTTTTAAAATAATAACTGCAATTTCTATGTTTATAATTTGATAAAATGGATTCCATATTTGGAATTTGATGTTCCAAATTATTTAATTAAGAATCTTTTGTTTTTGGACCTTATGAATAGTAATGACGGTAATTATCTTTAATTATCGGGTTTAATTAGTAATCGGGTAGTTAAGGGTAATAAAATAATATCATAAAAATATAAAATGACCCCACTTGTGTCCTAATTCTATTGGTGGTTCCATTTTTGACCATGGTATTACATGTTCCAACTTTGGGGCCCCATGGAATCACATTAGTGTGATAGTGACTTTTTATCATATTATTTTTTAATAAAAGGAAATAAAACAATTGTTTGTATATCCTAAGTAAAAAAAATTTAATATCGTTTCCATAAACTATATATTTGTATATAAATATTCATTTTAAAGATAATGATATTTTACAACATGATGGGATTTTATTATAATTTTTTGACATTAAATAAATAAATTTTTTTATGACATCGTGATGATGCAGTGATTACCTATATAATGAACGATATAAATAAAATGAAAAGATAACGTAAAATATAAGACATACACTTTTCAAAAACTTATTTTATGGGTTGATTTCGTACCCTTATCACCATATACTATAAATATAAAAATGTGGGACCTTTAAAATCGTAAACTCATTTTATAATAAATTATCTTTCCAAGAATTTCCAAAAGTGACCCTCCTACCTCTTATAAAAGAACCACACATCAACCCCCTTACCCATACATCTAAATCCCTTGGCTCATCCAAAATCTGCTCATATTTTCTCCCAAAATTAGTCTATTACTCCTAGAAGCCTCACTGTGGGAAGATGTCATCCATAGGAAGCCTTTCGCTCAAATAAAAAAGAGTTACCCAATTTAAAGGTAAAGTATTCTCTTAGGTTCTTTTGATTTATTTTTATTCTCCAACCCCTTAAACTCTTTTTATTCCATTATTATATAACTAAAAAAGTATATTAAATATACTAAAATGTTTTTATGATAAGGATTCTAGCTACACTTACAGAAACCTCCGTTTAATGGTTAAAGAACATACTGTTTATGTGGGTGGTGAATTACTGCCTCCCGAAGTGATGATTGTTCAAACTAAATTTAACACCTCTCATGGGGGCCTTTATGATGTCACTATATTTATATATGATATATATTATATTTATGTTCTATCTATGCTTCTTTATTTTATAATTAAAACATACCATTATGCTTTTCATGTTGTTCAAATGCGATAATTTTATATGAGGAAGTGTAGACTACCGCCCCCTCAAGTGATGTGACTCATTCATGAAATTAATGTAATATATAAATAATGAAATTAATGAACATATTTTACCTATATAAAAAATTTATTATACTGTAATTATAATATATATATCTCTCATTTATTTTTAATTCCATTAATATGACAATGAAATGAAAGCAGCGTTCATGCGTACATACAGCCTACCTTCTCCATGAACGATAAATTTCATTTATTTTTATCTCAAAATGTTATGGAATATTATAAAATGAATATTTACTTGATATATATGATATTTAAATCATTAATACTATTTTGGAGATGATGTATTAATAACTACATGTACAATTCTTTTCAAACAAGTTCATTTTTGACTCATGTACCAAAAATCGACAAAAACATCTGATATGAACTCACATAATTATCTAATAATTATAACATTATATTGTGAATTTAATTATAAACATTAAAGGAGGTCCTTATGAAATTATAAATTAACCACAGTATATTTTTCAGGAATATAAAGAAACGAACAAGACAACTCACACTTGAGGTAAGGCATCCTTCCTCTATTTTTATTTTTAAGTACTATCTTATATGTCACTTCTTATAAGATCCTCTTTCATGTGTTGGGGGTGATATTTTATATTCCTCTTACCTAATGTTTTATGTTCATATGATGAGAAACCATATTTTATCACCTCAAAGCATTTTTGGAAGTTTTAAGTGGCGCCGTTAGGATCCCGAATTTTCATAAGGGATTTCTTATCTCACTTTTAATTCCGTGAGATTTCCATTGTTCGCCACTTATTTATTTAATTTGGTGTATTGTGTACTGAGATTTAAAATATATAATCAATATAATATTTATATTCATGGTATTATGTGATTATTTTGGGGTTTATTATATTTTGGTCATACGACTCGATTGATAAAACGAGGTAAGGGGGTTTTTTATCTCACTTTTCGATCCTATGAAATTCATGCTACATTTGCCACTATTTTATTTTGTGTAGTGTATGTTATACTCATGATTGTATTATTTGTTTAATATAATATAATTTATGGATATTTAATACTTCATTCTATGACCCTTATTTCAGGGGGTGTACATTTTTTAAGTTACCTAAATCGGCAAATGAACCTTTCACCCTCCTCTTTTTAAAAGACTTATTTTTTTGTTATGTATTTTAATTTACATCTTATTATGTTGGGATATGTTCTTATATATCATTTTTTCTGTAAATGTTATGTCCAAGTGATGAGATAAACTTTTTATCTCTCATTAACTCATTTTATTATCTTTAAAGTGACGTTGTTAGGCTGTCGAATTTCTGTAAGGGAACTTCTTAACCCAATTTCAATTCATTTGTTTAAACCTCTACATATTGATTTTGTCGTGCCATGAATATGTGTGCATGACCTATTATTTTTTTACACTTAATTTCCACTTATATTGGGTGTATTTATATTTCTCATACATAATTATGTAATTCATTTATCCTTAATCTAAGGATACCAACTTTTTACGGGACTTCATCTCAATATTCCTTCGTTGAGGAATATTTCGTTTTATAAAAAACATTATTTTATACGTTTTATAAACCCCTTTGAATTTTACTTTTTTTCAAAAGGAATCTTTTTATATGAAAATTTTTATTAAATGACAAAAGGGAATGTTTTTGTCTTACGTATACGGCGACAACGACTTCTCCGCCGTCGTGACCATTATTTGAGTTTCGACATCCAATACAAGTCGTAACATTTTTTTAAATGCAAAATAAATACCATCTTTTACTTTTCTTTTATTTTGGTATTGAAAATGGTTTTGATAATGTTTGATTATGTCAATGTTTTTTTATATCTTGTGATTGAAGTGTGGAAATGATAGGTTTCCGTTATACATGTATTATGTGATACGATTATGTTATGGTTCTTGGGAATTGTTTATAATGACTCTAGGTTCCATGATAAACTAATGGAGGGTGAGCCCGTGAAGATCTCCAATGCATTGGGTAACGTGAAGGAGTTAAATGTTATGGTTTCTCCGAAGAGATTTAGGGAATATACTATGATGGGTATTCCAAATGTAACAATGAGGGTTACTCTCTACGTAAGAATGTTATGAATGCCTAAAGATACCTTTATGTATTATAATTTCTATGAGTTATTCATAAATATTATGATTTCAGAATATATGTTATGATTGAACGTTATAGTTTCATTGATTTTCATTTATTGGCGGGTTAATGATTCCTTTCATTATGTTATAACCCTTACTATGATTTTTATGCTCATCCCGAGTTTTTGAATTGTTTTTCACATGTTATAAGGAAGGGTATGAGAAAGGAAGTATTCAAGAAGATTTATATCAAGAATAGAACTCTTTTTTTATTTAAGGAATTTTTTTATTGTGGTGAAAAATCATTTATAGTTGTAGTGTCTACTTTTTTATCTTTTGAGATGAAATAGTTATGTCCTAATTCTATAAAACTCTAAACTTGAAAATATCCTCAATGTGAATTATTCATTTACTTCAACATTATGTGATTTTATAAGGCTAGGTCCTTATAGATGGTATCAGAAGTCGGTTTAGATTACTTTAGAGGTTAGATTGATGTTTAAGCATAGGTGACAAGTTTTGTATAACCACAATTGTTATTATATTAGATGGACTCATTGTTATGAGTGTTTATCTTCCTCTTTAGTACATGATGATTTTGTTGATATACTCACAATGACCATTTTAGTTTTAGTAAATGGGTGGATCTAGCAGGCAACTAAAGTAATAGTGTATGTGAAGTAAACTCTGACGGTTTTCTGGAAGAACAACTAAATGATATGGGAGCTAAAATTAGAACTCTTGAGGTTATTCTCAACCAACTATCAGGAGTCACGATTAACCACTGGAACCTTGGAGAGTTCTATAATTCATCATGTACTAGAGAACCAACTCAATGTGTATGTTCAGGTAATAATTAATAAGGTAACCATTAGGGTTTACATGATCCATACTTTTGAGGTAATTTTGGGTTACTATATGTTATGATAAAAAATGATTGGGAAGAGTTAAACATGAGGTTAATTATGTTATGGTTATTTTTCACGATTTTATCTCTTTTGGGGGAATTTTCTATAAATTATATAGGTTTGGAAAAAGGAAAACACGCAGAATGTGTGACAACCCATCATGTTGGACGAAGCTGTGTGAATCAAAACCACAAACAAATTGTGACTCGCATGTATCGCCTACCACTGGAATATGTGAAGTCCATGGTTAGTATAACTAATTATTTTTTGTTATATGATCTTATAAATAGGGAATAATTTTATTTCAGGTTATCTATGGAAATTATTAAACTATCATGGAAGATATATGATTAGGTTAATTACTTTTTAGTATGAGACTTTAAGAGCAACTGATGTTATTTAGAGATAAATGTTACGATTTAACTTGGAAGACTATGTGATTAAATCCTTCAAAGATTTGTGTTTAAATCATATTTTGGTTTATTTTTGAAGAATATTAATGGAAATTTTGTATTGAATGGTCTCTATTGAACTTTATATTATTGGACAATTTTTGGAGATTAAGAGCAGTTTTTATTTTTGTATAAGATTATATTTTATTGGGATTATCTGATATTATACAAAAAATATTGGTTTTGGATACGGTCTAAAGACATGGGAAATATATAGTTCACTTTGGTGGATTAGATGATTCTCGAGAATTTTATTATAGCTCTCTTAATGTGAACAAGCCATCATAAATACTCACCTTTTGGTGAAAATATGGGTTTGAGTAAGAAATATAGTAAGAGAAGAAAGTCTACACGAATAGTAAGAATGTTTCCTTATGTTTTAGTTAATCTCATAAATAAATTCCTCAATGAAAAGTAACATAAAACAATAACATTTTCTGTTAACATTTCCTACTGTGGAATCAAATACCGTTTAACCCATCACAAGTTTGTGATTTTAAGATGGTTAACTTTCTCCTAGACATATTTTCCCATCACTCTCCATCAGAAAGTGATGGTTTGTTTCCTCCTCCGTATCCATGTTTTCATGGAATCCTATTATCGGTTGTCTTAGGTGACCTTTTTACATTTATTTCTTTCTTTTAAAGTAATAGTTTAATTTAATCATTTTCCGATGTGGGGATTTCATTGATTTTTTTGAGCCCAATTTTAAAATTACGAGGACGCAATTCTCAAAATGGGGGAAGGATGTAATATCCCATGTAAATAAAGAATATGGCATTATCATATTTATCAATATTTGGGAATAAAATGTTAATATTACTTTTATGGGAACGCTATGCTCGATGAATTACCCAATACGCAACAACAAATTTCATTGAAATCTTACTTTGTACACTAATAATAATGTAATATTATATTAAATGGTAGTTAACGCCTAGTCATTGTAATGGTGGGAATGAAAATAACTAACTAAAAAATGGATGCATATGTTAGTCAAATATTTTTACATTTAGACAATAAATGTTAGAGGCTTAAAATGCGAATGAATCCAATTTTAAGCGTAAAAATTCTAATATTCTTTAAAAGGTCGATTAACCTCCTTTTGATGGCGAAACCATTTGAAATAAACTTTTTTAAAATACTATATGTTATATTTGTCAAAATATAATCCTTCATTAGAATCGGGACATCAAAATTTACTTTTTGTATGTTCTTGGTATTTTTCCGATAAAGTTCATTTTTAATGAATAGTGAATGATGTTGTATTTTAATTCAAAACCTCTTTTTAATATAACTTATTTATATGGTTATATTATTTTTTAAATTGGTTATAGATTTATATTAGAATATATTTTTACCATTTAATCCAATGGTGGACATTATAATTAATTTCACTTTGAAATTGGACATAAACAAGTTTCAATCTTTTGAAAGATATTGTTTCAAAAAAACACACTACTTGTTTTGACAGCGGGAATTAATTATAAACTTAAATAATGAAACTTATGTATTTTGAATTTAGTAAAACTGACATCATTTTTGAATTTGTAATATCAAATTTACTTTGGGTAAATTTTTGGTATTTTTCGGACAAATGTTTATTTTTAAAGAATAGTGGAAAATACTGTGTTTTACATAAAAATTACTTTTTCTTAGAATTTAATTTTATAGTTGGATTTCCCTTTTAAGTGGATTTAAAGTGTAATTGAATTATATATTAATCATTTAATACAATTTCGTTCATTGGATGTAATTTCACTTTTAAATTGGATATAGAAACAAATCAATCTTTTGATAGATTTTACTTCTTAAAATCTGTCTATGGTATTGGAAAAGAGGAATTATTTTTAAAATAATTATTGCAATTTCTGTGTTTGGAATTTGATAAAATGGATTCCATATCTGGAATCATAAGGTCCAAATTTTGTAATTAAGAATCTTTTGTGTTTGGACCTTATGAATAGTAATGACGGTAATTATCTTTAATTATCGTGTTTAATTAGTAATCAGGTAGTTAAGGGTAATAAAATAATATAATAAAAATATAAAATGACCCTAAAATGTGTTATAATTCTACCGCTGGTGTCATGGCCGACCATTGGATGCCTTGTGACAACATTGGGGCCCCATGGAATCACTTTAGTGTGATAAGGACTTTTTATCATATTATTTTTTAAAGAAAGGAAATTTAACAAAGGTATGTATATCATAAGTAAACAAATTTTAATTTAGTTTACATATAAGATATATTTGACTATTAATATTTATTGGAATGATAAAAATACTACCTAAATGGTGGTATTTTTTATAATTTTTAGGCATTAAATAAATAAATTTATTTATGACACTGTGACGGTGCTGTGATTACATCATTAATGAACGATTTAAATAAAATTAAGAGATAAGGTAAAATATAGGAAATAAACTTTCCAAAAACCTATTTTATGGGTTTATTTAGAACCCTTATCACCTAATCCTCGAAATATATTATTCTGGGACCTTTAAAATCCAAAACACATTTTATAATAAAGTAACTTTCCAAGACTTTCTAAATGTGACCCTCCTCCCTCTTATAAAAGACCCCCACATCTACCCCCTTACCCACACCTCTCAAGACTTTGGCTCGAAAAAATATTCTCATATGGTCTCCCCACATACCTATATTACTCCAGGATGCCTCACTTTAGGAATATGTCTTCTCAAGGAAGCCATTGGCTCAAATAAAAAAGAGTTACCCGATTTAAAGGTGATGTCTTATCTTATGTTATTTTGTTTCATTTTGCATCTCCAACCGCTTAAACACTTTTTATTCATTTATTTTGTAAAAACACCAGTATCTTAAATATACTATGATGTTTTTATGAGAATTATTTGATCTACACTTACATAAATATCTGCCTAATTGTTAAAGAACATAATGTTTCTGTGGGTGATGAATTACTGCCCCACGAAACTATGATTGTTCAAACTTCTATTAAAACCTCTCATGGTGTCCATTATGATTTCAATATATTTATAAATGATATACATTATATTTATGTCCTCTATATGCTTCTTTATTTTATATTTAAAACATACCTTTTTGATTTGCATGTTGTGAAAATGCGATAATTTCATATGAGGAAGTGTGGACTACTTCCCCCTCAAGTTATATGACTCATAATGCAATACATGGAATGTATAAATAATGAAATTAATGAACTTATGTGACCTATATAACATGTTTATTATACTGGAATTATAATATATATCTCTCTCTCATATATTTTTAATTCAATTAATATGTCAAAAAAATGAATGTAGCATTCATGCGTACGTACGGCCTACCACCTCCATGAACGGTGAATTTCATTTCTTTTTATCTAAAAATGTTGTGGAATAGTATAAAATGAATATTTACTGGATATATATGATATTTAAATAATTAATACTATTCTTGAGATGATGTACTTATAACTATAATGACAATTCTTTTCAAACCAGTTCATTTTTGACTCATGTATCAAACATCGACAAAAACCTATGATATGAACTCACATAATTAATTAATAATTATAACATTATAATATGAATTGGATTATAAACATAAAATTAGTTCCTTAAGAAATTATAAATTGACCAGTGTTTATTATTAAGGAATATAATGAAACGAACAAGACAAGTCAGACCTGAGGTAAGGGATCCTACCTCCGTTTTTATTTTTAAGTACTCTATTTTATGTCACTTATTTTAAGATCCTCTTTTTTTTTGTTGGGGGATGTTATTTTATGTTCCTATTACTTTAATTTTTAATTATCATATGGTGAGAGACCCTATTTTATCTCATAAATCCATTTTTGTATGTTATAAGTTGTGTCGTTAAGCAGCCGAATTTTCGTAAGGGATTTCCTATCTCACTTTTAATTCCGTGAGATTTCCATTGTTCGCCACCTATTTATTTCATGTGGTGTATTGTGTACTTCCATTTCATATATATAATTATGATTAAATATATATTCATGGTATTATGTGATTCTTTAGGTGTTTATTATCTTTTTGTCATACGACTCGATTGATAACAATGAGGTAAGGGGTTTTTTATCTCCCTATTTGTCCCCATGATATTCATGAAACATTTCCCACTATTTCCTTTTTTGAGGTGTTTTTACTTCCCATGATTTTATTCTTTGTGTAATATACTTTAATTTATGGTTATTTAAAACTTCATTGTATGACCCTTATTTCATGGGGTGTACGTTTTGAAAGTTACCCAAAACGGTAAGGGAACCTTTCACCCTCCGCTATTTAGAAGACTTCTTTTTTTGTTAAGTATTTTAATTTACATCATATTATGTTGGAATATGTTCTTATATATCTTTATTTCGGTAAATATTATGTCCTAATGATGAGATAAACTTTTTATCTCTCATCAACTCATTTTCTGAACTATAAAGTGATGTCGTTAGGCTTTCGAATTTTTGTAACGGAACTTCTTAACCCAATTTCAATTCATTGTGTTAAACCTCTACATCTTGATTATTTCATTCCATTAATATGTGTGGATGACCTATGATTTTTTTACACATAATATCCACTTATATTGGGTGTATTTATATTTGTCATACATAATTATGTAATTGATTTATCCTTAATATAAGGTTACCATCTTTGTACGGGACTTCATCTCAATATCCTTTCATTGAGACATATTTTGTTTTATACAAAAATTTGTTTTATACGTTGTATAAACCCATTTTACTTTTACTTTCGTTCAATAGGAATTTTTTTATACGAATCATTTTACTAAACGAAAAAATATAATTTTTTTCTGTTACTTATGTGGTGACAACGACTTCTCCACAACCATGACCATTATTTGAGTTTCGGATTCCTCTACAATCCATAAAATTTTTTAAATGAAAAATAAATACCATGTTTTAATTTTCTTTTATTTTGTTATTGAAAATGGTTTTTATAATTTTTTGATTATATCAATGTGTTTTTGATATCTTGTGATTGAAATGTGGAAATGTTATGTTTCCTTTATGAATGATTTATGTAATACAATTATGTTATGGTTATTGGGAATTTTATATGAAGATGGGTGGTTCCATGATAAATTAAGGGCAGGTGAGCCCGTGATAGCTTTCCAATCAATTGGGTAACGTGAAGGAGTTAAACTCTATGGTATCTCCGAAGAGATTTAGGGAATATACTATGATGGGTATTTAAAACATAACCATGAGGGTTACTACCTATGTATGAATGTTATATATTCCTCAAGTTACCATTATGTCTTATAATTTCTATGAGTTATTCATAATTATTATGATTTCAGAAGGTATGTTATGATTGAAAGTTATTGTTTCATTGATTTTCATTTATTGGTGGGTTAATTTTTCCTTTCTTTATGTTATAACCCTTACTAAGCTTTTTATGCTCATCCCATGTTTTTGAAATGCTTTTCACACGTTATAAGTAAGGTTATGAGAAAGGAAGTATTCAAGACTATTTATATCAAGAAAATAACACTTGTTTTATTGAAGTAATTTTTTTTATTGTGGAGAAAAATCGGTTATAGTACTAGTGTCTACTTTGTAATCTTTTGAGAGGTAATAGTTATGTACTAATTCTCTATAACTCTAAACCTGAAAAGATCCTAATTGTGAATTTTTCATTTAGTTCAAGATTAAGTGATGTTATAAGGCTGGGTCCTTATAGTAAGTTCCCAACAAGTAGCTAAAACTACATCTTATATGCTAAAAACTCCATTAAATCATTGACTTCACCATTATAGGTATCCACCTTATTTATTCTCATCATTACTCAACCATTGAAAATGAAAAACCCAAAACAAGGTAAAAACAAACCTAATTGAACAGTAATGGGGTGTTAGAATATCCCCACCACAAACACTTGAGCCCCCCATAAATCGCCCAAGATCATAGATCTACAGAAAGGGAAGACCCCTATAACCTCATCGACGACTCCCAATAGATTATTTCATGGAAATACTATCCACATCACCACAATACCCTGACTGTTGTGATCATTTTTCTATGTAACACCATATCACAATGATCCATAATATATACTGGATACTCAACTAAAGTGGTATAGGTCTCTTGATTAACATCCTCTAACATATTCTCATGGGAATGGCCCAGTATATACATCATCAATAGGGAAAACAAAACATGTCATCGATATCTCCCAAACTAGATGATAACTGAAACTTATTGGCCACCCTCCCAAATGGTCAAATGATTTTAAAGAGGCCAATAAAACTCAGTGCCATCTTACCAGGCTTAACCAACATGTTATTTCTTAAGTGAGGTGAAATAGTCAGAAATACCCAATCACCAAACTCAAAATCTGGTGTCCAATTTTGATGGTATGTATAAGATATACGATGAATAAATTACATTATGAAATCCCTCCAGATAAACTAATTCATCTCCATCATATCTCAAACAAACCATGTCAAAACCAAGGACCACTCTCCTCACTCTACCGAGCACAATGGATATCTAAATAGACTCCTATAAAAATCCCCATAGGGTTACATATTTTTCAAATTCTGATAATTATTATTATTGGAATCCCAAAAAAGGAAGTTATATTCCAAAGGACCTTGAAAAACAAGAACCCAATCCTTGAACATATTCTCTAGAAGTTGGATAGCCCTCTATGTCTATCAAACTGTCCGCATATGATAGGCTTTTCATAATTTTATATGGGAACCCATAAAATCAATAAATCCAATCTAAAACATAGACACGAACCAAAAATTATAGTTTGAAAAATATACGGAGGGGACCCCATGATTTCCCACAATATCACAGACATTTAAGTCTCATAGTTGATCCAATTTTATTTACTCATTGATATTTAGTAAATGTGTAGATGTAATGACTAGATAAATGATCACATGAATCACATACATTATTTTAGAATTCCATGGTATAAATATGATGAAATCAATGGAAATATCATCCCACTTCCATACTAGAATGGGTAATGGATGAAAAAAAACACTACAGGTCTCTGGGGCTTCACATTAATTCTCAAATAATAAAGTCAATTTGAAACAGAATCAACTATCGAATGTCCCATCCGATGCCACCAAAACAAACACATCATGTCATGATACATATTTTAATATAAAAGGATTATAGACCAATAATAATGGTTTAAACTATATGATAACTCCTTTCTCAATGAAAATAGAACATCCAACCTATTATGGAAGCACAAATATCCCCTGAGAGTCCATGACCACTCCCCAAAGGTCTGCCCACCATAAAGGACTTCACTAAATCATTGGAACTCAATATCTTTCACTCACTCGATCCAAAATCACTCATAAAAATACAATTTATATTTCATCGAAGTCAATAACACTTTTCCACCTACTGATACCACCCCAATCCCATATTAGAAAAAAAACACATTAGAGACCACTACTCAACCAGTTCTTTGTTAACTTGTGACCATAATTTTATACACAATGAATCAGTAACCACATTTCCATTCCTATGGTTATAAAAATATTAATTTCAAAATTATAAATATACTCTACCAAATGTATGTATTGAAAATTTAGATCCCATTGAGTGAAAATATATTTTAGGATATTATAATCTTAATATACTATATACTTATCCCAAAAGAGATGGTAACACCACATTTTTATTGCATGCATAACAGCTTCCAAATGATGATCATGGGTAGGGTAATTCTTCTCATGAGGGAGTAACCAAAAATATCCATAAGCTACAACATATTCTCCATACATCAAGACACATCCCAAACCCATACAAAAACAATCATAGAAAACATCATAACCCAACCCTTCTTCTAGAAGAATCAAAACGGGGGCTTAAGCAAAACTAACCTTTATCTCCCCATAATATCTCTTAAACATGTCATTCCATTCAAACATTACACCCTGATTGGTTAAAAATGTCATCAGAGATGTGATCTTGGAGATGTACCAAACAAAATATTTATATTAACCAGAGAAACTCAAGAAGTACGAGATCTAAAAAAAATTTATGGGATGCTCCTAGGACATAATTGTCTATATCGTTTTTGGATATACTAAGACTCCCCTCTCAGATATGACATTCCCAGGAAAATTTAATTTATAGATCCAAATCTCACTTTTGAAAAGCATAGTATATCGACAATGTTCCCTTGGATTACAAACAATGATATCCAAATGGTCTATATTATCTTTCCCTGACATGGAGTACACCAAAATATCATCCAAGAACACAACAAAAAAGTGTATAATAACTGATCAATGAATAAATTCATCAAATCCATTTTTATATTTAGATAATTAGTGAGACCAAATGGCATAACCAGAAACTCAAAATTACCATATTGTTTCCTAAATCATATCATAGGTATATCCTTTACTTAGAATTTTAGCTGGTGGTACCCTAACCACAAATAAATCATAGAAAACCAACAATCCCCTCTAAGATAATCAAATATATCACCAATGCTTGGAAAATAATATTTTTTTATAAAGGTCACCCAATTCAAATTTATATAATCAATACAAAGTATAAGTCTCCCTTATGCCTTATTAACATTGAAGAACTGAAAATCCCATAGTGACACACTATGAAGAATAAATCCTTTAGAACCTAGGTCCTCATGATAGAACATAATTTCCACCAACTCAACATCTGTCATATGGTATGGAAATATTGATATAGCCATTGTGCCTGGGAGTACATCAATAATAAACCTGACATCACTTTATGGTGGAATACCAGAAAAATCATCCAGAAAAACATTAGGGTTCCCACACGTAGCTGATGGAATCCAAAAATCCATGAAAGTATCAATTACATCGGGAAAAATATCAAACTACTAACAAAATATTTCCATAGAAAAATGAATAATAGACCCTTAAAATTTTCAAATATAGTCCAATTCACCTTTGAAAACATGAGTGACACCATTGGTATATATGAAATAAAACTAATCGAGATAATATTATATCCAAGCCTTAAAAACAATCATCTATTCAATGCCAATAATCAATCAATTATGTCAATATCAATCACAAAAATTACTACACCCACTCAAAGTTTGTTATCATAACCTGACACACAGGACATCTAAAACCATTTTTATACCTATTTCTCAACGGTGTGCAAGGATCCAACAAGAATGAAATAATTTCCCCATGAAATCATAACACATAAACTACTATTAACGATTTAGAAAATTGAATATCAACTATATCGAATAATTCTATCACTATAGAAGATGAGATAAACACCACACCTATAACTGCCGATGGAGTTGATATATATATCTCTAGTACATAATCTACTATATACAATTATCTGGTATTATCCGCATAAAAATCTCCACATGCTTGAGGATTATACACACCACCCTTGGACGAATTTGTTTTAACCTACAAACCTTTGGTTAGAGTGGACCCCACCATACTTCACTAAGATATCTATTCAAAAAGTGGTGTAGATGGCCAAATTTTCCTTAAATATGAAAAGTATTAATATCATTCACATAGTTAGTCTTGGTATGAAAATTCCATAAACACGGCTAGTAGGAAACCTATTTCTACCCTATCGTCACACCTGAGACAAGTCCATAGGAAAACTGAAGACTCTTATGCTTCTTTTTATAGACAGAAGATACACCTTGGATAGAAAATGATCAAATTGATGTTCCACCAAAAATATTATTCCCAACGATATATGCCTCAACTAAATCTTCCTTTTCAAATACCCAAAAAATGTTAGAAGAAAAAATAGTATCCACATCAACTGAATATTAGGCCTCAGTCCTAACTAAAACTTTCACAAATTTAGGTACTCATTAGTGAAATGCTATGATTCTAGGTATAGTAACTCTGAAAATTGGGTAGAATTATCCTAAAAAATATGCTAACATACTCTAAGGTCAAAAACTCAAGGGTCTTAACCACAAAAAAATTCATATGACAAAACATTCAGTTAATTATTTTCTTAAAGGAATCTTAATTAAGATCCACATGAAACTTAACTAGAAAAATAGAGTCCCACCATTTCCGTCTCGGTCCCTTGAGAGTATACACGAAAAACCCACCATAGTGTCTACAGAAGTATTTGATAAGTTTAAGATCATATCTATTTTCTCAATCCACACATTGGATTCCTATGGTCCTTTTTCATTATAAAATTTGGGGGGATGTTGATTAGTAAATTCAAATACAAGATATATTATGTGTCTCAGGTTCCTAACACCCACTTGACCTAGTGTATGAACAGTGTGGATAAAATATTCTACCAAAGTAGGATCTTCTTGAGAGTTCTCCTATAAAACCTATCTTATAACTTCTTATCATGGATCTTTAAGATCTCTTCTCATAAGAATTGTTTATCAAAAGACAGCTACAAATCATCATGATCAAATTCCATAATGATAAGAACAACTTTAGGTATAGATAACAAGTCATTAAATCATTAAAAATATAAATTTAACAAACGAATAGCAACGGAAAATATTTCTTAAAAAGGAATTGTTCAATTAAAGTAAACATCCCATTCATTTAATTTAAATGAACTCAAACGCCATGTCTCAAAATTGGTCAAAATTCCTGACCACCCATTTTAACTTGGTTTCATTCCCATAAGTGAGCTGGCCAGGCCCCTTTTCCACACTGACTATCTAAACATTGACGATCGTAAATATTGTCTACCTAAAACACAAAACCAAACATAGGTAGTGTTAACACACTTCAGAATGAGAAACCCTTTGAGACCAAATTATAACAAACCAAACCATGTCAACTAAAAAAATCCCAAACTAGATCATTACAGATTAGGGTAAAACTGGATAACAAAACCCAATATTGAATATTAGAAAAATAAGACAGACCACTAGAATACAAATTATTCACAAAAAATAAACAACCAAAGTCTTGAAATCTAGGCCAAATAGGCTAAAATAGTTAGTAATTCATACACCGACATAAATAAGATTCACCTTCAGACCATCCTGAACTGGAAGAAACAACAACAAGAGAAGCCATCATTCTACAATATTCATTTCCCTTTACCTTGATCCTATAATAAATCATCTAAATATTCCCAGAGGATATAGAAGGGTGATATCCAAAGCCTAGAAGGATGCCTCCACTATTTCTATGAAAGGTATAATATCAAGAATGTATCAATTCTAGATTTAAAAAATTGTTTTACAACGTATTTTAATAAAATAAATACAATTTTAAATAATTTTACCTCTTCTTTTCCTAAAATACATTCATATTCTCAAACAAGAAATATGATAGGTAAAAGTGATAATAATATTAAATCATATCTATACATTAATATGTATAAAAGAAAACATATATCCATGAAAGAACATGTCATGAAAACCTATTTGATAAAACTTCATATAACAATCTGCGACAAAAATCCATGATATAAAAGAAATCATGTGACAAATAACCATAATTAATAAATGAAAAATTTCCAATTATTGGGATATGGCCTACATGATAAAGTAATTTAGGTACTCAAAATTCTAAAAATGAATATATTGGATCCAAATGATATCAATTATTTCCAGAAATTTTCCCGAAATGTTACCTCCTATTATTAAAATAAACACTAAGGCTACCCATATATCTATCTTGATGCACCTAGAGCTACTAATGTGAAATTTTGCAATATTTTTTCAAAACCATTATGAAAATTTCAAAAAACATTTTCAAGTTCAATAAAATCATATTAGGAGTTTGAAAAACCATTTCCAAATCAAGGAAATCCATTTCAAATAAAATAACCATTTTTTATAACATTTCATTTTCCTAGAAATCATTTGAATACATTTATCACTTCAAATAAATGAATAAACTAATGTAATTTTTCGAAAACAATATGAAATTGAGCAAATTAACCCATTGTATATAAACACCTACCTCAACATCATAAAAAAAAGGTATTTTCGATGATAGTGAATATAAACAAATTGAATGGACTTAAAAATAAATTTCATAAAAATAATTTGAAAATTATTAATAGAAAATACTATCTAGTCACAAATCCATATCCAAACCACACCAGCAACTAAAACCCAAGAAGTTCAAAGTGGATTACATATATTTAGAGAATACATAAAACAATAACAATGATCAATATGTAAATGATGTTACCTAAATGTAAATGAGTAACCAAAAAATCATAGGGTAAGATCTAGGACAAGAGAGGTTAGCTACAAGATGAGTAAATTGAAAATCATCCATGTTTCCTACTTAAAATCAAAAATCACGACAATTTCACAGATTGAAATTCCATTACACATTTTGGGTTAGGTCGACTAGGCCAAATACCCTTGGGGTGTGAATCATGGTATGAAATATTAAAAATATTTCCCCTCTAGATCTTCTTTCATTATTAGAAAAAACAAACTTATCTCTTTCTCACAAAGATATATATGAACGGAAATGAAATCATGCACAAGGTAAACAATTTTACTTGTTTCACCCTCAATGGACAATATCCAAGAAGAATACAGTAACAATGTTCTAATGTACCAATTCCACTAAGGTTCACTACTAATTACAATATATGGACTAGATCACATTTATCGATTAGCTCTCCACCTTTACAAGATTAATGGTCTTCTCACTACATTCCCACAACTCACTCCCATCTCTGCCCATCACAAAATAGATATACATCACCACCAATAAAAATCATTGAATTTTTAAATCTTTATTAAATATTAATAAGTTTTATTATAGGATATATAAACCAAAAGAAATTACACCCCACATGATCCTTCAATATTATATAGTTTAGCCCGATGAATACCCTCATGAACTTGGATAGACCTATTTGAATTTCAATTAGTATGAAAATGATATTATATTCTTAATTTAATTATGGAACCCATTTCCACCTACAAACCTTTACATAAACCATGATATGATGCTTGGATCCCTGTCAGAAAAAACTATAGAGGGAACCTCGAAAACCCTCATAATCTCTCAGACATACAAGTCCCTGAGCTGTTCCACTTTCATCAACTCCTTGATAGGTAGGAAATCCATAGATTTATTAAGTCGAACAATGATCACCAAAAAAAATCCTTCCTTCTAGGAGTCCATGTTCAAACAATGACTAAATATATAGAAATATCATCCAACTATCATACTAGAATGGGTAACCGATTCAAAAAACCCAATATTCCTCGAGTGCTCTACCTTAATTATCTGAAAAACAAGGGACCATGAAACCAAATCCACTATTTACCATATCATTCTTTTTTAATACAATAAATGTGCCTCAATTTGAGATACATCTTGGTATCCCTAGGGTTAAAGATCTAATATGAGTGGTTTCCACTATCAAAAAACTCTTATCTCAGGGAAAATTTAGAAACCAACCTACTACGGAGGCACAATCCATTATAGGGAGGATGACACCACTCACCCAAGGTATCCCCACTAGAAAGGATTTCACTAATTCTTTAGAAGTCAGTGCAAAAAACATGCTCGATCCAAACTCACTCATAAAAATATCAGTTATATTTCATCAAATACAATAACACATTTCCACCAACATCATCCATTCCCAGGATCATCATAGTATACAAACTCATCCGATACCACTAGTCAACTAATTCCTTCATGAATTATGTTGGTAATATTAAACTAAACACATTAGAAACCACATATCCTTTCCTTAAGGAGTAATAAATATCAACATAAAAAGTCTAATGATACTCTAACCTATTTCAATGTCATAAATGTATATCCATTTAAGAAAAAAAATATTTCAAGATGTTATGATGTAAATATATTTTAAACCACAAACCAATGCGATTTTGAAGCAACATTTTTAGTGCTTGCTTAATAGTAAGCAGATCATGATCAAGGGTGGGGTAGTACTTCACATGAAGGCATAAATGGTGAGATCCATATGCCACAAACAATTTTCAATGCATCACGACACATCCTAATCTTGTATGAGAAGAATAAAAAACACAATAACCCGACCTCAGTTCTTGACGAATCAAAATTGGTGTTGAAGTGAGTATCACCATAAGATCATAAAATTGAATCAGACAATTTTTATTTAATACATCATTAAACACTTATGTGTTAAATATATCATAGAAGATATGAGAACAGAGAAATCCTAATCAATCCAACTATAGTAACCAGCCATACATAAGAATATCTAGATCTCAAACAAATTTCTGCGATACTAAGAGATTATAAGTACGTTTAACATTTTGGGATATACAAAGATATAACTATAATATATCACATGCCCTAGAAACATCACTTACATGATCCAAAACTCATATTTGGAAATCATACCATACCAATAATGTTAACAAAGAATTTTAAGAATGATATAAATATGGTCCACATGCTTCTCTTTTACTTGACGTACATCAAAATATCATCCAAAAACACAACAAATATGATTCCATGAACTGATGAAATATCAGGTTCATCAAAACCATAAAACCCTTTAAGATAATTAGTGACACCAAATAGAATAACCAAAAACTCAAAATTATCAAATCAACTCCTAAATAAGCATTAGGTGTATCCTGTTCTTGAAATAATCAACTCTTGACACCTTGACTGCATGAAAATATTATAAAACTAAAGATACACTATAAGATGATCAAATAGATCATCCATACTTGAAATGTGATATTTGTTTTAATGATCAAATGGTTGAAAATTTGATAATAAAAAAATCTATGGCTATCGTCTTCCTTCTTAGAAAATATGAACGAAAAACTCCATGGTGACTCACTCGGATGAATAAATACATTATCCCTTTGTTCATCAAGAATGTATTTATGTTTCAAAATCTATTTAAGTTCCATATAGTATAATGATATATATAATGAAATCATACTAGAGAGAATGTCAATAGTAAAATTGACTTCAATCTATATAGGAAAACCAAATAAATCATCCAAAAAGACCTCAAGTTACTCATAGACGACTACAAGAAGTCAACCACACAATAAAGGGTAAACTACATGAAGAAAATTCTATAAAATGTAACATGAGATAACCCCAACATAATGAAAAATATTCCCCACCCTTTCTGATCTAAAGACCCACTCAACCTAAAAAGCATGAGTGACTCCATTGAACGATACGAGCTGAACCTGCTGGTTATAACAATTTATCTAGACCATAACAATGATCTTATAATCCATGTCAATAATCAAGTTGAAAATGTAAAAATAATGAACCAATATTTCTTAGTCCACCTCAAGATTTACTCTCATCACCAGACTTTCAATACATATGAAACCTTGTTCAAAACTCTTTCCAAAAGGTGTGGATGGAACCAAAAATAAAGGAATAAGTTTTAAATGAAATTAAAACACATAAAATATATTTAATGACATAAAATAATGATTATAACTCATATAAAACAATTATAGCGCCACATAAGATGAGATAAATTCAATACATCAGATAGTCACATGGCCCTCTTATGATTATTATGGAGCATACTATGATGCCTAATGTTGTCTTGTCCTAACCACATAAACATATCCCTTATCTTGGGGATTATACCCACCACCCTTTCATTAATATTGATGAATATTTGAAACCATGGAGAGATTAGATCCTTCCCTACTTTTTTGATATATATTTTCACAATAGATTTGTATACGGAAACATTATCCACAAATATGAAAACTATAAGGTGTCTCTAAAAATTTTAGAATAGAATGGCCTCACTATCTATAGTGGTAGAATAAATCGCATTGTTTCCCTATCAGAACCCCTGAGACTCAACCTAGAGAAAACATAACACTATTATTCTTTCTTTTCTAGACAGAAGATACACCCAAGATTGCCACTGACCCAGCTGAAGCTTCACCCAAACCTGTCTTCCCAGCTATGTCTATCGCAACTAATATTTCTTTTCAACTACATCTAAAAATGTTAGAAAGAATTAGAGTATCAACCTTGACCAATTATTAAGACTCAATCCAAACTAAATCAACAAGACTTCAGACACATGTTAGTGATAACATCCACTTCCATGTGAACTAACTTAGAAATAAGGGTATAATAGTCTAGAATAGTATTGTCCACTACTATAATGATAGAAAATATCTAGTATTTTTTTAATACAATATATCAGAATAAAAATATTTGTTAAATATTTTAATGAAAGAATCCTAACTAATATCCTCAAAAAACCTATCATTCACAGTAGAGTCCAACAAAATCATTCATATTCCCATGAGAACATAGGTGGGAAAACCTAACTTAGAGTCATCAAGAGTCGTCAAGAAGTTGAAGATCAATTATATCTACTCAAGACCCTCCTAGTATTGTGGGGGTCCTTTACCACCATTAATTATGGGTGGATTCTACATTATAAATTCAATTCCCATATCCACTATGAATCCCCATCTCCTAACACCCACTTGAACAAGAGTCTGAATAGCATAGATAACATATTCTAACAGAGTAGGGTCCACCATAGGATTCTCCTAAAAAGCATATCTCATAGATTTTTATCATATATTAGAATGATCTCTTCTTAGATACGTTGTTTAATATAATACAAAAACCAATTAGTCTCAATAAAATTTTAAATTCATAGAAACATCATCAGGTATAGATAAAATGATTTAAAATATTAATAATTTAACCAAAAATATATCAAAAAAATTACTTAAAAATAACGAGTTCAATTAAAATAATTTTCCCATATATTTCTTTAAATTGACCTCAAAATCCATGTCTCTAACTAAGAAATAATCATTGAATTCCAATGATAACATGATTTTAGTCAAGGATGTGCACTAGTCAAGCCCCTTTTCCTAAAATAATATCCGAATTATGATGATCTTGACATTGGTCCACCCATGATATAGAACAAAACTCAAGAAGTGTCAAAAAACATGTGGAGAAGAAACCATTTGCAACAAATTATAATGAACCATCTCAGGTCAACTAGAAAAGCCACCTCTACCAACATATCACATGATATGGGTATAATATGATATATAAAACATGTCTTGAATATAAAAAAAAAGTCATACAATCAAGGTTGAAAATGAAATCAAACAAGATACAACCAATTTTATACACTCCAAGGAAAAAAAATTCTAAACTACAAAGTATGTCATATCCTAATCTGACCAAAATTTACCTACATAAAAAAGAAAAATGAAAGAAACAACAACAAGTGGATCCGACATGATATAATAATTTTTTCTCTTTACCAATATCTTATAATGAAATGTCTACAAATTCCCAACAGAACAAGTATGGTCTAATCAAATTACATTAGGATAAAACTAAAAGTTATATATAAGGTCTAAAATCAAGAATGAAACAATTATTGATTTTAAAACCTAAAAATCCAGAAAATATTCTAATAAAATAAATCCAATTGTAAATCAATTTCCAAATGGTTTTCAAAAAATATTTTCATATTATCAAGCCAAAAATATGAAAATTATAATTGCTAAAAATAGGAAATAATATCCATGAATCAAGCGGTACACATAAAAATAATTGTTCATGAAACAACCTATCATACAAATCTATGTGATACAAACTAATATAAAAATATATGAAAAATATTAAATGATTTTAAATCAAGTCCTCTATAAATAACCTGAAAAATGATAAAATAACCTGGTATTGGGATCTAGACTATGAAAAAATGTTTGATATACACTCACTAGGCTAAACTAGAATACATTGGATACCAAATATATCAAATCATACCTGTCAATATTACAAAAAGGTACATCCAAGTGGTGAAACACACACTAAGGATACCAATGTCTCTTTACCAATGGACCCACAGTTACCAATATACAATTATTCAATACATTATAAAAATTATGCTCATAATTTCACAAAATATTTTCTCAACCAAGACAAAATGATTCAGATTTTGAAAACACATTTCTAAATCAAGAAACACTATTTCAATGAAACAAACCCTTTTAAAAAACATTAAATATTCCAAGAAATAATTAGAAAGTATTTATCACTTAAAATCAATCACCAAAACAAATTATTTTATTTGGAACAACATAAAATTATTAAAACTAACCCATTGAATACAAAAACCTAAATCAATATGAAAAAATATGAGTTGCATTCAATAACAAAGACAAAAAACTAAGAGAATGACATCCAATCAAAAGGAACAGAAAGAACCTAAAAAATATGAATAGATAACACTATATGATCGCAAATCAACATCTAATCCACAATATCAACTATAAGAAAATAAGATCCAAGAGGATTATATAATCACATATATGTAATATAACCACAAAAAATCAATCAATGAACAGTGTGATATATATAGAAAGGATTCATCAATAATTTTCTAGGGCAAGCTACAGGTCAGCATAGGTTAGTTGCAGGTCGAATAGATTGAAAATAATCTAATCCACCTACATAAAACTACATCTCAAAATAGTTACGCAACATTTAATTAAATTACAAGTTGTGTAATTACCGGGGCCCAGATAAAGAGATACACCATTCACCTTTTTATTCAAAACATAATTTTACCAGTGCATGTTTTATAGTAATTACATAGCGTATAAACCATTCATTCTATGTATCCAATTGCCAGTTTCCTCCATGTAGTAATTACACGATGGTTACATCACTTACACAACATATAAGTTCATAGAGATAATATAAAACTACATGATCTATGCTGAAAATTTAAAAAATCTCTAACATACCCATTACAAGTATCCTATGAAATACATCCTAGCATTTCTCGACCAATGAAAAGGAAAACATAAAACAATGGTAAAATCATACCTAAATAAAATGTAATGTGGTGTTACAAAATTGATAAGGTAATACATTGAACATTACAACAGAAATACAATCCTATATTCCATATCATGAAGGAAGAACAAAATGAGAAGAACGGGATAAAAGGACCCATAGAGTGTCTCTCAAATTATAGGGAGGAAATTTTTTGGAAGGTGAAGAAAAAATGGTTAAATGGCTTATGGGTGTAATGTCCTAAAATAATTAATATATAATAATAAATGAGGAAAAAATTATAGGTACTAATTGGATCACCAAGGACACCAAGGCCTATACCCAACACCCTAGGTATTTGGTACCCCCACAGAGTACTTATTTCAACCTCTAATTATAAAATTGATGGTGGTTCTACCTCTAACCCATACCCAAAATATCAAAAAGGCTACATAATCTCAATCTGTATCTCAAATCACTATGGATTCTTCATTAAATACCCAATTATAAATCTAATTCACAAAATTATAAATGAATCCTTAAACTGAACAAAAAATTTTGTGGGTATCATACTGTAACCATTAAATACTCCCAAAAGACCTTAACTAATGTTTTCAAGACTCATATTATTTCCAAATCCCTAACATATAACTTCTCATCCTCAATAAGACATGGGGAATCAATCCTCTAAAAAATATATCCTTACTAAATCATAAAAGATAACTAACATAACATCTCAAATCACTATGGAATTATCTCATCAATCTCCCATGGAAGAAAATGTATATTATTTCATAAACCCTCTCATAATTGGGAACACCAAAACAAACTCTAGAATATAAACCAAATCGCCAATCTTATGTGATCCAATCATTCATGAATCATATTAATGACTAACTCAAAATAAATTTTTTTAAATATTTAAAGAACCCAAGATATTGATGTGAAAGTTCAATATAATTACCATAAAATCCCCTAAATACCAATATATCTATATATAAGAAAATGAGCTCCCCATTGTATGAATTATTTCAGACCTTCATAGCCTTATCTAGCACATATTATAGTAAATAAAAAATTATTTTTATTCAAAACCAGTTTCAAATTTTCAATAAAAAATTCAATAGTAAATTTATTTAACGAAACACATACTATGGTAAAATAATACTTATAAATAATCAATTAACAAAAACAATTTTCAATTCCATTGGAAACCCAACTTCTAATTTTTCTGAAAAGCTTCCTTAAGTGAATTATTTCCCTTATAACTTTAGAGAAATATTAATAGATTCTTATAATTTATCTACTGGAAAACTTACCTTTTAACATGTAAAAATTCATATAAATGGTATAATAACTCTAAATTATAGCTTTCTCATTTCAATAAAATAATGTTGTGTAAAAATAACAAATTAAAAAGTAGTAATGGTATACTCAATCAGTACAACCCACTAATGTGGTAGTAATATATCATATATAACATATAACCATGTTATGTAATAAATAATGTAATTATAGAAATATAGAACCAGAAACATTTTTTTATATACAATTTTCAATAAATTAACCATGTGGAATAATATTTATTATAATATTGATACTAAAACCCATCCATGGGATTTACATTATTTAATTACATTTCCCTTAATAATTTATATAAATAAACTTTTAATGCTTTGTTGGTATATTATAATTTGTTAAAGTTTCATGGGGAGTTAATAATGTCATAAATATGTACATGTTGTAATGTGATTATGAATATTTTATTTACAAATACACTATATTTTTCTCCCAACCAAGTCCTGTGACATTTTATAGTTTATTACTTACCTACAACCAAGGAACTCAAAATAATACCTCATATACATAAATGCTTCCCACCAAACTACCCATACATCATTGATAACTTTATCTTTTTATATAAATATATGTTGATGCATTTTTATTAAGAAATTATGAATTTCCAACTATCTTTGGTCCTATATTCTATTAATAGTAACCATCCTAATAAATCTAAGTGATAAATGATATTATTTATCTACTCTGATATCATTTTGGGTTGTCCCACACCACATTACGTAAAAAAAGTGATATACCACCATATAATCTTAGAGGCACATCTAAATCACTAGAGGCTGTAGATTAAAACTGCATTTTTTGAAAATACTAGTGGGAGATGGTGTTTACCTTTTGATAATTCATCTATAAGGATATAAAACAAATACATCATGTGTGAAATGAATTTCAATCATTAATATTGAAAAACCTAGATAAAAATGAATGGTTGAAAAATTGTGTATGATATATATGGATTAATGAAAAACTAGATCTCCAATATTTAAATTCTGACAAAAAAACATTTCAAATACTACGAATGGCCTTGTGTAATATGAGTAGGTCACCAAGACATCTACATGTACATGTAATTACCAAAAAAAGACCATGAAACTCTATATCCACTAGAATGTGCCTGAATTTTATGAGAACATAATACTAATTATTCAACCACCATAGGTCCAACATCTATTTAATAATCTCGTGTGCATGCTTTAAATCTATTTACACACACATAAATGATTTTACAACTAGTTATCAATAAAATCATGGAACTATTAGATAAAAATATAATTTATTGAATAATATAAAATATTGTATAGAATAATATAAAATATAAATGATGACTTCCTCAACTGAGAGTTCCTATATCTCTATGAACCTACTTCACGAATGAAAACAAAGATATGTTATGAATGGTGTAGGGAAACTATGAATCCATCCTAGAAAACCATTTCAACAAAATTGTATATATAGATTCATATATATATGTATGTATGTATCTATGTATGTATTTATTTATCTATGTATGTAGTATTTTATATTGTGTAGATGTATAAGTAACCCATCCCAGGGGAAACAAATATTTGTGTCCATAGGTAGGGAAATCATATTTCACAATCCATTGGAAAAAAGGGAATGAGCATACTCAGGAAAGGAATTACAACACATCCCTTGTGATGCACCAGTATAGAAAATTCATAATAACATCAGATGAAATATAGAAATTAGAAATATCATTTTTAATTCATAACAAGTGAAAGCAGTAACCATGAATAAAAAATACTTCTACTATAGTAAACATTTTTCTTGATACAAAAAGGATAGACATGACTCTGCACATTACATTGTATAATGTTTTTACAATGAACATTTTTCTATCACTTATAATCATTATTTCATATCTAGAAATGATGTAATATATTAATATAGTAGCTAAATAGTACTATTAAACTATAAAAAGAATACGACATTGGATTTATCATGTTTGAATTTGAGGTCATTGAGGTCTGAGTTGTACGTCTATTTAATGACTCAAATGGATATTAAAACCTAGAGAAATAAATGAAACGTTTTTATAAATATCCTAGATCAATCCTTATTTATTAAAAATGTTAAAAATTAACCCATTCAACTCCACCTTTCTTGACCCAACATTATAATCACCGCCATTTCAGCTCTTAAATCATGTTGATATATATTTTTTGGATTAAAAATCATCCATTTAAGTGTGATAAAAATGATTTATGAATCATGTAAAAAATAAAATAAACATGATCATTTGGTTAAGTTGTTCAATAGTAACCTAATAATCCGTCATATTAAAAAGGGTAAAATCTATGAATCATAAATATCACATTTTAATGTAGTTTTCAATCAATTAGCAGTTTGGTATAACCCATATATGATTTCATACTACCAGATTATCAGACCAGTGTATCCCTGAAGTCTTAACCCATTATGGGCGATTTATATTAAACGTCATTTTATTTGGCCAAAAAAATTCTTTAATGTATTAGTTAACTCCCAACTCCAAGAGTACACTAAAATGTTCTTGTTATATAACATAGTTACACAACATTTAAGTAGATTTAAATATACCCCAGTTCTCATGCTAAACTACCTATGAATCTCCAGTAGTCATTTTAGGTTTACTAATGTTCAAGAGATAGACTACAAAGTTATGAAGGAATCCTAATTCACCTTACAATGTTGATCTAGTACCAAATGAAAACTAAATTTTTTATACATTTGATGACCAGTATGACACCTAACTATACAAAATAAATGTAAAAATATTAAAATACCCTAAAAATACATATTGGAATTTAGTAAATTTTATTCAAATAATTTATTTTATTTAAAATCATGAAATATATTACTTATTCATACATAATTAGTTAATCAATAAAACATGATTTTTATCTACCCTCCACATTTAAATAAACAGAAATAAAGGGTATAATTTTAAAATATCATGAATTTAAAGAATGGATGAACATATTAGAATGATATCAACATCAAAATGTATCAATTGATACTTAGATTCCATGTTATGCTTAATGAATCATCCCTAACCATTCCTACTTTCTTGGGAAGATCCAAAATTACACTAACAATTGGAGTATCCCCCATATAATAAAGGTTAGAAATAAATTTTATGGGTTTAAAAAATCATGGATAATGTTTTATTTTCATAATTAACACAACATATAATAGAAATTTGATGACCCAAACCTACCATTCTCAAGCCACAACTACCCCAAGCCCGCCTACATAGGTCAGGGGCTGGCGATAACTCCGAAGGCGTAACAATCTCAGGGAGGCCTTCTCCAAAGTACATGTACACACACACAGTCCACTCAATGTAGAAGAGTAGGGTATAAAAGTAAACCAAAGGAAAAAAAACTATAACCCAATAACAGTCATGCATCAACCTCTAAATAAGAAAAGTAAAATTTTGAATAGTACAGACATATACTGAATAGAAAAAGGGGAAAAACACACTCCCAGCCGGAAAGGTTCTACAACCTAGAAATAGGTAAATGAAAGTAAAAAGCTACTGAGTATTTCACATGAAAGACCTATTATTACCGCCAAACGCACCCAAAGTTCTTGTGTCCTCTACGCTCTTCCGTAGTCTCCATCAACCTGTCATTCGTCTGCAAAGGAACACAGATTGTGGTCAAATCCCAAGATGGGGTGAGTATAAGGATACTATGTAGGATGCCCCGAAAGCTCAACGGAGCAACAAAGGATGTACAAAATAGTAAACTATAGATAGAACAATGTATGAGTACAATAGAGAGGATTCAGTTTAACCCAATGAAGGAAATGGAGTAGACTAATCCCAACCAAGTGAAGCTAGACACGGAAATCACGTGGCATACCCCGCTTGTCTTCACCCCTCCTAGAAGGAGGGTAACTAGACCCAAGAAGTGGGAACAAATACAGGGTGAATATATATATATATATATATATATATATATGCTCGACAAGAAACCTGATGTAGTGCGTAAGGGATCTCCATCTCCATGATCAACCAAGGAAAAAGTCACCCTTAGTTCTAAAGATGTCCACCATTGATGCCCAAAAGTCCTGCATGTCAACTCCGCCTCATCGCTAGACCATACCACCAAAAAGTCCTACTCTGGTAACAACTAAAAAAATCCACTTACTAGCCTCATCTAAATTGGATGTTTCTTAAAGAAGTAGATGGGTAACCCACTTCCCATACCAACAAGAGGGTAGACCCCAAAAGTTCATCGGGTGACCAACTGCCCAGCCCTGCTGGAGGGTAAACCCTAAAATATCGTTGATTAAACCACTTCCCAACCCTACTGGAGGGTAATAACTAAATTCAATTGGTAACCCACTGCCTAGCCCCACTGGAGGGTAATCCCTAAGGTTAATGGTTAACCTACTGCCCAGTCATACTGGAGGGTAATCCCCGAACTAGTCTGATAAATCTGCGCTGCCTACGCCACCATTAGGTGTCACAAACATCGCGAATGTGTGTTGGGTCGGAGTGAGCCAAAGAAACCTTTGTCCAATGACCCCTCATGTTTCTAAATTTATAAAGATCATGTTAGAGGCTCCACTTGCCCGAACAGATTACACGGTTGCAATCCTCGCGGAAAAACACGCGAGATAGACTACATACTCATGGAAAACGGGCTCCCGATTAAAAATGTTACTCAACACCACTTTAGGCACATAAAACGTCTCATAGATCCAACACCTTGGTCCCAAAAGGGGTTGGGAGGACTACGCCATCACAATGCTATTGGATAAACACAAAAAAATGACTATAGATTCGCCCCGAACAGACTTTAGATGAAAGAGTCGCAAACCGCTTCTCAGAGCTTAAAAGTGGGCATGTGGGGCCCATGAATCCACCATGGATTCAACAATTGAAGACACCTTGGACCAATTTGTATTGATTCCAGGGTCAGAGCACCGCTGACGACACCTTGAACGGACTCCACATGTGTCTTCATCATGCGAATGAAGAATCCTAGCGTAGTACTTAACAGGCGTGATGCGCCACCGAGCCCCCATCTCGGGAAATAAAATTTTCCAAGACCATCTCAATATATTCATCTCGAGTCTAGTATTTCACTTCCATATATGACACAAAAAACGGACACCCGTAAGTAATGTTACAGGTGTCTCGAGTCAGAGGGGACGAACCCCTTGGGCTGGACCGGCCTCGACCGGTCGCTCCGCACGGCGCGGGCCGACCGGACCGCCCGGCCTGGGCTAGCCCACACTGGTTGGACCGGCTCACAGCGTTGGCTAGTAGCTCAGCCGCACATCCTGGCCTTGGACCCTGGGTCCACATAGTACCATTCATACCTCATGGTCTCTCGTGGTCCCGCGCGACGCGACCCTGCCTCGTCGCGCCCCGGTGACCTCGCCCGCGCCTGGAGCCACTACCTGAAGATTCCACCTGGTGCCACTGCCACACCACATGGTTCCGCCAAAGCGTCTCCATCCCGGAACTATGCCTCCGCCACCTGGAACACCATGCACCACCACTGTCACCCGCCAATGTTCCCTGGAATCGCCAAAAATGGAGTAAAACGGCCCATATTCTTCCCGGTGCCACCCCGGATGCACCAAGACTCAAAATATCAATCCTAAAGGATCTTTGGGATGGTAAAAAATATCCCTATGCCACCATGGGATTTTCTCGACGATTGGACATCAATTGGACATAAGAAGTTTAATTTATAGACAAATGGGAAACCAAAATGAAAAACAAAACCTCCTACCTCATTGGTCGTAGCCCGAAGCTTCATGATTAATCCGTCAGAGCCGCCACACCTTGTCGGACTGGTGGAGGAGAAATGAGGAGCTCAATGAGAGGATACCACCAGCGAATAAGGGAAATGCGGATGAAGAAGGTGGGGGTGGTGTGTTTAAATAGAAAACACTTAAACCTCCCGCCCATAGGCCACGTACTCGGTCCTTCATCGGGTTTGGGGTGATGCCAGCCTTAGGGTAAAAACCACATTCTGAGCGCAACGGAGGTCTTGGAATATTAATCCAAGACTACTTTCAAATGTTGTACAGTCCACACCCAAGGTTGCCAAATTATGAAAACGCCCCTCGTGGCATTTTTCACAAAAGGGACGCACCCGCGAAAGTTATAACCCTCATAGGGTAAACGTCATGTTCCGAACTCAAATGTTCCCTCATTTTTCCCATCTGAGAAATTTTTTTGGTGTTATTATGTTTATTTGGAGTGTCTAGGGTGATCTCACTTATATTTAATTCCGGACACACCGGGGCTTAGAATCACACACTGTCAGACCGCCCTACCCTGGAACAACATTAGGAGAATTTCAAATCCTTACACGCTCAAAAACATGGGTTCTTACATCATTATCTCCTTTAAGTTAATCATCCCTGAAAAAAATAAAACTACATAACCAACTTGGGATATTGAGCCCGCAACTGGCTCTCCCATTCCCAGGTGTTATCCTGCACCCACATGTGATGCCATAGCACACGAACCAAAGGAATGGTTTGTCCACATAGTGTCCACTCCTTCTGGTCCACAATCACGATCGGGTGTTCCAAAAATGTGGCTACATCCTCAATGTCCAGCTCTACCAATTCGATAACATGCATGGGGTTGTGCACGTATTTCCTCAGCTGCGACACGTGGAAGACGTCATGCACCCTCTCCAGCTGTGGCAGTAGGGCAAGAGGGAAGGCCACCTCACCGACCATGCACACAATCATAAAGGGCATGATGAACCTTAGGGATAACTTTCTTCTGTATCCTAACCTCCGAGTACCACGCCGCGAGGAGACCCTCAAAAAGGCATGTTCCTCCTGCTCGAACTCCAAAGTCATATGACGAAGATCTGCGTAGGACTTTTATCTGCTCTGAGACGTCCTCATCTGCTAAACAATGACTTGTACCTTCTTTGTTGTTGCCTTCACCAATTCTGGTCCAATGAGGGAGGTCTCCACAACCTCCATCCAGCACAACAGTGACCTGTAGGGTCTCCAATAGAGGACCTAAAAAGGTGTCATGATGATATTAGAGTGGTAAATGTTGTTGTACATGAATTCTAGCAGAGTTAGGCGATCCTGCCAACTCAGGAAGAAGTCTAACATGTATGCCCTAAGGATATCCTTCAACACCTAGATAGTGCGCTCAGTCTTCTCGTCCGTCAGGGGGTGAAATGTTGTACTCATCTGTAGGTGGGTCCTGAATTCCTCATGCAGGCCTCATCACAATCGCATCATAAATCATGCATCATGTTAGGAGACAATATTAGAGGGTACACCATGAAGGCAGATGAACTCCAGAACGTACAGACGCCAAGAATCTCCAATGAGATCTACTCCCTGATGTCTAGGAAGTGTGATGACTTCGTGATTCGATCCACTATCACCCAAATGGAATCATGGCCCTTAGCTGTGTGTGGTAGCCCTGTGACAGAGTCCATAGATATGACATCCCACTTCCACTCCAGGATATCAACGGGCTGCACCAACCCTGCAAAAACCTGATGTTCTACCTTCACCTACTGACAGGTAAGACACCGTGAAACGAACTCCGCAACACTCTGCTTCATGCCAAACCACAAAAACATCCACTGAAGGTCCTTATGCATCTTCCCCACACCGGGATGTGCATACAAGGAAGATGTGTGGATCTCTTGTATCACCTCCTCCAACATCTTCACTGGTACTATAGCTCGCCCCTGAAACAGGATCTCGTGATTCCCTTCTTCAGAATACCCATCAGGTGCATCACCCATGGATATCTGATCACACAGTACCTCGTTGTCGACACCCCCCTATTGTGACTCTCTCACACAATGATGTAGTGAAGGATTGAACACCATCAACATTAGAATAGTCGAACCCTCCTGCTCCACAACGGTCATCTGTAGGGAATCCAACTGCTCAAAGCTTCCTGAACTTACCGAGCATGGGAATTTCTACTAAGAAAATATTCTACAATGTTTCCCTTCCTTAGAGTGTTTACTATCTCAAAATCATAGTCATGCATGAAATCCAACCAGTGACTCTTCCTCAGATTCAAATCCCTTTGAGTGAAGATTTACGTGAGGCTCTGGTTGTCTGAGTAGACCACAATACAGTCACCTAGAAGGTAGTGTCTCCATAACCTCATGTAAAATACCACTACTACCAACTCCAAATCATGTGTCGCATAATTCTGCTCATGGGGCCTCAACCACCTCAACCCATATGCAATCACTGCCTGCTGTTGCATCACCACGCACCCGAGCCCACCTTTTGAAGCATCATAGTACATAGAGAACCCAACACCCTCCTCTGGCAGCCTCAACACTGGAGCACTAGTTATCCTCTATCTCAAATCCTCGAAGGCCTTCTAGCACTGATCAATCTAGGTGAACAATCATCCCTTCCGCGTCAATGTGGTCAAAGGAGAAGCAATCATGTATAAATCCTCCACAACCCTCCTATAGTACCCTGCCAAAACAAGGAAGCTCCTCACCTCCAACACATTCTTGGGTGGAACCCAAGAAAGAACCGCCTATATCATTGTGGTATCTACATCCAATCCATGCTCCATAATAACATGCACCAGCAAATGAAGCTCAGGAATCCAAAACTAAAACTTCGAGAGCTTCCCATAGAGCTTGTGCTCTCAGAGTATGTCTAGAACCATCCTCAAATTATTTTCATTCTCCTCTTCTGTCACAGAGTAGATGAGTATGTCATCAATAAAGACAACCACAAACCTATCCAAGTACGTCCAGAAGATCTAGTTCATAATAGCCATGAAAATGGTGGTGGAATTCGTCAGACCAAAGGGAATCACTAGAAAACTATAATGGCCATATCATCAACGAAATTCCAACTTCGGGATATTTGCCTCATGAACTCGCAACTGGTAGTAGCCGGATCGAAGAAAATTCTTGGAGAAACACATCGCACCTCTCAAATGTTTGAAAAGGTCATCAATCCTCGGCAAGGGGTACTTGTTCTTTATCGTGGCCTGATTCTGGCGGCGATAATCCACACAAACCCACATAATCCCATCTTCATTTTTCACAAACAAAACTGGGGCTGCCTAGGGGGATATGATGGTTCTGATGAATCCCTTATCATGAATGTCATCCAGTCGAAGTCGTAGCTCCCAAAGCTCTGTGGGTACCATCTGATAAGCCGCACATGATATATGGGAAGTCCCCAGTTTCATGTCAATACATAAATCCATCTCTCAACTTAGAGTTAGCCCCAGAACATCCTCCAGAAAGGCGTCCATGTAGTCCCCTACAATGGTAGGGATCCAGGTGCCTGTAGCGTCTGCTTCACTATCAGCCATTCTCACCAACAGGTGTGAAAATGGTTGAGGTATCCTGCTCATAGTACCCATATACTCTTCCACGAGGTCTCATTCACCACGAATGTTGAACCTCATCCCATCCAAAAACACACCTCTAACTCGTATATGATAACAGTCGATCTGGGCGTGAACCATAGAAATCCAACCCACGCCTAGGATGATGTCATAAGGTTTTATCACGATGAAGAGCAGGTCCTGCGTGAAACTCCATCCTCCGAACAACAGTTCTCACTATCTGCAAATAAAGATCACTAACGAGGGACTTCCCATAAAGCCTTGAGGCTAAGTGTAGGTGTCAGTGCCTCTACTAGAAGCTCCAACTCCCGTACCAACAACAACGATATAAAGGATTGGTGGGATCATATGTTTACTATTACCGAAGTAAGAATAGATCAAACAAAAAGCATACCTTGAACCATCTTGTGTGATGGGGGTCCACGAACACCCATAGCCTGATGCTTCCAATGACCACTACTGCAAGCTCCCTGAGCCTAGTGTGGGTTGCCCAGTGGTGGCAGTGGAAGGACCTAAAAACATCTTCCCGGACCTCCATGTCCCACTGATCTACATGAGCTACCTCCCAGAGGACCACCGAATCCCTGCCTCAGGAATCCCTAGTCACGGTGCTGACTCTGCTGCTGCGGTGCGCCCACTGCCAGCAATGGTTGCTCGGTACGCCTGGTCGGGGTGTCCCGTGCTAGGTGTCCCCATCCGTCACATGCATAACACTATCTCTCTCCAACATTCCCAGGGGCTCCACGGCGCCACTGTGGTGTACGACCCTTCCCATGAGTCTTCTCACGGAAGGGCGTCCTTGACCGGGGATTTGATCTCCACCGCTTGCCTGTCACTGAAGACTCTCCTCTGAAGCGGCCACTACTAAACTCTGTCATATAGCATCCCTTGTCCAAGAAGATCTCCATTATGAGCGCACAATCTAGAACCCCTACATAAATAGGGATGCACAAGGGTACTATAATAGCACATATCTCCCTGTGAAGACCCTGCTCAAACTTCCACACCCGGTAGTAACTGTCGCTGATCATATCCTGCGAGTAGCATGTCATATCGATAAACAAGTCCAAGTATTACACCACGGTAATCCCGCACAAATTTATCTCTAGATAATCATGAATCTGAATGGAGCGTAAGCAAGAGGGGGAGTACTCCACCCAGAAGGGCTGCTAGAAGCTATCCCACGTGAGAGACCACTCGGCGTGGGTCTGCGTAACCAACCCCCACCAACGCCAGACCGTTCCAAGGAAAAGGCTGGTAGCTTGGGCTACCATATGGTCTGCTGGTGTCTATACCAGTCTGAAAATCCGGTCTATGGACTCTATCCAGTCTTCCACTACATAGGGATCCATGTCTCCATGGAACTTCTATGGTCACTAATGCTAAATGTCTTGTAGCGCACTCAGCCTGTGCTCAACCGCTGCCTGTGCTGCTAGTACAAACTAATGCTCCTCATATTGAGGGTCTACAACTGAAGCACTGGGTGGAAGGGTATGATGTGAGGGTCCTTGAACTAATTCCTCATCACTCACAATGTTGTCGTCAAGAACAGGAGAGGGTAACCTGGTTGGCTTTTGTCATGGTGGCATCCTGAAAATTATCAAGTATTACTGTGATCAAATGGGCATATATATAACAGTTACAAAAAGGGGGAGCTAACTCAAAAATTACAGTCAAAGACCCAATCCTACTGGATGCATGTCCCAATGTTCTCTTTAACAAATGTCTCAGCGTGCCGAGTTGAAAATCGTGTTATCAGGGTCCCAGTGAATGGATACGTCGGCCGCCCATACCATCACTAGACTCCCTGGCCTAAGAGTCGCTCTCGAGACACATCGACACTATTGCTCTAATTCTCAACCAATTACCTTTTAGGGACGTCCGATCAACGTCCCAAAGAATGAAACACCTTTGATACCAGTTTTTCATGACACGACCAAATCGGTCTCGAGACGGAACAACCCCACGCCCGCATCCATATGCCAGGGGCTGGAGACAAGCACTGAAGGCGTAAAAATCTCATGGAGGCCTTTTCCTATGTACCTGTACATGCACATAGCACACTCAATGTAGAAGTGCATAGTAAAAATGAATCCAAAGGGAAAACAACTATAACCGAACCACAACCATGCATCGAACTCTAAATATGAAAATTAAAGTGCTGAAAAGTACTGAAAAATACTCAACAGAAAAGGGGGAAAACACTATCCCAACAGGAAAGTTTCCACAACCCAGCAACAGGTAAATAAAAGTAAACATCTGGTGAATCTGTCACCTAAAAGACCGACTATGACCACCGAACGCAACCCAAGCTCATGTGTCCTCTACAGTACTCCGTAGTCTTGATCAACCTGTCTGTCCTCTGCAAGGGCACACCAAGTTCGTGCAAAGCCCATGCATGGGTGTGTATAAGGATACTCATTAGGATGACTTGAAAGCTCAAGGGTGCAACAAAAGAGGTACTAAATGGTAAATGGTAGACATAAAAATGTAATAGTACAATATAGAAGATGCAGCTCAACCATACAAATGAATAGAAATAGACTCATCCTAACCAAGAGGAGCTAGACACAGAAAGCATGTGGCATACCCCGCGTGTATTCGCCACTCCTAGAAGGAGAGTAACTGGACCCAATATGTGGGAACAAAAGTAGGGTGACTGTATATATATATATATATATATATATATATATATATATATATATTCTCGACAAGAAACATGAACTAGTTTGCAATGGGATCTCCATCTCCAATATTAGCACAAGAAAAAGTCGCCAAAGTTCTAAGGATGTCCACCACTGATGCCCAACATTCTCGCACGTCAAAACCTCCTCATCGCTAGACCGTTCCACCAAAAATTCTCGACTTGGTAACCACGGAAAAAAACCACTAACTATCCACATCAAAAGGGGAAGAGTCTGAAATAAGTCAATATGTCACCCACTGCCCCGCCCAACTAGAGGGTAAACCCGAAAAGGTCTCCAGGTGACCCACTGCCTAGCCCTCCTAGAGGGTAAACCCAAAAAGATAGTTGGGTAATCCACAGCCCATCCTTATTGGATGGTAAACCATAAATTACATGGGTAACCCACTACCCATCCCCACTGAAGGGTAAACCATAAGGTCAACGGGTAACCCACTGCCCATTAATGTTGGATGATAAACCCAAAACTAGTCTGATAACTCTATGCTGCCTGCGCCATCACTGGGTGTCACTAATATCGTGACCGTGCGTTGGGTCAGAGTGAGTCAAGGAAACCTCCGTCCAACGACCTTTCATATTTCCACATTTAATAAGATCACGTAAGAGGCTACCCTGTCCAAATAGATTACAGTAGTTCAGTCCTTGTGAAAAAACATGCGATATAGACTACTTACTTGCTCGAAACTAGCTCCTGATGAAAACGTTACTCAACGCTTCTTTACGCCCATATGGTGTCTCAGGGGTCCCACACCTCAGTCTCGAAAAGGGTTGGGCGAACTGTTCCATCGTCATTCTCTCGGGAGAACATGCCAAAATAAAAACTCAATTTCCCCAAATGGATGTCTGATTAAAGAGTTGCAAAACATTTTTCACAGCTTAAAAGACGGCCCATGGGGCCCACACCTCCACTCTGGCAACAACGCCTAAAAAGACCTTGCAACACATAGACTCGATGCTAGGGTCACAACGTCGTGAACGACACCATGAAAGAACTCTGGATGTGTCTGCGCCATCCGAATGAAGAATCATGGCATAGTACTTAATGGGTGTGAGGTGCCACCGATCCCCCGTCTCGAGAACTAAAATTTTTCGAGACCATCTAACAAGATTCGTCTTGAGTCGAGTATTTCACTTCCATTGACAGCACATAAAATAGACACCCATAGTGAAGTTCCGGGTGTCCGGAGTTAGAGGGGATGAACACCATGGGCTTGACCGGCCTGGGTCGGCCCGCACTGGCCAGCCCCGCTCGTCGCGCTGGCCCGCAGCTCAGCCGTGTGGCCGGCCGTGGACCCCTGGGTCCACTTAGCACTGATAGGCCTTCACGGCCTTTCGTTGTCTCGAGCGGCGACCCGCCTTCTATAGATCTCTGTCCCCGCACGGGGTCGCGTGCTGCGACCCCGCCCCGTCGGGCCTCGTCGAGCTTGCCAGACGCATGGAGCCACCGCCTGGAGCCCATACCACACCACCTAGGTCCTCCATCATTCCCATATCCCAGAGATGCTCCACTGCCAACTGGAATGCCCCGCGCCACCACTGTCGCCCACCGGAGCTCCCTGGAATTGCTGGAAAAAGATGAAAACGTCCAGCAAACTTCCCGAGGCCGCCCCAGATGCCCTGGGACTCAATATTTCAATTTGAATGGATCATTGGAAGTTAAAAACAAGCCCTTTTCGACCATGGTCTTCACTCAGTGATCAAAAACCAATTCAACATAAGAATTTTAAATTATAATCAAAGAGAAAACCAAAACGAAAAAGGAAACCTCCTACCTCGTTGGGTGTATCATGAAGCTTCACAATTGGTACGCTGGATCCACCACATATTTCAGGAGTGGTGGAGGAGAGGGGAGGATCTCTTTGATAGGAAACCACCAGGGAAGAAGGGAAAGGGGGAAGAAGAGGGTGGGGCAGTGTGTTTAAATAGAAAATAGTTAAACCTCCAACCCGTAGACCTCGTACCCGAACATTCGTTGAGGTCGGGGTTAAGCTGCCCATAGGTTAAAAAAAACTTTATGAGCTTAAAGGAAGTCTCAGAATTTTAATCCGAGCCTCTTTTCAAATGATTTGATGTCCAAAACTAAGGACGCTAAATTAAAAAAATTCCCATGGTGGCGTTTTACATAGAAGGGTTGCACCAGTGAAAGTTATACCCCTCCCATGGTAAACGGCACGTTCCGGACTCTACGGTGCCCTTAGTGTTCCCATACTAGAAACTGTTAAGGATTTATTCTGTTTATTTGGCATGTATATTGTAAACACACATAAAATTTATTTTTGACCATAGTGGGGCTCAGAATCACACTATGTCTGAATGCCCTACTTTGGAATAACATTAAGAGAATTTCAATGTCTTAGAGGCTAAAAAACCCGGGTTCTTACAGGACAACCGATAAAAATATAATTAATAAACAAGGTGCATAGAAAAAAACCAACTAATCCAATATAAAAAAAATACTACAATCAAATTCACACCATTCAATAATAAACTACATCAATTTACACAAACAAATGTTATAAATAGGAATTAATTCACTAGTGTTGTTGCTTGTCCAACCATATTACATGACCCTATACAAGATATAACACCAATCAAACATCACCAGTTAATTAAATTTTTCCATTATAGAAGTATTATATCATCTTCTAACCAATATCATGATAATGAACATTTACATATGCACCAAGTTGCATATTCGAGGGTGAGTATACAATCATGTGGGAAATCTCTAAGAATTCCCACACATTACACTGGAAAAAGAAAAAGTCATATCATAATATATATATATATATATATATATAATTCCATGTGGGTAACTAGAATGATCAAGTGATATATAAATATAGGATCAATTAATGTAACTCAAACCATAGAATAGACACTTTCTAGGAACAAAAACACCCATGAATGTGACCAACCAATGTATTCCCCACAAAATATGTCTAATGAATAGCCAAAACTCATAAAGACATTCCATCCCTCTTGTCCTAAGACATCAATAAATGATATAATCCAAAGTTCCCATGAATTTATAGTATTTAAAATTTCTAACTAACAAGGCCCATATAAATCACAAACACATATAAACTATGTTATTCCATTTTGTCACACCTAAATATTTTCCACTGAAAAAATTACCATTCAATCAATTTTTCAAATATGTTGTGGGTGTTACCCTTACATAATAATCTTAAATTCAATAAATAATTACGGTCATCATGATATTTCTATAAAGTAACAAACATTATTTATATAAGAAACAATGCCTTTATATTCTATGAAGGATTAGAGTGAGAGATACAATAATTACCTCATGTGGGTTCATTATGAATAATCAATCTAAAAACTCCAAGATCCAAATTATCATCACATTTCATTTAACAAATCATAAGAAATTAACATTAAAAAAAATCATAGAACATATATTAGATCATGAAATCCATGGTCTACAGTTTATCTAAAGAGAGAACAAGAGGATAATAAAGGGAATGAAAACAATAACTATTGCTTATCATTCCATTGTTTCATTATTGCTTCATTAGAAGAAATAAACATTCAAAGAGAATGAAATTTTCAAAATATCCCGATTTATGGAATAGTTTTTAGAGAACTATGCATATGATAAATAATAATTTATGTAGGGGAAAACTCTGTTATTGATCTAATTTTTAGACATATTTAATTCCACACATAGTTTGGTACCACTATTTGTAAAAAAAATTAAATCATGTTAGTGTTATTGGATAACACCCAGAGTTGCATGTATTGAAAGAATAGTTTGGAAAATCATCTTCTAACCATGAAAATTATCACTATACAAAAAGGCATGTGGTTTCACAGTAATCATACAATTTTTAAAAAGCATTCCAAAACTACATGCCTAACAAAACTCCCCAAAACTGGATGGGGGAACAAATTTGTTTTTTGTTGTTTTTTAATAATAAATAAACTAAATGAGTTTTTTTGGGTTAGTTTTTATACATAAAAATAAATTCTTTTAAAAGATATTTTTTACATATTAAAGGGTGTGTAAGCCACTAATTTTCAGTGTGGTTTAGTTTGGAATGTGAAATAACCAATTTTTTTTGTACTAATATCCTTTATATTGTTCTATAAAATTTTTTGAATTAGGGATTATAATTTGAAAAACATTTATACCTAATCATTGATATAAAGAAAATATAACCTCTTTGACCAACTATCAAGATTTTTCTCTATTATAAGTGATTGAAAAAAAATCATATGGAGGGTTAGGGTTACGGATTGGATGCATGGGATGGTGTGATAGAAAATAGTAAATTAATGTTTAAAAAATAGGCGTGGAATAGTTTAATAGGCTTGGTTTTGATATGTATCACAAGAAAAACTACATACCATAAGAGTCTAATAAATCCACACTAAAAACCAAACCAACATAATAAAATAGTTTTTTTCTATAGTTTGGTCCACATTGGGGTTCAGTTCAATTCTGTTAATTTTCCCACCTTTATTAAAGAGTGTGGTTATTTACTTAATTATTAGATAATGAATTCTAACTTTAAATTTTCTCATATATGATAATAATGCAACAACTTGAGTTTTTTCTAAATGAGACCACATTTAAAGAATTTCTATTTCATTTTTTTCTATTGTTATTATTATTATATTATTTTATTAATTAAGGTGAAAATTATATAAAATAAAATAAAACTAATATAATTTTTATAGACTAATAGAAATGAATATAATATAAAATAAAAAACAATATGAAAATTTGATAGAATTCAGAAATGAAATAGCGAACTTCACTATTGATTTTCTTAGTTTAACCATTGTTTATTTCATAAACATTTTAATTACACAAGTTCAAAAAAAAAGTTATTTTTATCAAACCATGTATCTTAGTATGTTTGAGAAGTGAAGGAAAAAAACTAAGATCTTAGTCATAGAACTCCTTTGATTAAGATCCAGCCATAGTATTCAGTTATATCCAAACACTATTATATATTTAAACTCCCACTATGATCATAATTCTTGATTAGCAATTGAATATAATAAAAATTAATACTCGACCATCAAAATCTCAACAAGAATAAATTAATAGTTTGAAATAGATATAAAATACGCACTAATCAGCATTATTAACATAAATTAATTTAATAGAACATTAAAAAATAAAAAAGGAAGAAATCATCATACACAAATTAATAATTTAACAAGTAAAATTATGAAGATAAATTAAAAAATTAGAATAAAATTTATATGCTCTGAAAGTAATAACTATATGATATGATGAGGTAAATTGGCTAAATTATTTTTTTTGATCATGTCCATAAAATGAGGATGGAAATATATATTCATATCCATGATCAGAAATAAATATTCTCCAAATACTTCTTATGATCTCCTTTTTATTATCTTATTTGATCCAATCATATTGTTGTAAAATGTTTTCTTTTTGTCAGCATCTCAATGAAATTAATTATTATCCTATTATCTTATTCATTTGTAACATAAATATTATTTCAACATCGAAACATTTTCTAAAAGTAAAATAAACTAGATGACAGCCATTTGTTGGTACTTTTTTATGTACCTTTAGATATATACATTACATTATTGTTCTCCTTGTAACAAACAATTAATGAACGCATGTGTTCTCATCTCACCATGCACATAGAAACATTTGAATACTACATTTAAAATACACCATTTCCACTAGCATCTAAATCTGCATCCAAAATCATCATTATTACCCATCTTCAGAAAAAAAACAACTTCTTCTTGTAACAGTAGTCCATGTACTGAAATTTTCAGACAATGATCAGAACTTAACCCTTAATAACCATGTTTTCTATAAAAAACGGCCATCACATCAAACAAGGAATATTTAGAGGGAAAAATCAATATTAAATTCACCACACTCAACATTCTATTATAATTTGGTAAAACTCCATAGGTAATTTCTTTAAAAAGATTATATGCATCCAACATATAAGATGATACCAAAAAATGGGTTTTTCAAATCACTGAAAAAAATTACAACTGAATCAATCTCCTAAAAAACCAAACCATATCCCTCATAATAAACTAACGAGACTCAAACATATGAAGTATCATTGGTTTTTTTTCTAAAAATAATATTATCGTCACACATCAACATCTCAGAATCAAATTTAGCATGAATTTGTCTTCCCCAAAGGCCTCATACTTTGTAAATGATTCATGGGTTTTAATGGACCATTATCTCACTTCAAGTCATTCATTATCTATCCTACTCAAAAAAATGTCTTCAGGGAATGTATAGCTTGAGTAATCTTCAGGTAGCATCTAAAAATGGGTATGTTAATTCACATATCCTATTAATTAGATACATGGTCACTAAAAAATTTGGTACATGAGTTCTATAAGTATTTAGATACATGAGTTTTGGCCAAAAAATGGCTATATAAAAGATGGTGAAAATTGGCTATATATTAATATGGCTCTGTGGTGGCTACTCCGTGAGATTTAGCTATGTGTTGGGTAGTGGAAATGGATACGTGGTCTGCTATTCAGAATTATACTTCATTCCACATATATATATGACAAATTTTTAATTAAAATAAATCCATTATATATATATGTAATGATATATAAAAATTTCACACATAGAATTTCTAGATACTTGGTTTTACAAATCTTTATTGGGCTTTTATTAATTACTAAAATTTTTTATCTCGGTAGGAATTAACGATGCCCCTGGGGATATTAATATGACTCCCCATTAGAAAAGAAAACAGTGAGTGGAAGTGAGTTTGAAATTATGAAAAGGATAAGAGTCATTGCCATTTGTGGTTAAGAAAATTGAAAAATTATGGGAGTATAAACGTGACTCAATGAGTCACTATTGTCAAGTTTGGTGGTGAGTCATTGACTCTTCGATGGGTAAATGGGGAAGGAAGAACATGAAATAAATTAACTAGGTTATTTAATTGAATCTATTTTCATGAAGGAACAAAAAACATAAAGATAAAATTAAAATTAAATTATTATTCAGACAAAAAAATTAGTGTTTGAATTAAATTAATTCGATGTAATAAAATAATTTGAAAAAAACTTCACAATAGAATTAAACAAAAGAATGATATATAAATATTTAATGAATTGAACTATTAATTAATATATTCAAAAAAATTAATTAATTACATAAAAATTTGAAATTAAAAATCATTACAAAAAGAAAAAATTAAATAAAAGAGTAAATTAAATGTTTATTTTTGAAAATATACATCAATGGAAAAATTTAAAATATTAAAATAATGTTAAATTATAATCTAAACAGAATGAGAAGGAAAAAATGGAATTTAAAAAATAATGAATTGATGAATTTAAAAATTAATCAAAAATATTAAAATAATAAAGAAAATTTGATCTAAACGATAACTCACATTTTTATTTATCATTTATAAAAAGAAAAAGAATTTAATAAATAATAATTTAAATAAATTAGTTTGATAATAAAAAGATAAAAAAATAAAAAAAGGATGTGAAAAAGACTGTGAAAATACATCCACATCAAGCCTCTCCCCCACACACTTAAATGATTTTTTGTCTTAAAAAAATGCATGCCTTTTGAATTTATAAAATAAGATGAATGATTTTATAGATTTAAATAAAAATGAGGATGTCCAGATTTAAAAAAACAAAGGCACAAGATCTAGACTCTCTTTTTATAAATTGTGTTTAGAAAAGTAGCCATGCCTAATTTCATTGAATTATTAGAAATCAAGGGAATATAAAATTAAATAAGTTTAATTGTTTTCCTCCTATAGAAAGTCATATACATCTCTAATTAAATTCATAGCCTAAATTACTAATTTAAATATTGAAAAAATGGAAAATTAAAAACAATTACATTCCAGAGCGTTGAAGTTTTTCATATTCACATTTATCCAAATGAATAATCCCATTGTTTTCATTTTGAATGTTTTATTACTACTTATTTAAATTCTATATAGATTTAAAATTTTATCATTAGAATTTATAATTTATATTTCTACGTAAAATGAATCTACTGTATGAGTTAAATTATTTTATCCAATATTTTTTGCATGCTGCTCCATTTGGTTTTAAATGATCACCACGTGGAACTTACTTCCTGATTATTAACCAAATATACCTAAAATATTGAAATAAAAATAATAAAGAAAATAATACATTCAATTATAAACGATAATCTTGGGATAACCCCCTAAGGGTTACTGTATTTTGACTGTCTATTGATGGAAACTCATTGGATCAAACCCAGTCTGATGGGGGATTTATTTTCATTCACAAAAACCACCATATATTATTCTTCCCAACGTCAATTATTATTCTAATTTTGGAATGAACCACGTTTAACTTCCTTATATTTAATTTCATTGGTAGTGAAGTACTTCTCATTGATTGATGGAAATAGAAACAAAGTATAACTGTATTGCACCACTTCTACAACTTGTGGATGAGGGTGCATAGGTATTAAGACTAAAAGTCTTGGATGTGATCTATCCTATGATTTATCCCATTCAAAAAACTATTCTGCGACAATAAAAAATGATCCATCATAGACGTTTGATTGTATTTTTAGATCTAGTATCTCCTCTTTAAAAATAATTTTCAAACTATAATTTTCATTGAGAATTGGGAGTTCATTTAATTCTTTTGAAGATTCAGCCACATGTTCCTCATAACTCAGTAGGTAATCATAGAAGTTTGTTTCTTTATCAATTACTTAAATAAAAATATAGGAGTAAATATCAGTTTCAATAAGATACAATTTAGATAATAATACATATTCATACAAGGAATATTCAACTCCCTGATGTCATGGAACATGGTCGTCCTAGTTGAACAATGATCCTAGAAGAATGGTTGATGTCAGTAGTGAGGTAATCAACCTCTTCTAACAACTCTTAAAAACACACCACCTCTGCTCAGGTGTCCTCTAAGAGAAATCAGTTGAAATAATGGGATGAATGAATATATATAGTTAAGGAAAAACCATTTGAAAATCGGCACAAAAAAACATCAAATTATGTTCTAAAAATAATAAAATCTCCAAATTTTTGCCCAAAATATTCTATTTATACATGTTTCCTCTCCTGAAATATCTAAAAAACCTCCATATAATGTGGATCTTGCGTTAAAACACATTAATTATGGGTTTAGTTAATTATAAAAAGTGAGAAAATCCAGTTCTTCAATAATATATAACATAGGGAATAGTTGGGACAATTTTTAGGTTCCCTAACTAAGGATTCTATTTTTTGTTGTCTAAAATCATCCTTAAAATATTTAATTACTTCTATAATAACATCTTAATGAAAAATGATGAATTTGACCCTAATTCCTTAAGTATAAAACCCAATATAATCTTTTTTGGGTTGAGGTGTTCAAGTAAATCTACACTTATTATTGGATTTTGGTTTGCTTTTTTTTTGATTTTTAAAAAAAAATAGAATCCACCTCCAAGGAAAATGATGCATCCCTTGTAAAGGTCCCAAACTTTTATGGCATCATTATCATAAGGATGGTTAATTTTACATTTATAGTACCCAATATAATTCACAGTCAATAACTGCAAGGTCTCTCTCAAGGTAGCAGTGTCAAATGAATACATCTTATTATCAAAAATACTATTGTATTATTATATATATTTAAAATACTATAATAATTATGATGATTCTAGTGGTGGTGATTAAATGGAGAATGACACAAATAGTGGAAACTAAAAAAATGAATAACAAGAAACAATAGAATGAAAGAGAAGAAATGTTAGTGATAATATTGCTTGATCTTCGTGGATCCACCCTCAACTACCTATCATAGATCTATTAGAGAATTAAATAAAAAACCCTCAAACTCACTCAATGCATGTTCAATTACTCGGATAACACCAAAATATACCTAAATAATGAATAATCAATCATCGATGTTATATACTACTTGAAAATCCCTCAAAATTATAAAATGAGTCCCTCAACTGAAACATTCTAACAAGGATGTCACAATACCGAATAGTCTAGCTGAGTTCTTCATATCACACAACCCAACTCAATTTCTCAGTTTAATAATCTAAGGAAAGAAGGGGGGTTAAATGATATTTGAGGGTATAAAACATATTTTATGCAATGATTCTCTCTTAATAAACTTAATTCACAGTCATGGTATTCTAATATTGAGAAAAAGATAATGATCATATTGAAGATTAGATCGTCAAGTCACGTCGGGATTCAATTCGTGGATCTCCCCTATAAAATTTGTTATTCATCTCCAGAGATTTGAGATCCCAATAACATAAAGTAGAAAAAAAATTACAATTTTTAATTACAAAACTGTGCAGGGAAATGATATTTGAAGCATAGAAAACAAACGAAAACTGTGAAGATGAAGATGGAGGAGGATTGGGTTCCTGTATCCAAGAATTAGATATGTGTTCAAATTTTTGGGGTGTGAAGGTCCTCAAACCCTAGATCAGTAGCCCCCATATTATTCCTAAAATTTATAACAAAAAACTAGTTAACTAACAAGAGGAAATTATGTTCTGTGTGGTTCTCTTTGATGCGATCATCACTAGCCATCTAGAAACATCGTTGTGATTTTAATCGGTCTTCCAAAATAAATCTTCTTCCCCTTGAAAATTCCCACAATCATTTTTTAGATCACTCCCTATGATCTCCTTCAAAATGTTACAAAAAACGTGGAATGAGAGACACAGAAGAAAATGAAAATAAAAAAATTGAAAGTCATTTTTCATGATAGGATGTCGTTAGCTGACATCTGTAGATTTTTTACATTGTTATATTATTGTAAATATACATATATTAGATATATTACTTTTTTAATGTAGTATTATACTTAATTACTTAATATTACCATATAAATACTCCTATAATGATGTAATAATGATTATATTCTTATCAATATTATATATAAATAAAAATATATTTGTATATTTATATAATATCTATTATTAATAACGATAAATATATACTATTAAATATATATTACCTAATTTAATTATATAATAAATGTATTAATAATATCCAATAATAAATTAATATTTATTTATTTATTCATTAATTTTTATTATTATATAGTATAATATTTATATATTTATATGAAAAAATTGGTTAGAAAAAAAAATAAGAACAAAATATAGGAGTGGGGTGATGAGAAAAAGTAATAGAGAGGGGGAAGAGAGCTCACACATCTTGAGATGATCAGGAAAGGATAATGGAAAGGGAATATAATAGTTCAAGTAGATCATAGAGAGGGGTGTCGTGCGGGTTCTTAGTGATGAATGTGAGGTTGGAGAGCTTCAATGAATGACGATGTATGATGGTTTCTAGTGGCTTATACTTGTGCAAAAGGCATCAAACGGTGGTGAAACCTAGAGAAATTATGGTGTTAGGTTGGCACAATGTTTTTTTTACATCTTAAAATGATGGTGTAAAGTGGAGGAAGATTATTTGGATATTCTTCCTAATATACGATAGGTGTTCTTTTCATGTTGATTCAGATCCGGTTTCTACAAATTTGGATTTGTATTTTTTGAAAAGTTTATCTACTGAGGGATCAATTTTATTCATCTAATATTATTATAATTATTTGATGCTTCTATCGACGAGTTTTTGTGCAATATTCGGTTAGTTATGATTTTATGATTTGATTTGAGAAAGTGATATAATCATTGCAAGGGATGCAGTATCATATAGTTATTGGTGGTGACTCCCTGAGTCCTCATTATGGGGCATAGTATTGAGGCATGATAATGAGGAGGGGGTGTCTTCGGTGAGACAAGACTCACCATTGGAGGAGCGAGAAACAATTATTATATTATTCACCATTGTATTATGAATTTAATGGTTGCAGTAAGATAGAGTCGTCTTTTTCATAGAAAACCTTGAGTGAAAGTTGTTGTGAAAATTGGAAAAGATTGAGAATCATTTCCAATGATTGGTGAGAAATTTGACAAAGTATGTGAGGGGAGTACTGAATCAACAAGTAACCATTAGATGGTTTTGAATGATGAATTGGATCATTAGTGGGTGAATGTAGAAGGAAACACATGAGAAACAAAAAAAATAATTAATTCATTTTCAAATAATAATAACAAGAATAAACCCACCAATTTATAGTAAAAAATTAAATTATTATTCTCAAAAGAATGAAGGAAATGAAATAAATTAATTTTAAATAATAAAATAATATAATTTTGTTTGAAGAAAATAATTAAACAAAAGAATTATATAAATTAATTTAATTAATTGAATAAAAAGTTAATAAATAAATGAAAAATAACTAATTAAATAAGAAATAAAATATAATTGAAAAAAAGTATTAATTAAATAAATGAATAAATGAAAAATTAATTTTGGATGAAATGAAAAAAATGATAAAATGAAAAAACTAAAATAAAAAATATTATAATTATAGAAAATGAATAGAATAAAATATTAATGTGGGAATTTTATGAATTAATTTATTTAAAAAGAATTCAAAATGATTAAAATAAATAATAAAATACAAAATTACATAATAATTCAATGTTTTATTAATTATGTATAAAAAGGAAAACATTTAATAATAATTAAATTATATAATTTATTTTTATGTTAATAATTCAATAAAATACAAAAAATGATAGGAAAAATAGTTGAAAAAACACAGCCATATGAAATATCTCACAAAAAATAGTTGTTCTAATATTTAAGATAATATAATATAACCAAAAAATAATAAAATTAATCAGGTTAGAATTTTCACATGGATTAAGATATCATTAACCATATTCGAGTTCTTAATATTATTGTATGAGTACTCATCACAATCCAATACTCGATGAACAAAAACACACAATATACTTCTACAAGAATTAAATATGATATGTATAAGTGTTTATATAATCCTAAAATTCAAATCCTATAATATAATTCCACATTGTTCATCCCATAGAAACACGAATGTTATCTTGATTAATGTCACCATACATACTACTAAATAAGATAAGTCATTTGTAAATCATTACCAATATCATGTATGTTTCACTACATTGATTTGTTATTAATTCGGTGGTTGTCATGAGTCTCACAATAAACAAATTTAAACCCAAGTAAATGTGGTGAATAGTGGTACTCAAGTATTATAATGATATGTTGATGTTATTTATTGATTTAATTTTGTCTGTGGGTTTAGTTTGTGTTAAAAAAGATGATAAAAATATTTGTGTATTAGTTTCTTATTGTATATAAAATATTCTATAAATTTAATTTTAAAATTAGCAATATATCTTTTGATATTTACTCAATACCCTTTTAATCATGATTGAACATAACTCTCAGGTTACATATTAAATTAGTTGAAAACACAACAAATCACACCCCATAGGAAATTTCAACTTAAAAAGAGAAATGAAATGATCATGGTACTCCATGGCCTTCCATATCCTAGGTATTGAATACCTTTATGACTCCCAAATCAAACTACAAATTAATTTTTTATTTTTTTTTACGTAAAAACTTTTAGGGTTTAAAGAGAACACTAAAGACTATATAGTACCAAATACCAGTCAATAAATACCTCACAAAAGAATCTAAATACCAATAAAAAAAGAAAAACTAAATTATTCCAATTTCATATAATAAATGATTGGATTGAGGGTACGATGCTTATTCCATAATCTCTATTACCATGGGCTCATTGAGATCACTTCACCTGGCGATATTAAGATATTAATTCTATTAGTATTTTCCATGGAGTTAGACCACCCTGAACATAATTGAAACTAAAAATAGAAAACATCCTCACTATTGTACTAGATTACTGATGAGAAGAATCACCAGAACCACCAGAATCACAATCTCAATATAAGAAAAATTAATAAAAACACCCTTATATATAATACATCCCTTGAAAAATATAGACAACCACCACCACTAAAGGATGAACAAATGAAAATAAAAATATCAAGGTAAATTTTAAAACAACCTATACTATATACATTAGTCAATATTGATTGCTAGAGGAACTAAATCATCACACTCATTTCCCACCACCTCAATACCAAGTAACTAATCCATGGGAATCCTTCACCACATCAATGTTGTGATCCAAACACCAAATAAGTAACCTATATAATCCCTCCTGAAGCTACAAAAGTAAAAAATGACTACATTGGAGAATAAAAACTACTAGGAGAACCAAAATATAAACAAATTATGAAAATAAAACTAAGGAAATCTAATAATACACCCAACCAACATGAAATATAACACTATGAGAACTATCACATAATAACTAAGAAAGTGGTATAGTGTGATTAGTGTAGTAGAAAGTGTTTTATGGCATAAACGATGAAATTAAATGAAACATGATAAATCCGCTATCCACAAAAACTGAGTATTGATTTGATAACCATAAATACTCTCATGCACATAATCCCAATTCACTATGAAATCCCACCGCTTTGACCATGAACATGTTAATAAAATGTGTATAAGTTGTACGATATGTGTTGTAGCTAGATGAGGACCATTATGAGTACCTATTAATATAGAAAAGAAATGAAAAAATAAGATGAAAAATTAAGGGAGAAACATGCCATAAGTGGAGGAATAGAGAAAAATATAGAGGTTCATTATGAAGGGATCCCTATACTGGAGAATACGAGTTTATGAGAGAATACAACTATTCTTTGAAAGAACCATAACTCTAAAGGAGGGGTATTTTCTAGTGGAGCGAGGAGAAATATAATCCCCCAAATCAACACAATTATCACCATAGTATAGGAAAAATGGAAAATTTATGATACATTCTGTGAAAATCATTAGAAGAGAACCCGAATTGAAATTCTATAAAAAATATAAGTCTATTTATATTTATAATAAAAAATAATCTCATCAAGATTGAGAATGAAATAATTAACAAAATCAATAAATTCATTAACAAGGGTGAGGGAAGTCTAATTGGCTCGTCCAATATGGATATAGTGTACGGTAATTGAAGAATAATTACAATCAAAGGAAGAGAACATAGTAACACTAGTAATTCCAACTGTGTTTAGTTTAATAACTAACCATCCTCTATCATAATTTTGTTCAATAACTATTTATAGAATATGATTAATAATCAATTCCCTTCATAATAAAAGTTCTATATCTTTCTCATAAGGATGGAACTATCTTCCTATACCTTTATCAAGTGGATTACTTTCAATATACCTTCAAAATATTCCTCTGACTCAGTCTTGAGTTCCACTCCTTCTCTAATTGCTTCCAAATACCTCGATTGAGGGTATATATTCATTCATAATGTACATTATCTAAGTATTTATACTATATAATCCCTCAAAAATTAATTAACACTTTTTATTTATTTATATGATTGTCGTTGGGACTATTAGACGTAATTTAAATAATTTTGGAATACAAGGAAAAGAAAAATATATTTTATGTTGAGCCCAATTTATTTATAGATATTTGGATTTAAATTTCCTTTGTGTTGCTACTCAAAATTTAATAATTTTTTAATTTATTTAATATCTCAAAATATAAAATAATCCTTATGAATAAAGTGAGTTATTTTTTCTTTTTCTAATTTTTTTCTCCAAAAGCGACTTTTTCATAAAACATTGAAAATCATACAAAGTCTCTATGAATGCATGAATTTATAGAATTATTATTGCACATTATATTTAATGAGATAATTAAATTCATATGAATTACCCATAAACCATTACTTTTTTAATTTTAAAAAATTTATAAGTCTTACAAATTCATAGAAAATGACTTATGGAGTGATATAAATGAATTAACAAGCAATACCAAAGCCTTATGAATTAGAAAATTTGTTTTATGAAATAGATGAAAACACTTGAAGAGTATATAAAATTATTATAAAATTCAAAAACTCTTACAAAATCTTTCATCCTTTACAATTTAAATCCTTAGATAAAACATTTATTATGTTATTTACAAAATATTATGAAATTACAACAAAATTATGATAAAATAAATAATTATCTCTTTTATCATTCATCGTAGATAAAATTATTTTGTATTCAATGATATAATTAATTTCTCATTTCTTATCAATATGAAAATACCAATAAAATTGTGAATACCATGGAAATAAGAAATCATGTTCTATTATTTTGAAAAAAGATACTAGATTAAAATTAAACAATGAAAATCATTATTTTCATTTCTATTAACAATTATATTATATATTCAACATTATTCAAAATTTAAGCCATATATTTTGAACATAATGGAAGATAAGGGTGAAAATAAAAAAAATATAAAAAAATAATGTAAACATTAATACTCAATCACTTCACCCACACATAAAAATGAATTTATCGTCTGGTTTTATAGGTTCAAATTTCCACTCAAGAAAATGTGTAGGTCTACTTTTGTAAACATAAAATAATTTAGTGAAATTATGATTCTAACAGGAGACACTTCTACCTTCCCTTGTAAATCTATTACAAAGATCATTTTCACTGATCCTTGATAGTTTCAATATGAAATTGAGATATATAATCATTATTCAATTCTTTTAAATTAGGAATTAACCAAACCATTCCATCTGTTTTGTAATTATCTATTATCAGATTTTTATTTCATCTATAGTGGTGAAACGTACTGGCTCTAAATGTGAATCTAAACACCTAATTAAAACATACTATGATGACATGTACCCCCCATGAATAATTTTAATTGTAAGTGAATAAAATCTATGACTGGGTAACCAACTACCAGGTCACTCTAGTTTTTATTTGATGAGTTACTAAAAAAATGAGATTTATTGACATACGAAGGACTTTAAGATGAGTTCCCATATAATTGTTTTACTCCACTTCATATGAGGTATCCAAATGTTATCTATGAGTCTATCTAATGTTATAATCAATAATTTTGAGTAGGTTAACTTAGTTTAACATCACAATATTAGTTTTCTCACGTCATAACATTAATTACACATGTTATTTTTTTGGAAACCCCTTTCCCTTCTTTCTAACTCCAAAACATTACATTGATCCTTCTATAACTTGGTTATTTTAGTTTAAGTAAAGGGGATGTGCTATTTTCAAAATCATATTTTTAGGATTAATTTATTTTATTTTATTGAACCCAAAACACACAAAAAATAGATAAACCACCAGAGAAATGTAGTTACCTCTTTAAATATTTTTCCCTGCATATTTATATCATTAAATAAATATATTTGTTTTCAATATGGAAATTTTAGTGAAATAATTTTAAAGATATGAGTGTATAGAATATTTAAAAAAGAAATAGAGAACCCTGATGTTCTTAATTCATATTTACTGGGTAGTAATATGGGATCATCTATTGGCTTCTTCCTATAATTATCAAAAAAATTATTTAGATTTTTTCCATTAAAATTTAAGGGTTGTTTTTATCATGTTTATTGGATTTCAACTACACCAAATGAACATGTATTTTCAATTTTAAATATTCCACCCCTTTGGGAATGATGCTTACCAGGAAAGAGAGTCATAATGAGGAAAACAAAACCACTTTTTGTCTAACTTGGAAGTCCTTTATATGAAAGAGTATTTCTTATATAATTTTTTTTTATTTTTTTATATGATGGAGATATCCTATAATCCCTTCCTAAGATTCTCATATTCTAACATTTGTAAAACTATTTTCTCACCATCCTTGTTAAAATTCATATTCATGTTATTTATATCCTAGTAGTATTTTTACTACAGTTCAACATGTATGTGATATATTTAACAATATATTATAATGTAAGGGTACATTCCTTGGGTGGTTTCATGTACATCTATTGGCGTAGAGTGAATATTATGGTTTATATATCCAATTTTTTCAATTGGGATAAACTATCCTTTCAAAAAAAACTTATTTATTTATTTTTTGGATACCTCATCATATCCATTAATATATAGGTGGTAGGCATTATAGGTATTGTGTTTTACACCATGTCTCCTCATGATTTCATCTATGATCATGTTATATAAATGAGTACCCTGATCACATATTATATATTAATGTATTCCAAACATACTTATGATGTGTGATAATAAAAATTTACTGACTAATAATTCATCGAGTCATGTTTTTGGGATTCAGTTAATTTATTAACATAATATTTTTCTAATAAAATATAGGTAAATCTAAAAGAAATATGAAATGGACCCATGAATTATACATCCCATATATCCAATATTCCATAAAAAATTAAATGGTTACTAGGGTATTCCATTTATTTCTAAAATTCATCTTGTAAATTTGTAGTTCTTATATGCTTTATAAAAAATATTTGTATCATTGGAAATTATTAAAAAAATCCCACTTCTAAAACATTTATTTCAGTTATTATTGGTATACAGAGTCTCATACATGTCATGGTATGAAAACATTTACTCACAAACTTTACCTCTTTTTACGGTACAAATCTCTTAATCACTAGATCACTGTAAATTTAATAGAAGTATAGATCCCACAAAATATAGTATTATGACTCAGATTTCTTCTTAAGATGTTAGTGTTTAGATAATAAATATGATACCTTTGATGTAACTTGATAGTTAACCAAGACAACTTACCAAGATTCATTTTTGATTTTATAGAGCTTTTTACTAGGGAGATAATCATGCATGGTTATATTTGAGATTATTTATACCTTAAAACGTGTGAAAACCTACTAATATGGCATTATAATAGGTTTCACAAAATATATTATCCCTAATATAAAATTTAAATATTGTAGTAGCACTATTTACCTTACTGAGGATGGATTTTAATCATATTTATGGATTAAATACTTAGGAGAAACATGATTAGAGTATAGTTACTTTTCATGATATCAATAATGAAATGAATGTGTTCTAATGTAAATACTATTGAAAAAAACTATTTCATGATCATTTTACTTTTTATTTGTGTTATTTATGGGATCTATAAATAATAAGCTATATTACGGGAGTGTCCACCAATCTGTTAGGGTAAAAAAATTCTCTGAAAATTTTTTGGGAAGCAATAGAAAATATTATAAATGGTTCATACAAGATTAATAGACTAACTATAGAGGATGTGGCTAAATATTTTTTTAGATTTTGAAAATATATGTTACAAGATTCAAAAAAAATATTTTCCTTCATGAGTAGTTTTGTTAAGGTCTAATAATTATTATAAATGTAGATAATAAACCTTTTATAAAATTTATCATGTCTTAAAAATAATCTAACATGTTTCAAAATTGTGAGGAAATTTAGTGTACAGATATTTTAAATATTTAAATATTCCACTTAAATTATTTCCATAGAAATAATGTAGCCAAATAAAGAGAATTTATATATTATGAAATGAAATTTCACAATGTTTAATTTTTTTTAATGATTGTCTTAATTTTTTAAAAATTTCAAGATAGGTTTTTAAAACATGTTTCATATATAGTAAAAAAATTAACAAATACCCCTAAGTATCTTTCAATAAGAAAAAAAAATATTCTTATCATGAATTGTATGAATGTAAATAGGGATTACATTTCCCAAATATTTCACATTGGTATGAAAACCTAAAGATTGGGTAGGTGAATGTAGTATATAATAGTCTTAAACTAGTATATAGATATGGAAATAACAAAAAAATCCATGAAGAAATTACTAGTGACCCTTCTCAGAAAATATCATTAAAATTTTATATATAAAATGAATAGGGAATTAGTCCTTTTAGTTTATATGAATCAATTTTAAACTGTCAATAAATACTCTTATTCAATTTTTAATCATAGGTGGTACTAATTAATTATTCACATTTTAAACAATGGTGATTCTTGTTTTTTATGTGTAATCTGACAGGGACTCACCTAGTTGGTTTCTATGATTGGGAATATCATACCATCTCATAACTATATTTTACTCAAATATTTAACCACAATCATAAGGGTTAAAATTATTTTTATTTGTGGATATTTTATAAGTCTCAAATCATTATCATGGAGCTTCTTATACACAATAATTATATAAATAATTCAAGGAATGTCTTATAATGACCCACTTTTAGCCATGATATTTACGTTTTGAATGTATAAAAATTGATGTTCTAAATTATGATCCCAATTTTTTGAATTTTTTATAGAAATATTTTACACATCGGTATGTTATACATATTTTAAATTAGAAGGAAGGATTTTGTGTTCTTTTTTGGGTGGTTATTATAGTGATTGTGTAAACTTTGTGTATCTTATGTTTTCATCTAAGAAATAAAAATTATATATATTTGTATATGATTTAATAAAATCATTAAAATAATATTGATTCAGAAAATTGTCTAATTGTTACTTATATTTTAATATAGACTTAGTTTATTTTAGAAAATAAATATTTCTGAATGATTTGTGGATTCTAGGGCTCATCATTGTTTTATTTTGTCATCCATCACTTCATTATCATTGTTAGTATAAAAAGAAATTTTAGAATGGGATATTTTAAAAAAGATTATTCTTATTAAGGAAACTATATTTAATACAAAAAAGTGAAATTATCAATTATTTTTCCAAAACACACTGAAACGGTTCTTTTATTATAATTTATTATGGTATTTGTTTTAAACATCATACCCAATATGTTAGATGAACAATCCTACCCTCTTTCTTATAAGTTAAGGATGTAAAACAAAGTTGTAAAAAATAATTCTTTCATTATTTCCATTACATATTCCAAAAATATTATTACATAGGCTATATATTAGTTAGAAACATATACAAAACCAAATATTTTAATAATTTAATTAAATTATTTGTAATAATTTTATGAATAAGGAATACTATTTATCAAATATCTAATGTTACTTACTACATTAGAGATTTTAAAGTATCCTATTGTGTATGGAAAAATAAATGTAATTATATATTGACATTTTTGAGGTATTTATTGAGTTACAATTGGGGAAAATTTTCTTGCAAGACATATCATTTAATATCATTATAGTATAATTTCATTTATACACATATCCTCAAGATATTTTTCAAACCAAAAAATTGATTTATTACATCCAATAATGGGATGATGACTTTAACATTCTTAAATAAGTCCAAAATTTTTTGTTATAGGGTTTCTTCATTAGTTTTATTACATGAGATCATTCATGTGGGGGAGGGTGATTAGAGTTGATGTAGGTTATCCATCTTAGATTTTCCATTATCAGTATTATTATTTTAAAAAAATTAATAGAAAATTCCACTTATTTATCCATAGGGATAGTTAATCTTCCACCAACTATACATTTTTAGATTTGTATTCTAGTTGTGGATATTTATTAGTCCAAACTTCCCTACCACATATATGTGAAATAGAACATAGATTAACATTTGTTTTATTAATTTTTTATAAATAAGATTACATGAAACATGATTTACCATGTTATTCAAAGTAGATATGATTTTTCCAATATGAAATTACATATCCTTCTATTTTAATCAATGAATATCATGTGATATTTTTTGGATACATTGATGATTTATAAGCTATCTCAATATGTTATTCATTGAGGGTTATTTATTTGGTCTTTGAGGTTGGTGGCTTATAGAGAGAATATAATTGTTCTCATTAAATGATGGTAGATAGTAAGTCTATTGAAATGGCCGTTGGAAGTGCATCTCTGATGGATATTGATTTTCAGTCCAATATTGAATTATAGAAATATTTTTTAATTATTAGCTACTTCATTAATATAGTTACTTCCTCTGTTATATGGATTCACAATTTCAATTATATTGTGCTTAAGGAAAACCATATTTGAAATGATCTAACAATTGAAATATTTGAAAAAATCATAGGGGTATAGATGGTGATTAATTATGAAACATTATTACTAATAAATGTCTCACATTATAAATTATTTCTTAATTTTTAGATTGAAGAATATGATATTTGAAGATATTTACATCATTTACTCCATTATAAGTATACCTTATTCTAAATTTTAGAGAATTTTGGTTGATACTTTATATTAGTTAACTAAATTAAATTGGGAATTTTTCTATTATTAAACCTAAAAAGTAAGACTGGAAAATTTTACTATTATTTTCCAATAGTCCTTCTTGGAAAAAGAACAAAATATTATGGTCTTGAAATAGTTGATTTAGAAAAGATACAATCACCATATTGAATATTTACCTTAACTTAAAAATAGATCATCCTAGTTGTAAATTTCTATAGGATATAGATCACACATAAAATCATTATCTAATCCTTCTAGAGAGAATCGGATGACCATATGACTTATATAGGCTTCTGGGACTGGTTTAGGATTTATGTTGCTATATACATTCCCAAATGTTTTTAAATTTGGAATGAGGTCCACCACATTTAATACACGAAACATAAGAAATAGTTGGATTAATTTTTTTTTCAAAATCCAAATGATTATTTGTTTGTACCAGCTAATAATTTTTATTAATATTTAGTGAAAAAAATTATTCATGTGTTAAATTATGTTTTCCTAAGATATGTTCTATATTTTCATTTATAAATTAATTCATGACGAATAATAGGAAGAAGATGATTTAGAGTCTGTTAATTGAATTATAACAGAATTTCATTTCTACATAATTTATGATTCAAAAAATTTAGACTCCAGAAAATATTTTGTTATAAAACCCTAAATCAATAGAAAATAGGTGATTCGAAGTATACCTCATCATATAAAAAATAACAAAAAAAAAATCATTGGTATACCTACCTAGAAAGTACACTATGTATAAGTGTTGAATATATCATGTCTATTTTTTTAACCCAAATAAATGTAGTGAATAGTAGAAACCAGGTTGTCTCTAGAGTATATGGTGTTTTTATAGTATGATCTTTTATAAGTGTGGGTTATGTTTTCTGTTGAAAAATAAATAATAATATGTTTTTTGAGTGATCTTTGACAAGTTGAATACTGTATAAATTTATTATTATTATTGTAGGTCTAATCATGATTATTCCATCTCATATATCTTAATATCATTTGTCAATTTAATATTCTATTACTCTCTATAATCTTATAAAAAAATCATTTGGTCACCCACACATAGAATTATTATTATAATTATATAAATGAAATGATCAACATAGAAAATTTTCTTTCCAAACCTTGTTATAAAATATATTTGATCAATTTGAAAAAAACCCACTTTCCTCCATTTATTATGATATTTGTATAATAATTGGGGAATATGCGTGGAATCCATAAAAATAAAAGAATAATTTAAAAACTATAAAAATGAAAAACTCTTATATTTATATAAAAACTACTACCAGTAAGATCGAGAATAAATAATTTATTGACTAAACATAAGAATCCATTAACTAAGTCTTGGGAAGTCTCATTATTTTGAACAATATGGGTCTATTATTTTATAACTTATAGATAATTATTATTAGAATAAGAAAAAACACTAATAATAGTTATCCAAACATATTTCAATTTATTGTCTACAAAACCAATTTCATACAGGGGTTAATATTTCTCTATAGTTGAGAAAATATGATCGATTTAATTTAAAGTTAGGGATATTGGTATTTCTCACATGGATGACATGTGCTTCGTCTCCCTTGATTGAGTGAATTATTTCTTATATGATTTTTTATTATTCCATACATTCATAGATAATTTCTACTCCCCCTTAGATAGAGTCCATGTATCTTGACGGATTGTCTAGATTCTCCAAAAAAATTTATTCAAGAAGATTCCTTTCTTCTTAATTTCATACACCTTTATGATTCTTCTCCTTCATCAGTTTATCGGTTTATTATCACATGAGGGGTTGGAATTATTTCAATAAATTGGGAAGGAATGGTGAAATATTTTTTTAGGATGAGACATATTTATCTTTGGTAAATTTTTATTTTAATTCCTATTATTGTGAAAATCAAGATTGAATAATTTTTTTTCAATTAATGGAGTCTCTCAGTTTACACCATACATATTACAACGTTAGTGGGTCACTTATTTGATTTTGTAAAAATATTTAGCCAACAACATAATTTTTTAAAACATTAAAAGTCTTAAAGGGTCTGTATGAATATATTAAATTTCCAAATAGTCATTGTTCATAATATTTTGTAATACATTGAAATTCATATAAATCCATTATGAAAACCTTCATTTTTTAATTTTTGGGAAAACAATAAGACATAAAATGTTATATAAAAAGTAGTATGAAGTGATAACACAATATTACAAACAAGAATACAAAATCTTATGAATTTGAAACAAAGTATTACAGAGTATCTCAAAGGAAAATAAATCTATATAACAGTTATTACCTATTAAATACATTTCATTTCTATTATTTTATCAAAAGAATTATGAATTTCCATCCAAATTATTATAATTTACAGACATAACTGTTTTCTCTATTTTCATAGCTTTATATTATTATCAATTGACAATTATAATTCTCGAAAAAAAAACTCTTGGAAATCCCTTAAAAATCATCTAAAAATCTATATTAGTGTTGTATATGTCTAAATGATACAACAATTGAATTAAATAATGACAATTACAATTTTAAATCCTATTATCACTTTTATTACAATTTAAACCTTATTCAAGATTTATTTTTTCTTTTTCGTTATTAATCGAATATAAGCTTGAAAATAAATAAATCCAAAAAATATTTAAAAAAAGTATGGCTTGATAAGATGTTATTGAATTTATTATAATAATATTAATATCATGATAGGAAATTAACATTGGATTTTTTATATTTGAACCATGATCATAAAATTGTTAGATGGATATCGTAGACAAGAGGTGAACAATTATTGATTTGAATATACTATGAATATTCTATGGTCATTGATGTTATGATATAAAATGTTAGAGATGACGCATAGTCCAAGATAAGGTTATTTTAAATTATTATATTTACAATGGTTATACATATAAATTTTTATTTAAATGGTTAAATATAATTGAATCTTAACATGTAAAATATATTATTTAGGTATTTGGATGATTATGGAAGAAATATAGAGTCTGGTTGAAACAACATTATATGATACTAATATTTAATTTATATTGTGAAGGAAATTATAATGAGTTTTGTTGAATGTTATTGAAAGAGATAAATTTAGGAAATATAGTTATAATAAAGGAATTAATATTAAGAATATTATTTTTACAATTTGTTCTCTAAATGTTAGGTAATGTGGATGGTTGACCAATATATGTATTTTTAATTGATTACAATAATATTAAAATATGATGTGAATCATTTGGGAGTGAATGAGAAGATTTTTTATGGATGAATTATTTTAGAGGTATTGAATTATTATGTGAATATGTATGATTAATATCATATAAGATGATATGTCTGTGTCATAAGATGTGGAACTATGAATTTAAGAGAAATAAGATAGCACTGGTGGTATCATAATATTATCATTGAGTGAAATACTTCAATCTAAAGGAGTTAGGTATATTTTCAGAGGCAATACCAACATAACACCAAACATTATATTATAATAAAATATAAAATTTTCATATATGTAGAGGTGATGAATTTTATAATTAGAAATTTTGTAGTTTTTAATTCCAATATAAAATACCAAAGTTAGTGCACAATGCTATTTTTTGTAATAATATTGTAAATAAATATATCATAAACTATGATATATAGAATTGTAAATAGAAACGTAATGTGTTATAAGATGTTCCAAGAGATGAAAATAGAATTAGATGAGTAAACTGAAATTACCAAAAAAATGAGATACCACAAGGACTGATCACCTATGTTATTAATGGAAACTGACCTATCATGAATAGTAATAGGTGATACCATTAATGATTATTGATATAATAGATGGTGAAATGAACTATTTATAAGAGGTCATGATATTTAGGTACTAACATTGAAGTGAAGGTGTGATATTGTAAATGGTGATAGAGTAATATCATAATAGGAAATATAATCATTAAATACGGCATAAAATTTGTAAGAAATGATATGATAAAAATAATAAGAAATACACATACCATTATTTATGATATGGGATTTCAGAAGTGTGGAAAACTTTATTAAATAACCTTGTAAAAGAATCTAAATATATTCCAATGTTTCTTGGATGATCTAAAATAATCCAAAAGTTATAAAGAAGTCATTCAGAAGATCAAGTCATTGGGAATAATCACTACATAGGTGTTGAAATTTCATAAAATTTAGAAAACATAAATTAATATAAATAAAACTTCATATATTTTATTAAGGGATGAAGAGAAAAGGATCAACCATATGTTTTTTTAATAATTATTATAGAGAGTGTGAATATTGGTGCATTTTAGGCTCTTAAAAATGTATTCCCTTGGTTAGATGAATTATATGATAGATAGAATTCATGAATATATTCATGAAACACATAGTATGATTACATGGAAGAAGAGAAAGACAAAAAAGGTGTGGATTTATTTGAATGATTCTAGGGGATAATGTAATATCATACATATAGGTGTCATGTTCATGTGGCATTGGATAAGACATAAATTAAGTCTTAAAGAGATATTCATAACAGAAATTATTAATCTAATTAAATAGGGCATCATAAAATGATATAATATGTTTATATCATACGGGAATGATGTTAGATATTATTTATGATTCATAAAAAAGTTGTACTCTAAGACTATATTTGAATCAAAAGGTATTATTTATTTAGAAAGGATATGATATCTTGAGTAATCTAACTATTAATGGTTAATATTTCTGTTCTATTATATAATGGATATCATTTTTAACATATTAGGGAAGATGTAAAAGATTCATATTATAAATTCATGTTTATTCATTATGTCTTAGTGGTTAGAAAGATGTTATAATTATAGTAATTTAATCATGAATTTATGAAAAATATGAGTAAATTCATACAATGTATTCAGCGTAGTATTGTTCTCCAAATAAAAAAGCATCAACTATTTTGTGTGTGTAAAGTAATCTTACAAGTAGCCTTGGAAGTTCTCTCCCACTCATGTAGCTCGTATCATCTATATCTCGTTACCATGGTAGGTAGTATAATGTCTGGAGAGGATGGAGATTTTCACCCTATAATCATATGATTTAGGAGAGCCTATGGGTACACAATTGGGCGGGGTGTCTAATTAAAACGTTTTAGAGGTCATAGTCAAAATAATGGATGAAAAATGTGTAAAATAATCACTAATGTAAGGTATATGTAGTTTCTTAATTTTATATAGGAATAAGGTTTTAGGTTTTAATATATGGGTTTGAGGTTTCTTTATCACATTCACAACATTTAATGAGTTTTATTACATTCTTGCAAGCTTAATATTAGTATCATATCCATTCCAAAACGCTTAGGAGAAGAAATCCTTTTGAGGTAAAATAATTAATTATCCTAGGAAAAATAGGTTATCATATAATTGTTATGATATACGTGAGATCGTAATTCCAGAAGGATTTAATATAATGTTAGTTCCAGAAACAATGATTGATTATTATCAAATCTAATAGTACAATGAAAATCCTTGAGTATGATTAATTGTATGCGGCCATGTAGGTTTAATCTCAATAAATAAATGAAAAGTTATTCAAATATGAGAACCTTATCATTATTTTGTGGGAAATTAAAGTGTCAATTTATTATGATTCAGTATGAATTTGATCCCTTATTAAGGACCATCCAATTTCTTCATGTCATAAAATTATCATATTAATGTTACATGTGATTGGTGACTATTAGGTGTAATTATGTGTGAGTGCTTGATTTACCCTATATAGTGATGACCGATTTCTCTATATTAGCATTCCACTTGAGATTAATGTTTCTTAATATAACATGTGATAACCACCACACCAAATACCATGTGATTTACTATTATATATTATTTATATTATAATATTTATTTTACATGGGATACTATATCAAAATCCATTGATACATATCTAGGAATTGATAGGGCACCAATGATCTCGATGCTATGAAGCATAACCTAGGTACTTCAATATTAATATTTCCTATCCAGGATCAAAGTATAATAATGTCAGGGAGGGGGAAATCGGTGATATCATTTCATTTATGTTTCTTTTCTTATAAAACAACTTTCACCTCCTATTAAAGATATATCACAATGATAAAAACAATAACACATCTATTGGAACATAATAATTTATAATGTTCACTACTATATAGGAGTAGCTACGTCCTTGTCATGGTTTGAAACAATCTAATACCAAAAATTCCACTAGATAAATTTCCTTTTGTGGATAAAACCAAGTATGATATGTCCTTACACTTATGTGACACCATTATTAATAAAATAGTGCATGTTCATTTTGAATAATGAATAAATTAAAATATGTTTGTATAATAATTAATGAAACCTTCACTAGTTGGTTCAAAACAAGTTACTATACCCAATTATAAAATTAAATAAGAAATACTTTAAAAACAAATTCATAACATTTCTACTTGAATGTAGTTAGAAATAACTTTCATATAAACACATAGTTTCATCGGTGAATCTGATTATTCATTCCGATTGATTAGTACAAAAATATAAACATTCCAAAATAATTCTGAAAATATTCTGAATGCCTTCCTTATGAGGTTGGAAGACTATTAGTCTAGTGGCTTTGTCAGATGATCCAATCTGATTTGAGAATCTATGACCACTTAATTATTCTGTCTAGAAAACATCTTTAGGTAGACTCTATCCAGAAACATCTTCTCACTAAAGCATCATATATCGTACCCCTTAATCTGTATGTATAAAATGGTTTGATCTTCCATAGAGAATAATTTATATTCTCTTATTAATATGTGTGAAAAAGTTGGTTAGTTGGGAATCTAAATTTTTTTCCCACTTTACAAATTTTCTAAATCATGATTTCCCCTTTCATTTTGTGTCCATTTTTACTTCTTCAACTGTTCTATATATTAATCGAAACATTAAAAATATTCTCATAACATCATCCTACTTGAAACATTCTAATATTTCATTAGTGTGATACATTTTTCATTCTGATTTCTCCAAAACGTTGAAAACATATGTAATACTTCAGATTCTTCATTATAATGATCTGTAACAAATGATTGTAAAAAAAATGTATCCTCATCTCAATGCTCCATACAAATTGAATAACTTAAAAAAATTAAAAAATAGACCATAAACATAGTTTCTACTTAGGAATAATTCAAAACACCATTTGTTAAAACTATTTTAGAACACACCCATTTAAAAAAACATCTGTAAGACCCTTTAAAAAACTCTTCTTATACTTTTTTTCTCAGATTGTTGTTCATGTTTTTGATAAAGTAAAATATTCAATGAAAATTATATTCAATATATAAATAATGAAGTAGTATATTCATAATGATAATTTATCCATGTTAAATCCATTATGATGAGTCTATACCTCTTATTGATTAATTGGCAATATATATTTTTTTTCTCTCGAACCATTTATAGAAAAACCAAACATTATTTTTTTCTCATAAACAAATTGAAAGATAATTCAACCTTATTAAAATGTTTGGCTACATTATTAATCATCATATATTTGATTAGGCTCTTATCTCAAATGTTACATTATTACCTAAACTCCCACTTTTTCGTTCCAAAAAATGTCACTTACACATATGTGTCTAGAAACCTTTCTGCATCTGTTGATTTTGAGGCATAATACATCTGATAAACCTGTGTGAGAAGCAACTTGTTTCCTTTTATGATTATGATAAAAATATAAATCCATAAAATTCCATCTATATTCATTTATGATTTGATTCTTATGGATTATTTATAGGACTAGAAACCACAATCTTCACCTTCTAACATATCAAATAAAACTCTTCAGCCTTCAAACAATTCTGTATATAGTGATCTTTACACTAATGAACTTAGATCGAAAAACTATAAAATTTTCGATTTATTATTACAAAAACATTTTATAGTATTACTGAATTCCTCCTGAATTTAATAACATTAGTATTGTAATATAATTGCTTGAAATTCATTTTAATGATTTATAACTTCCCATCCTTTCATCCCATTCAATCTTTCTAACCTAACCTCAAACTTATTCGAATAAATTATTCTCCAATTTTACTTCATGTTTCTTGCATCCCATGTCTCCTAAAAAAATTATAATATATGGTAAATTTCATAAAATAATAATTAGATTTAGTATAGATACTTTAATACTATGATTAAATTTTTCATATAGATCAAGACATTCTTTTGGGTCAAAAGGTGAGTATTAAAACCCACTACTTTTTCAAAATATCACATGAATAAAAAACTAAAACCAAGGATCTTTCTTCTAAAAAATGTATCCATTATTTTGAATATGATTCTACATTTCATATATATAATTCAAACACAAAAAATTTACAATTAAATGTGATTTATATTTCATGATAATAAATGAAAAAATAAATATCACAAAATTAGTTCAGCCACCAATTTTTTTCTCACCATCTAAGTCCAAAAAATACCCCCTTTGGATTTTTTTCTCATACATGGGTTATAATTCATTGATGTTTTTAACCATATTTTTTACTTATAAATAGTTATAATAATAAATGATAAAACTATTTATAGGTATCAAGAACCATTGATTGGAAACCCATATTTTCCAAAAGTAGTGACTCATGAAACTTCTTCAGCATTCAAATTTATCATCAAATAATATTTACTTTACTTCTTCTAGAAACCTATAATTTGATTTCCTAAAACCACACCAAATTTTTTTACAGTAGTTCTAAAAATTACATGAAGATTTCAAATCTCACCCAAAAATCCTCCTACATACAAGGTTCCTTAAAAGGATCATCACATACCAATTACTAGATTTATGAAATAGTTATCCCACTTGAGAGAACTATCCAAATAATATATGAGAGTTGTGATATGAACACATACCTCAAACTTTAAAAGAAAGTGTTTGAACACCCATGTTAAACAAAAATATTAAAAATGATTCATTTAGTAAGGGTTTTTTTGAAAATGTCATCAAATGTTTTCTGATATAAGATCATTCACCTGATTCAATTCATTCATCTCCACATGGTCGTTGATGAAATTTTATTTGAGATAAATATGTTTTATATGAAGATTTTGTAATTGGTATATTTTATGATCTTTGAAACTCTGATTATCACAACATATTATTAAGGGTAACATTACATAAATAATTAAGTCATACAACTGATTCTTAATATACATAAGATTGTTAGAAACATGAGTGGAAGAAACATACTCACCTTTAATTAGGATTTGATTAACTAATTTTTGTTTCATAGTATTCCAACTTACATATTTTTTCCATGAAAAAATAATACACAATATGATGATCTTATATAATCAATAATTATTTCCCATTGGAATCTTAATACACAAACAAGCTAATTACTTGTGTGCTATTATATCCGATTCTAAATTTTGGTGTGACTTCGATAAATATATGAATTATTTTCCTCGACAATAGTTTTTATCAATTAGATCTATTTTAAATATTGAACACAAGGTAACTGCATAAACATTGACATTTCTTAAGGCATTAAAATATGAAAATCTTCTAATCCGCTTTTGAAACTCATTGGAGTCAACTTCATTTCCTTTTGCATCGTTAATCTACTTTGTTCCCACTAAAATTAGCTTGGAAATAAATTTCAAATTTCCCATTCTAAACTTATTAAGAATTTCATTATAATACGTTTCTTGATAATTACATATGTGTATCTTCTTTTATGAAATTTTTAACCCAATAAATTATATCATTTCATCCATCATTGATATTTCAAACATCTCTTTCATCTCATGAGCAAGACATTAAAAATTTCATTCATTATTCAAATAAAATGTTATAGAATCAACATACAAAATTATAATTAGGGAAATCAAATGACTTTATTTAATGTATATATTACTATAACTCCTTCCTTTTTTTAGTTCAACTTCCTTACGAATGTATCTAATTGAGAATACAATTACATCATAGATTTTATTATCTCATACAAGTATTTACTCAACTTATACACAGAATATTCATCCCTCCAATCAAAAAATACACATGGTTGTTCAATATAAAATTATTCATCAGGATCTAAATTTATAAAGTCCAACATCGCATTCATCTAGAATAATTTATATCATATTTATAGGAATCATAATAATGTTTTTAATATTTTATAATATTTCCAATAGAGAAAAAATATCATCAATGTCAATGAATTCAATCAATGAGAATCCTTTTCATATAAATTTCATTTGTATCTTATCACTTCACTTTCTTAATTTTACTTCTCCTATAATACTCACTTTTTCCCTTTTTATTTTGATTTATATTAGGTATTAGTTCTCAAATATCATTCTACCCAATCAGATCTGACTCCTCATAAATAAAATGAATATATCATAGATTGTTAAAAATATTCTATAACATATTTTGGATCAACATTGGAAAAAAATAAGTATATTTAATTACTTTTGATTTTCATCTTGTATGAACATATTGATGTTGGTCACTAATTGTGTTTTAAGCTTCCACTTTCCCCTTATCCTAGGATGATATTCTTGAGATTCTTCTTTATCACTAGAATAATTTTAGTCTATTAATTATTCTTGTATAGGTTTTACCATTTTTCATCCTTATCGAAACACTTATGAAATATTATTTCATCCTGTTCATCATCCATATTTGCACAAGTTTATTTAGCATCTTTCGAAACTTTTATATTAATAATAACATCAGTAAAGTCAAATTATATTTCTATATCTTTGTTGAAACAACTGCATCACCTTTCATCTGGAGAATATACATGAAGGATTCCATATTAAACTCTCTGATCTAACATTACAAGGTTTCCTCCTTTGTTTTTTATGATTCAGGGACTCCCAAAAACTCTTTAGTGTTTCAAACATGGATTATTGTCAAAAAAATTTATAAAGAGTAATTTTGGAACATGGCCTTTAGAAACATTGGTTTTAGGTATAAACAACTATAATCATGAATTTTATCCCAAAATAATAAGGGATACCTTATTTAAGTAACATAGTTCTCCCCTATTCAAAAAAACTTATATTCTTCCTTTTAAAAACACCATTTTGTAGTGGTGTGTATGGTGTATTAGGATCATGTTGAATTCCATGTTTTTCAAGATAAATTTTTTAACTATTCATTCTTATATTCACCACCATTGTATGTAATAAACATCATCATTGACAACCCACATTACTTCTCCTATTTTCTCTTAAAAATTTGAAACATATTAAAATATTCTGATTTATGTTTCAAATATATTACACAAGTAATTCAAGAAAAATCATTAATAAATGTAATGAATTACTTATCTCTTTGAGTTGATTTTTTCTCATTAGCCTAAAAATATTTGAATGATTATGATTTAGGGGTTGTGTTAAAATAATATCAACTTTACTAAGCACATAGTTCGTAATATTGCCTTTCTAATGAATTGTGATACACCAATCACTTCTTCTCAATATATCAGGAATACCATATACAATTCCCTTCATCAATAGAATTTTCATGGTTCTTAGACAGATATGTTCCATAATTTTATTCAAAAAATGACTTTATTCCAAAATGCCTAAGTAACAAGTGTTTTTCACTTCACCAACTTGAAACATGTTTCATTTAATGCATTGGCCTCCTATAACGACTTTTCTATCCTCATCTATTTTCACAGAAAAAACTATCCTTTTTGAAAAAAAATTTATTACCCTTAAAATTGTTTTTTGAAATACATATCAAGTAATTTTTAAAAATAAAAAATTAGGATTTCTTGGATTTGATCTTTTCTTCCCCAACAATAGCAGACCCAACACCATAGATTTAGTGGGATTCATCATTGAAAAATTTCCATATATCTTATTTAAAGTATTTCAAATTCTTAAACTTTTTAAAGTCTAAATTCATTTGAGATGAACACCCACTATCCATGATTAAAGGTCAGATTGATTTTTCAGCTTTATGAGTGGTTTCTAAAACATGATCTTTTCAAATCCTTTTATCTTCCTTCAATTTTGGATTCTGAGATATTTTGTATAAATATTATTTTATTGGTAGAAATAAATGAAATCCATTTCCTAGATTTTTAGGTTGTTCAAATCATTCAAAAATAGTTCCCAATGGTAGGAATATATTTTCATCTATCAAACCATCATTCTCAAATTTGTTTAGCACATCCTACTCATAATTCTTTATTTGAATGAACACAATCCCCCTTTTGATTTTCCCTATGTTACTGGTGTTAAAGTTATAATGTTATCGATAAAACCAACACTTTTTTTAAATATGTTTAAATCTACTACAATACTCATAGTATCCACAGAAAAAATACATTCTAAATTCACCTTCATACTAACTAAATTTATGAATATTTTTCACATCGTCTTTCTTATCTTCCACATCAGAACATTTCTGAACCCCAAAAATTCAATTATCCCCAAAAATATTCTTTTTCATCTTCTATATATTTATATCCTTATCATATCCAGAAGTAGTATAGGTTTTTTCTGACTCATAATTTCTTCGAACTCCTGGATTCTATACTTTTTTGGTTTTGGAAACATAAATGAATTTCTTATGTTTTTTATTCTCAAAAACAATTTAAAATTTCTTATACACAATTATTTTTAAATTTTTATACTTTTTAGGTTTAACCTTTCATTAATTGTCACAAAATTATTTGAAAGAGTTTTTGAAACATGTGGCTATCATCTCATTTAAAATGTTTTTGTCTGAAAACTTCTAATTATTCTTCATTTTCCTTCAACTGAACTTGAAGATGTACATTCTGATTTTTTTTTCAAGAGACATATTTTGGTAGTAAACATCCTAAACTAACATAACTATATCTATAAGAGGTCAATATTGAATGAATATTGTCTGGATTAACTTCTTTAAATTCTTGATTTCTTCTTTATGTCTTACAATCATCTTGATACATCCATTAATGTATCTCTTTATAAGAAATTAATGCTTAGTCTATTATTCTAATAAAATATTACTTCCAAACTATTCTTCAGTAAATATATTATTGACATTATTTTCTCTAGATTTATCAGTAAACATTTAATCTTCAAGTTCATTGTCTTTAACTATACCATCGTTTGTCAAAAAACTTTTCCTTTTGGATTGACATAACTTTTTATTATTTCTTAACAAAAAAAAACCTATACTTATCACCATGATTCTTTGAATACCCTTCATACCATTTATCATCTTTAACACTATTTTACACATTCTTTACTTGGTGGAATTTTACTGAAAATTTCCCAATAGATCAAAATTGAAATAATTTCAAGGGAAGTTTCAAATTATACATTAATGTTCAATTTTCACATTTTTTAAAAATAAGTATATAAATTCATCAATATTTCAACATACATCATTTTAAAATTATGATTAAGAAACTTCATCTTCGTCAATATTCTTTTAGTGTTTACTATCTTGGAATATTTGAATGAAATTTCATGATAAACTTCTATTTTCACTCTCATAACCTTTTCCCTTATAATTTCATAAGTAATGAAAGTAAAATGATGGTTATCTAGGGATAGAGTTTTATGATCTCTATATTAAAAATATAAATCTGTGGAATCATATTTATCACTAATAATTCTAAATTTATATTCAATAATAGTTGTGTCTTATAAATTATCACCAATGTATCTTATGGTTCATTCAATATTATTCTCCTATGTAAAGAATCCACTAATAGGTTCATACTCACCCATTATTAGATATTTATATTTCAGCCTCTATATTGTTAACTATAGTTTCTTTAGATTTCTATTTAATTTTTAAATGTTAAAAAACTTTTACCAAGATACATTTGGTAGTAGAAGCTATATTCAATCTTAGAAAGTCACTTTTAAAAAGTGATGAGATTAAATAACTCCTATCACTTACATCATTATCAAGATCATTTTTATTCATAGATGAGAGAAGAACTTTTTATTTAATAGGAGAAAAAACATCTATTTATTCGTACAAAACATCATATATATGAGACATATTATAATGCACCATTCTATATTTCTATATATGATAGTTATTTCTATCAAAGACTCGAATCCCCTTACTATTCAAAAAAGTCAGATTATCTATATCAGATTCTCTTTAAAATTACATTAACTATTAAAATAAGGTATAATTCCTTCTGATACCAATTGATATTAAACTACCCCATTCAATAAATCACTATGTTGAGGAGGGGTGAATCAGTGAGATGTTTTTATTTTATGTTTCACTTCTTTTGAAAAAAAACATTGCCTCCTAATAATGATATATCACATTATTGAAAAAATAATAATCACACATCCATATAGACACAATAATTTTCAATGTTAAATACTAAAAAAGTGTAGCTATGCCCTTGGCATGGTTTTGAAATAACATAATAAAAACAATATCCAACAAAAAACAAACCTTTTGTTAGGATAAAAACATATAGGATATTCCCATACACTTGTGTGGAATTATGTTAAAAGATATTGTAAATGTGATTCTCACACAAGACTAAAATTATTCATGTTCTTGTATCAAATAATATTACCTTTAACAATTGGTCCCAAATAATTTAATATGCTACCTTATCACCTTCTATAAAAATTAATTACAAACAATTCTTCACTTTACTACCCACCAGTATGTAGAAAAAACATACATACAAATACTGAGTTTGATGGTTTAGTCTGATTCTTCAGTCCTATCACTCTTTCAAAAAATATCACTATGCGAGAATAATAATTAAACATTTCTAAAGGGATTCTTTCTCAGTCCAGAAAACTGTCAGTCTAATGGAAATGTTGGATGACCCAATCTGATTTGAGAACCTCTGACTACTTACTTTCATCAGTTTAGAAAACTTCTTTAGGTAAACACTATCTATAAACATATTTTCTCCCGAACTCAAAAAATTCTCCATCATCAAGTAAAATGTAGGTACTCATATTTATTACTATACAAAAATTGGTTTAGATGATATATGAAATGTTTTTCAACTAAACTAAATTTCAGGAAACTCGAATTTCTATTTCATTTTGGCTCTATTTTTGACTTCTTTAGCTCTTCTCTATTCTTCTCAAAATATCTAAAATCTTATCAGAACATAAGAAAACTAAAAAATATCTAAAAACTAGTTGCAATGATAAATATTTCATTATGATATCTTTATTAATATGAAAAATTATATAAGAATTTATATTCCTCATTATGTTTCGTTGTATATAATATTTGTAAACAAATAAATGACTACTCATGTAAAATACCTATATCAAATAAATAATATAATCCTTTGACTTTTTTTACAATAAACATTGTTATAAATTTTATCTAATTTCAAAACCCATTCAAAAAAAAATTGATTGAAAAAACTAATTTAAAAAAAATCTAAAAAACCCTTCAAACAACACATTTTATATTTAATTTTCTTAGACTAACATTAATATGTCTGATGAGTTTCAGCATCCGATAACTTATCAATGTCAAAAACAATTGATGTATCTATCTAGGCATTATCTTAATGGATCAATGTTAAATATAGTCTTATTAGTCAACACCAAATCTTTAGAAATAGTCACAGACTTTTCTTTTTCCCTTGACCTGGAAGTAAAAAAACATATATTCCTTTTCTCTTGACTGAATCGAAATACAATTCAATGCTATGGAAATGGATGACAATATTATTGGTCATGATATAGTTGATTGTTCTTTGACCTCATCTTTTTCATCAGTCCCAAAAAATATAACTTTATTATTGGTCCCAAAAAACTCTACATACAAATCTACATCCTCAAAAAAAATTCATTCGATGGATCAATTTAATACTGCATCTAAGGGGATGGTATCAATAACAACTTCTTTCCTAATGATAACAATAAGAATAGAAATTAAATAAACAAAAAATTATTTTTCAAATTATTTTTATCTTGTGTAAGATTTTTCTTAATAAAAACCATCATAATTTTCTTCTCACATTAAAAAAATGTCCCACCATCAAACAATTATATGTCCTCAAATCATTACACCAATATACTAAGAAAAAAAATCTTTTACTTTTTATATTCTATTCTTCCACAAGGTTTTTCTAGTAATCATGAATTACTAAAGTATTTAAGAACAATTGGGCCAATATAACACCATCTAAATTTATTTTTAAGGTTTTATAAATTCCCAATTTTCAATACCTTCTATGTTTACAACCAAACCTAAAACCAATTAGAAGGACTTGTTCTCTCTCTTTTCATCATAAGGATTTCATCAATTGTTTCCCAAAAAAGATGATATTAAGAGTTACTTATTTGAAAAGTATTTGCATATTTAGTGTGAATACATTTAGACATTGATAAAAATTCTCATATAGATCAATAATTACTTTGCTAAAACATGGTGGTTCTGAAAACTAATTTATTTCACAAAACATCTTCAGAACAGAAAACCAAATCCAAGGAACATTCATATCAAAAATGTGACTAATATTTTGATTATGATGTTACCTTTCCTCCGTATTTCCCAATAAGGAAAATATTATGAAATAATTGTATTTAATTTTATTAATAAAATAGGACAAAACACACATCTGAAACATTATTTAGCAATAAAAAAACATCTCATCCAACTTGGCCCCAAATAAATCTTACATAGAATACGTTTTTATTGTATTTTTAATTATAAATTGATTTAAATAATTTATAAAATAAAATACCTAAAATCTATTGTCCTAGATCCTGTGTGTACTTTATTATATTGTCATTAGATACATGGTATCACATCCTTAAAGACTGAAATGTTTCGTAGTCTTTATAAACTAGATATACACATGAAATTAACAAATAATTGAAAAATCATATAAAAAACGTTTTCATTTATAATTTTATTATTCCTCATAGCATATCCCAATATATCAATCACAAACCACTTCCTGTAATCTCATGAAAATTTAAAATTAAAAAATGGGTGAGATCAGATGCTCAATAATTGAATACATATAATAGAATATATCATGAATAAATAAGCATAATAAATATGGAAATTTAAATAATTGAATAACATTCCATTTAATCAATAAAGTGATATTTAAATGTAAAATAATGTATTATAAAATAAATTCATATAAATAATAACATGAGCTGGAATCTAATCCATAGATATTCTATATAATCGAATAATCACATGGATAAAAAAACTAATCTACTAATTAGGTAATAAATTTTGATGGAAATATAAAACTATCAAGAACTCTTACAAGATAGTTTAAATACATGGGTATAAACATATTTATTTTGGCCAAATGATTGGTCTCATTAGAGTAATCTATACATCGAGAGCCTCTTTATAACAAGGCCCCACCAATAAATTACTAATTATAATGAATTAATTATATAAAAATGTGAGACATAATTTATATATACATTTATATTGAAAAACTAACATATGAAATGTTAATACTTACCCCAATCAATTAAGCGTGATTATAAAATGTCTAGAGTAATATGGTGAAAGGTAATAAAATTAGTCATTCGAAGTCATAATTAACATATACCATCCAGATAAATAATAAGAATGGAATCATTGAAAAATATCCATAGTGGATCATATCTAAATAATGGTTATTTTCATTATTTAATATAAATTCCATGAAAAGATCCTTTAAAATATTAATGAGGAAAATAACCATTAAACTTTGAAAATATAATCTTAAAACTAAATGTTCAAATAAATGGAAGATAATTTTATTTGAAAATAATCATTAAAACATCTAAAATATTCTTTAAAACATTTATAGTTCATTATAGAAATAAATTTTATGCATTCCATACATTTTAATATAAATTTTTCATTCACATATTTAGTTAAATTCAAATATTCCATGTTTTGAAAATGACCTAAATATTCTTTTAATATTTTTAAAAAGTATATTTTGTTAATAATTTATTTATAAAATACTTTATGAAAAGATAACAATGTATTATAAAAAAATTAGAAAACATATATTTTGATGAAAAACTATTTTTGATCAGGGGAAGAAATAAAATCATACTTTAAAAAACTATCAATCATTTTATGTTCCAGGGAGTACAAAAATGGAATTGTTACATAAATGAGTATAATAATGAAAGTATGATAAAAAAATATATTGTGTCTAATAAATAAATTTCAATAAAATCCTTCACGAAATACTTAAACAAAAATAATCTCGAATAATGATGAGGTTGTGAAATAAAGGCTTACCATTTTGGTAGATTCTGAATTCTATGCCCCATAAAAGAAATGATATTCAATTGGATACTCTAAATTTCATGACGGTAAATATATTCATGATATAATATATCTATGGGAAAATATATACACCACAAAAAATAAATATGTGGTGAATATTCAATATGTCACACAAATGTAAAAGTGGGATGTGAAACCCATACATTAGGTTCAACTTCATTTGTATGTGAATGATCCTAATATATAATAAAATTTTTTTATTATAAATATATTAAAAAACATAATCATATATCTCATCTAATATAATATTTAATTATAGACTTTTATCACTTGTTTATTCGGAATTACATGTTAAAAACACTACTCCATGTGGTAATTGTTTTGTTTTTCATGTATGTTTTAGTTTGGTAATTTTGGACATTTTAATATGATCATTGAAAAATACAACTATAAAATGTTAAATTTTTTAAAAATATCATATATATTTTTTATAAATCTATTTATAGCAATCTATTAAATTTAGAGATAGAAAATGGATTACAATATTATTGCAAATAGTATGTCGTACATACACAGGAACAATTTATCTATTTTTCAAAATTGATGTAACTAAAAGATATGAAATATTAATTACGATTTCCAGAATTATTTTATATATATATTGTATGTTTTTAAAATAAATTCTTATTACCAACCATCTAATAAAAACATGAAAAAAATTTCCCATTGCTATTTGGAGGCAGTAGTCCACAAAAACACACGTGTGACGTTATTATTTTCCAACAGATTCGATGGTAAGATGAGGGATGTGATAATATATTTCTATATTATTAGTTATGTAATAAATATAACATATATTCATTAAATTTAACATTATTACATTGCATATAAAGCGTATGAAAAAATGTGCCATATTACTTTGTGAGGCGATAGTCCTCTGTACACATGAGTGATATTATCATATCACCCACAAAATGGAAAGTATGAAGTTATATGTGATATAATAATTAAAGAAATAAAATAATTTCATAAATATAATATAAATATATTTAATACATCATTATATTCGACATTTAAAGGTGGTGAAGGAAAATGAATAAATCCGTTCACAAGGCAACAGTCTGCCGTAAATACCATAATGATTTTCATATCCTATTTGTTGGAAGTGTAGAAGGACATGGGTAATGAAATTAACATTATAAAATATTAGTATATATTATATAATAATTTTATTATAATATCATAGTTAAGAAGGTTTTATGGAGTTCAATGAATAAATAAAATAAATATGTAATTTAATAATTCTAAGTCTTCTATAGAGAGTCACTTTAGTTTTATACTTAATGCCTTATTAAGTGGGATTTATAATTAAAATTCTTACTCCGGGATATGGGTAGTGTGTCAAATAATGGATTTATTTATTAATTGTTTGATCCAATTGGTTTTTGATGTGTTAATAGGGGAGAAGAATGGGTGGCCTTTTATAAGTGGGGGAGATGACATACACGATTTATTTTAAATGATAAATTGATACCCAAATTTTTCTCATGAAACAAGCCTACAAAATTGGTATTTCTAAAATCATAAATGAAATATTATCAAAATATATTCATACAATGGGTGTTTGAGATGTTTTTGGTCATTTTAAATTATTAATTTTTTATTTTCCACCGATAAACAATTTTTACTTTAACCAAAATAAATAATTTCTACTGATTGAAATATTAATTATTATAGAAAATTAAGTTGAACTTATTATATAACGTAAAATATTATTATTCAAAATATTTAATATATTTTTATAAATTTAATTTAAAAAAGTGGTAGAATTATTTTTAAAATTATAAAGTATACGTGATGAAAGAGTAGCCTTCCAAAGAGAAGATTTCTACAAGTATAGGACGTTTTAATTTAAATATAAACATGAAACTAATTATAATGACATAAATTAGTTAAATTGTAATATTAATTAAATATTTTCACTTTAAAAACAGTAAAAACTACAATATGTCTTGGCAAATAATTTAAAAAGTCCACATTTAATAAAAATATGTATTTTTTATCTCTACATTAAAAAATTGATATGTTCATAAAATTCTCAAAAAATAACCAAAATATAATTTTGACATGTAGATTTACAAATTTAATTTAATTTTTTAAAATAAATTATTTAATAGTGTAAGAAGTTATATTTTATATTATGCGTGCAAAGCATGTCTAATCTAATTTTCCAAAAATATATTTATTCAAAAAACATTACTTTCAATGTTAACTAGTTCTTATTTTATTTTTAATAAATATTTTACAATTATTTTTTTAATTTGAAAATACTATAATTGTCATACCATATTTATTATTATTTAAACATACCAAATTAACAGTTAGGTTATAATGGTCATGTGTAAATAATTTTATTTTAATAAAGTATGATGTTTTGTTTTAAATCAGTGTTATGTGTTACAAAATATATCAACAGAATTTAATTTATTTGAAAATAATTATATTATAAATTGTTGGAGTGTTACATTTTCCTATAATATCCGTTTTTTCATTAACATACATGAACAAAAATGATGTCAATATTTTAAAATATGTGGGTGTAACATTCGACCTCTTAAAAAATTACATTATCTCAATTTAATATTGATGTTGATAACAAAGGGTTAGATGTTTTAAATTGACCTTATTTAAAAACCACATCATTAAAAGGGTTAATAAAACTTCCCCTTGATAATATAGGTAGGGAAATATGAATTTCATTTGGAATAACATATAATGTGTTTCTAAATCTGAGAAATTTGGGGGAATGTAAAGATATAGACATTGAATAACATAGTATCTAATTATAGAAAGTGTTAGAGATCATTGATCAAAAAAATTTAATTATCATTAAAATTTATTAAACATGATCCCCTAAATTTTTCATGTATGTAAATACCATTGCTCCAATTGAAATAATGGTATTAGGATAACATTTTTTTCATTATCCATTTCATTGTGTTAGGGAATTATTTTACCATATATATTGGGAACGTTTTAAAATAAACTTAATTTATATTATTCTACTTCATATGATCATTTTCATCATTTGGTTGTGATTCAATCAATTCCTACTTCAATTCATACTTTAATAAAAATATTTTTATACCTGAAGCACATTTGAAAAATCAATATAATGGAAATTCATTCCCCCTATATCTATATTTTTTTTCCAAATCTTAAAATGATCATAAAAAGTTATCCAAAACAAGAAATCTTTCATCTTAATGAATTAAATATATATTTAAACTTAAAAATCATCAAATATATATCATTCCAAATAAAAATTCCCAAAATATTGAATGATGGTCACAAAATAAATATTTTATTCCCCAGAAAATATATATTTGATCTTAATATCACATTAAAAATATTTGAAAACAATGACCACCATAAATATTTAATGAAAACATGTATCCACCCAATAAATATTCATTATATTATTGAATATATTCTACAATTCATAATATGTATTAAACAAAACAAAAGAAAAAGTAAACCATCAAACCACTAACCAAATTTAATTTCACCAATATTATCTCAAAAAAATATATTTATATTTATTCACTAAACATCTAGAACATATTAAGGGTTATCTTTCCTCGATACTGTTTTTTACAAAAAGATAAATTTTCCACTGAATCACTTTTCTTGATTATCAGAACTATTCATCAAATAATTTCGGATCATTAAAGAAATGGTATTAATATACTATCATTTTACATTTTATGCTTATTATAAAGATAATATCATTGATAAAAACAATCCAATATCATAATTATTTAATCCAAATACACAATCATTTTAATCATTCTACTTTAATTTTATTAATAGCATCAATTTTAACATAATCTCTTAGATTATTCTAAGGTACTTTTCCATGATGCATATAGAATTCATTTGTGTAGTTCCCCATATCTTTATTATTGAAATAATGAAAATAATATATTTTTTTCTTAGCCATTTTTTCTTCTATCAGATTGAATTCCTCTCCAAACATGAAACAAACTCCCATGTCCTTCAAGAAAGAACCCTTGAGTTTCTTTCCATAATTATCACATGTATGAAATTACTTATTTCCCTTATCCACTTTCTCTAATATTTCTATACCACCCTTCTTTTCTCTTTATTACCAACAAAGACATAATACTTATACAATTCTATCCCTTTCCTGAAATCAAATGACAAAATATACTTATAGGATGATAATGTTTTAAAGACAAGTTTCCTTTGAATGATTGGCTCAATACCATCAGGAAAAAGAACAATATTAGTCATTGGATTGAGTTCATTGATATAGTTTCCATTCAATCATCTATGATCCATTTCTAAATAGTTCAATACATTATATTATATTATTTATTTACGTATTGTAATGTATAATCCTAAAAATATTGAAACAATTAATATAAATTTATTGATTTATTCATGAATAATATTATAATCATAAACATGGATTCTTCGGTAATGTTTCAAAATAATAATATATTGTCAAATCCTTTATAATGGATTGTAAATAAAATGTGAATTATCCTAAGAATATACCTTGGGAGTTTCAAACTAGGTGTGTAGTAAGGCTCATTGTCCAGAACCAAGTGATGCTTGAGTAATGCATTACATGCCTACTATCCCCAGGTTTATCTATCCCAAAACACACCCACTTATAGTATGCAAACATGGATGCATTTATTGGAGAAACCATATAATATATAACATAACAAAAATTAGTATGTTCTTATATAAAACATCTAAATGTTTATCTTAGATATATAATCTCTAATCTATGTTTTCTTAATTCTTGTTCCAAATGTATCAACTATATTTACACTGATTCCAGTTATAAAGGCACCGACCCTAATAGTTCGTAGTTGGTTTCTACTTTATTAAATTATAACTAGATATATGGTATCACTTCATGAAGTTTCAAATATTTCAGTAGTCTTGGTAAAGTAGATACATACTTTAATTTCACATACAACTGCATAAATTAATGAAATTTTTTTTTCTCTGAGAATTCCATTACACCTAATATCATAGCCTTATATATAAATCAAATAAAACTTCTTAATTTTTGGGTGAAATAAAATATAAGAAAGGGGAAAGAAAGTATACTTAGTAATGGTAATATTAAAAAACCATATACCCTGAATAAATAAGATTAATCAATTTGGAAAGGTATACAATGGAAATACATTCCATTTAATCCATAAACGAACAATGATATGGAAGAAATAAATGATTATGAAATAAATCCCTCTAAATAATCACATGAACTTGAAAACAAACCATGTCTATTAAAAATAATAAAATTAAAAATGAACATCAATAAATGATCTTATAATAAGGGAATTCATATGATGAATATTTAAAACTGTCAATATTGATCATAAGACAGTTACAATTAGTGGTAAGAAACTCGTATAATTGGGAAAAATGATTTTTCTCAAGAGACCTTTAAATACATCATGGTGATTTTTATCCCATCCCCATCCATCACATTTTGAGTCTAACTCATTTCTCATGTGAAATGGTTGAATCAAATTCAAATTAAACATTCATATTTAAAACTAACATATGAAATTCTAATACAAAGCTTAATAAATAATCATAATAACAAATCACCTAGAATAACATGGTGAATGGTAATAAAATTTTACATCCTCAGTTAAGATGCTCATAAGGCATAGGGATAAATAATATTAATGGTATCATTACAACATATATATATATATATATTATATTATAGGTAAAATAATATTTTTCATTGATTAATAAAAATTGCATTAAATTATCTTTTAAAACGTTCTTGTGGAAAATAACAGTTGCACTTTGAAAACCCCCTTTAAATATAAAATCTCACATTTTTTTTAAAAATAATATTATTTAAAAATGATATTTTAAAATTATTATATAATATTTAAAATATTTATTGGTCATGAAAATGAAAATTTTTGATCAGTCCATACATGTTAAAGTAAATATTTCGTTCACAATTTGGTAAATTTAAATGAGCATTTCTTTGAAAATCACATGAAAATCCCTTTCAAATCATTTTGTAAAAATTAAAAATAGGTAAAAATGTATCTATGAAATCATTTTAGATTAATTTTTTAAAAAATAATAGACCATGGAAATTGGTGAAAAGATTTTTCTACTAAGAGAATAATAATGTTGTATTTTATTAAAAACATATTATAAATTGTTTTATATTACAAAGAGTTTAAAATGGTACTATTAATTGAATAATAGCCTTAATAAACATATGATAAAAAATAGAGTAAAAAATATTAATATAAAACAATTTCATCAATGGATACTTAATAAAATAATCACGCATAATAATTTGATTGTGAAAAAAAATCCATACCACGTTGATAAATTCTAAATCCTAAGACCCATAAAATGGATACTAAACAAATTAAACATTAACTAATATATATATATATAATGTTATACATGATATAAAATGTCAAATGGGTTGTATATACACCTCAAAAAATATATAGGTGGAGAATATACCATATGTGTCATGGAAGTAAAAGCGAGAAGAGAAAACCTAACCTCATGTTTGAATTCCTTCATATGTGTACAAAACACTTATATAATAAATATAAGATTATTATAAATCTATTAAATAATAATAATTATATATATCATAACATATATTACATACTTATAGTCTTTTATCTGTTATTTATTAAGAATTATTTGTTAAAATCACTATTTTGTGTGGTATTTGCTTTATTTTCCATGTATGTTTTAGTTCATTAATTTATATCCTTTAAATTTAATAATGGTTAAGTAACATAGAAAAATTTAAAGATGATATAAATATCATATATATTCATTATATATTTACATATATATGTGTATTAAATTTAATAATTAAAAATGAATTATACTGTTTATGGAGACGGCAGGCCGTTAGTACGCAAGAACGTTGCTTCAATTTTTCTCAACGAATGGAAAAATATATATATATATTAATTAATCTATACAGAAATATTATTATTTCATATATATACTTTATATTAATCAAATATATCCTTATTACTATACGTTTATATGTGAAATTAAAAAACTTTTCACACTATCACATAGAGGCGGTAGTCCGAACATATGCACGAGTGACGTTATTGTTTTTCAAATGATTGGTAGGTAAGAAGATAGAAGTTATATTATATTTGAGAAAGTATATTTTTATCATAAATATAAAATATATCAATTAACATTAACCTCAATACCTTTCATCTAAATTGGAAATGAAAAAAAAAATTATATTTCTTCTCTAGGTAGTAGTCTAAAATACACACGAGCGCCATTATTGTATCCACCAAAAATAGAAAGTAATAAGTTATTTATGCTATAATTTTTAAATAAGTATAAAAATTTCATAAAAATAATAATAATATTTTAAATACATAATTATATACCACTTTTAAAAGAGGTGGTGGAAAATGAATTACATCAGTAGGTGAGGTAGTAGTCCACCGTCTACAAGGTCGACTTTTTTATTTCCCATTTGATAGAAGTGGGAATGGATTCATGTCATAAAATTAAAATAATAAAATATCATCATATATTTTATATTGGTTTAATTATGTTATAATAATTTAATATGTTTTCAATAATTTGTAATGATAAATAAAATAGACACACACATTTAATAATTTTACATATTCTTCAGAGAGCCTATATTAGTTTACAACTAAAGCCTTCATAGGAAGTATTCATAATCAAAATAATTCCTCTATAATTTGGGGGGATTAAAGAAGGTATTTTTTCCATCCATGGATTAATAAAACGTCTATGAATGCTTTAAGAGGGGAGGGGAGGGGGTGGCCCTTTATAAGTGTGGGAGAGGACACATAATGAATTTTTATAAAGATAAAGCGATACTCACACTTTACTCATGAAAAAAGACTCCATGTTATGTAACATTATAATATTATTGATGATAAGGTAGAAATAATTCCATAAAAGGTATGTTGGAAAATTTTTTGTTCAATTTTATCTTTTATTTTCTTAGTTTACCCCATAAAAAATAATTTTTTACCAAAAACATGGTCTTTAATTTTTACTATTTTCACGGTTCATTATGGTCAAATGTTATATTTAACATTATATATAAAATAAATAATTATGATTAGATATATGAGATAAATTTTTTCAAATTTAATTCATTGAAGTGGTTCTATTCAATTTAAAAGTGAATTTTATATTTGACGAATGAGTTGTTTTCCAATAAAAATATTATCATAAGTATATGAAGTGTAAAAAAATGATTCATCATGAAATTCATTCAAAAAATTTACATTATTCAAATTATAATATAAGTGAACATATTTTTCTTTAAAAAATTATTGAATAACTTATGTTCATAAAAAATCTAAATGATATACAGTTTTCAGTAAAAATCCAAATTTTTCACTATTAATCACAAAAATAATATTTTCTGTAAATTTTTAAAAAATCAACCAATATTTTTAAATATTAATTTAAAAGATTTATCTTAATTTTTAAAATAATTTATCTTAAAATGTGGTCAAAATTAATTTTAACTTATGCTTGGAAATCATAACAAATAATCCTTTTAGACAAAATATAGTTTTAGTGAATATTTCATAATATTTTAAATTTTTTTCATTTTATTTTTAATCAATATATAACAACTAAATTTATTTTATAGATTCTTAAAGAATAAAATTTACATAATTTAATTATTAGAATATATACATACCAACATAACCGCTATTTTATAATAGTTATGTTTAAATATTAATATTTTGATTGTGTATCATGTTTTGTTTAATCTTGATGTTGCATGTTTCAAAAGCTGTTGAAGAAATTGAAGTTATTTTAAATGTAGTATATCATAAGTTATTGGGGGTTACATTATCATATTACTATGGTGTTATGTTTATTATATGATACTGAATATGATTTTCTTATTTTAAAATCTGAGGGAGTTACCTAAAATGTATATAAATCATTGATGCATGTAAAATGAGTTATTTACTTATTTATAAAATGCTTTAATAAAATAATTTATTTTATTTTTTAAAAATTTAATAATATTATGTTTTTTTGAAATATTTGAATATCACTAATACAAAATTTAAATATTGAAATACCATTCCCCAAATTATATAGAAAGGAATATATTATAGATATAAAATGTTTATATATAAATTATAAGAGTAATTTAGAAGATTATGAAAAATGAAAAAATTTTGAAATCATGGAACTAATTTATTTAAAACTATTAATTGTTCATAATTACTTAATTTTAATTGTTTAATTTTTATTTTCTTTATTTTAGAATTCTTTAAATCACATAATAACTATTTTTTATCATTATTTTGTGAAGGATTATAATAATTTTATATATGGGCTTTTTATATTATCTAAATATTTTATATAATAGAAATTGGAATATAAAATGTTTATATTTCATTTAATATCACGTATTTCAATTATATATCATATAATTAATAAAATAAATGAGTTTTTATTCGAAATAAATATAAATGTTTTATATTTATGTTATTATGATCTTTCTATAATGAATGGTTATATTAGAAAGCATGTATAAAATTATATTTATAAAATATTGAAAAATAGTGTTCCTTAATATTAAATAGTTTGATGATTTAATATATTATTTTATTCCATAATTTTTATTTGTTGATGTAGTTGTTATATTATGAGTATGTGTATGATTTATTTTAAAAGTGTTCAAACAACTTTTATAAATTATCATAACAATTGAAGGAGTTATATTTTGGGTATGATAATAGTTTTAGTTTTATTATAGTTCAAATTTGGCCTCTATTGAGTTATGTGATTTAATTAAATTGTTTATTTAGATTTATATATACTTGGTGTTAGAATTATGATGGAATTTAGATATCATTTATGTAAAATATCACTTGTTAGAGGGAGTGTGGGTTGGACAGCCCACTAACTTGGAGGCTTATGGATGGTCTAAGAAAGTGAGGGTTGATTATCTATGGATCTAGGTTTACTAATGTTAGAAAATATTATAAAATACAATTATAAAACATTACATAAAAGGATTTTATGCACCATGTAACAACCATTACTCTTATAACCCAAAGTTATGTGTTATTTTATTACATTATCATAAATTAAATTGCACGAATCATAATGTTTCAATTAGTTTATTAGTCATGGATAACCAGATGCATTTATGATACCAATTTTATATTGGGAATCAAATATCAAACCTAAAAAACTAGATTTATTGAATCCTTGAATCTTATTCAAATAATTTGTTTTTGTATGTTGGGGAATGGAAAAAATTAAGAGAGAGCTGAAATTCTTAGATTGTGTTATGTACGGTGGAAAATATCTTGATGAAATAAGGTGGAAACAATATGTTAAGTTAAATAACTAATAAATCATATCATTTAATCAAGAAATTGAGCACAAAATTCATATTTGGGTAATATAAATGAAATAACCACATAGATAATAAAAATTAAATTCTCCAATAAGGATTTAATGATCTTAGAAAACATAATATCCAAAACATAAAGACCAAAAATTTTTACAATTTAATAGATAAATATGTGTACAATAAAAAATATATTTAATTTATCCAACAAATATTTTCTAATGAGACTCCTCGATGCATGGGGGGACTTTATATAATGAGGCCCCACCCATTAATTCCTGTCAAATTCATTCAAAATATATTGAACGATCAATTAAATTCACAATGATTTGAATTTCCAATAAACTTCCCTAATGAGTAAACACTATAGATTTACCAATATTTTCCATATTCAATCAAATAACTTTCATAATAAAAGTGTATGACCGATAGATTTTTTTTAAATATTTCTTTTTTCAGATAATATTTATATTTTGTATATTTTGTGATCATTGAAATAGTGAGATTAGTTTTCAATAAAAAAATGATTACATATTTTATTATAAAAAATACTAATTTTATCTTCCATTACATGAAACATCAATTTTAGTGTGTGATACATGAAAACCAATGTTTAAAAATGGAATAAATTACTAATATGTAATTATTCAATATGGTAGTTATTACATAGGAATTTAAATTAAGAGTATGAAAAATATAAACGAACTTATTAAAATATATTATTTATTTATTTTTAAAAATTATATTCTTTTGGGGCTAGTTATTTAGAAACAAAAATATGAACCACTTTAAGGTAAAAGAATTATTTTTCTTAAAAAATCTATTTTCATGTTCACAAATGTGTTTTAAATCAATAAATTTTCCAAAAAAATTGGTTATTTATTATGATAAAATTTATGTATTATATTTAATTCAATTTATAACATCAATCTTTTTTTAGACTAACGATAAGAATAATACAAATTTTATGCTTAATTTTTTTTCAAAATAGTTGTTTTGTTGGATTTTGATCACTAATTTTGAAAAAAATATTTTAATATTTTATAAATTTTATGAGAAAAAATAAAATTTATTTTGAAATCGTCTTATATATATTATATTATGTTGAATTTTTGTGATTTTTTTGAGAAGTTAATTATTTTATGAATACTTAAAAATTTTATATTCTATCAAAAATAATTCATTTATTTTATAAGATTTATAAAATTAATTTTATTTAAGATAGTCGAAAAAATAAAATTTGTGCCATTATATATCTACTAATAAAATTTATGACATTGTAATATTTTTAATATCAAATTTTGATAAAAAAAATTTATTCTTTTGAACAGTTTGTCTTGGAAAAAGAATTTTCTTATTGGTTTAGTGGGAGTAATTTTAATTTAATATTTTCCAATTATGTTAATGGAATTCTAAAAAATGAATTACTTATTTTGAATTAGAATAATTTATATTTTCAAAAAAATTGAAATAAATTTTTACCATTACGAATAATAAAATATGTGAACATTAGTTACAATGGTTAAGGTAAATGTGAGTTTATAATGGAGTTACACTAAACATATTACGGTAAAAAATTTACCCAAAAATTTTAAATGCAACATTTTTTTAGAAATAATTTGACCTTATCTATCATATGATCAATAATAGATCATTTTTAATTTTTTTGGAATGTGAAAAATGTGGGTATACCTTTTCATTTCAGAAACTATATGTTTTCCATTCACCCCACTTATAACGGGACACCATATTAATATTATATTAACACCTTTTTTAGCCAATAAATACCAAAATAACTTCATTTATTCAATAATATCATCATAGAATCATAAGTCTTTTTCATAAATCCTAACAATGATTGTTTTTTCAGAAATCTAAAAAATGTTTTTTGTATTAGTGGTCATGTCCCTAACAATGAATTTAATTTTATTTATTCCTAAACCTATTAAAATTTTCATTAAAATGTTACAATTTAAAAACCACTATATATAAAAAATAATAATATGTTAATATGTTTTTTTAAAACCTAAAACCTTCTCCTCCACCATCAAATGATACACGAAATCGTCGCTCGTGTATATGAAAGACTATTTCCTCAAAAATTGATGCTATTCATTTACCATCACCAACTCCCGTGGATTGATATATTGATAGATTTAATTTTTATTATATTATATTTTTAATATTATTATAAACCTTTTATTAAAATACCACCTTGAATTTCATACCTCACAACCCGTCAAAAAATAATAATTTCAGTCTTTTGTATAGTAGTGTAACACCCCGAGCTTCCACGATACACTTCTCTTTCAATAATGCAATAGCTTGCATTGTACGCAAGTTCGAGATTCTAACACACCACGACCAACCAAAATAGCCATTATGAATAGTAATAACCACTTTTTGAAATTATATATTTTATATTTCAAAATTGACTGCATTTTTGGATTCTGAATATCGAAATTAGCCTATGTTGAATTTTTGATATTTTTCTGAGTACTTCAAATTTTTTATGAATAGTGAAAAATACATAAAAACATGTTTTTTAATAAAAATAATTTATAGTGATAAATTATACTATTGAGTGGGTTTAAAGTATAATTATAATATATTTTTATGATTTTATCCTATGGTGTTCATTAGAATTAATTTCACTTTGAAATTGGACATAAACAATTGTCAATCTTTTGATATATATTGTTTCTTAAAAACATGCTATGTGTTGTGACAACGAGAATTAATTATAAAATGAATTACTGCAACTTATATGTTTAAAATTTTATAAAATAAAAATCATTTTTTAATTTGTAATATCAATTATAGCTTAGGATGAAATTTTTGCATTGTTCTGAAAAACTTCAATTTTAGATTAATAGTGAAACCACTAACTGGTAGTTGAAAAACAGATTTTTGGTTTAAAGGAAACTTTATCACTTTTGTGATTAGATTTTAAAAAATCTGAAATACATAGTTGTCATTAGGAAGTAAAATTTGGTTCAATGGTATTAAAATAATTTTTTGGTGAATAGTAACTTTTAAGTTTAATTAATCGCGATTAATGGTAATTAGTGAAATTTAAGGTAAAAATGATATTATAAAAATATGAAAATACCATTAAACTTGTCCTACCTTTATTGGATGAGTCATGGCCGTCCAAGAAAATACATGGGTCAAATTGGAGACCCCATGGGGCCACTTGGGTATGAAAATGACAATAATAACTTATTATTTAAAGTAAAATTAAAATTGTAAGAAATATGTGTTGTTTTACTAAAACAATTATTAAATAGGGTTATATAAGTTACATATTCGACAATAAATTTTCATTTGAAAGATAAAAACATTTCCTACATCATGATATTTTTTTTATATTTTTTAGACATTAAATTAATTAAATTTTTTATGACACCATGATGAAGCAGCGATTACCTCATTAATTAACGATTTAAATAAAATGAAAAGATAATGTAAAATATAAGACGAAAACCTGTCAAAAACCTATTTTAGGGGTTTATTTCAAACTCTAATCACATTATCCTTTAAATATATAAGTTTGGGGCCTTTAAAATCTGAAAATCATTATATAATAAAGTAACATTTCATTACATTCCAAGAGTGCCCCTCCTCTCCTCTTATAAAATACCCCCACCACTGCCATGTTATTCACACCATACAAGCCATTTGGCTCAGCCAACATCTAAAAAAATACTCTGTCAACTTACCTCTCTTACTCCTAGAAGCCTCACTTTGGGTAGAAGTCTTCCTAAGGAAGCCTTTGGCTCAAATCAAAAAGAGTTACCCGATTTTATGGTAATGTCTTCTCTTGTGTTCTTTTGTTTTATTTTGCTTCTCCAACCTCCTAAAATATTTTTATTTATTTCTTTTGTAACAACACCAGTATCCTATATATACTAGGATGTTGTTATAAGAAGTATTCTATCTACACTTACACACACCTACATCTAATAGTTAATGAACATACTGTTTCTGTGGATGGCGAATTTCGGCCTCATGAAACGATGATTTTTCAACACTCATATAACACCTTCAAAGGTGGCCATTAAGATGTAACTATGTTTATATATTATATATAATACGTTTATGTTTTACTTAAGCTTCTGTAATTTTCATGTATGTCATACCTTTATGATTTCCATTATGGGTAAACGCGATAATTTCATTTTAGGAAGTGCGGACTACCGCCCCCTCAAAGTGATTTGAATCGTTAATGTGTGGGAAGTATAAAGGATGGAGTAAATGGTATTATACATTATATTATACTAGAATTATAGTATACCATTATATAATTATAATTTCATACATTAAATATGAAATTGAAATGAATGTAGCATTCATGTGTAGGTACGGCTTACCGTCTGCATGAACGGTGCATTTCATTTCTTAACTCTAAATGTTATGTAATATTATAAATGCATGATATACTGGATATATAAGATATATAAGATATATAAATCATGAGTATAATTCTGGATATAATTAATATTTTACCACATGAACAACTTGTAATTATAAGAAGATTATTTTTGACTCAAGTACCCACGATCGACAAAATGACCGTTATAAACTTAAATAATTACACAATGTTCATAACATGGTTATAACTGGTATAAAAGGAATAAATAACATGAAGAAGTTTCTTAATCAAGTAGAAATTAACTATAGTTTATTATTTATTAGGGTAAATAACGATTGAGTCAAGTCGGACACGAGGTAAGGGAACTTCTTAACCCAATTTCCATTCTTTGGGTAAATCTATTACTTCCAAACTATGTCATGATATTATTATGTACTATCTTGTATTTTTACTTTCTTTATGTGTACATATAGTGAATACACATAATAGATCTATTTTATTTAAAAAAAGTCATCTTTTTAAAGGACTTCGCCTAAATCACCATTCATTGAGGCATATTTTGTTTTATACAGAAATTTCTTTTATACGGTGTATAAACCCCTTTGACATTTATGTTTATTCAAAAAGAATCTTCTTATATGAAGTGTTTTACTAAATTACAAAAAGGAATGTTTTTTTTTCATACATACGCAGCAACAACAACTTCCCTGCCGTCATGACCATTATTTGAGTTTCGGCTTCCTCTACAAGCCATAACATTTTTTAAATGAAAAATAAATACCATGTTTTATTTTTCTTTTGTTTTGGTATTGAAAATGGTTTTGATAAGGTTTTTATTATAATAATGTGTTGTAATGATATCTTGTGATTGAAATGTGGAAATGTTATTTTTCCTTTATGCATGTTTTATGTGATACAATTATGTTATGGTTTATGATATGTTTAAACATGTTCATATGAGGAATGAATTGGACTTAATAAATGATGGGTGGAGCCCACTATAGCTTCTTGATGCATCTGAAGGTCTCATGAGACAAACTAGTGTCTTGGCATGAGGCCTTGACAAAATCTTATTTGTAGTCTTGGCACGAGGCCTTGGCTACATGGTTATGATAGTCTGGTATTATGCATTCCATCATTAAAAAAGTGGTTATTGATATTTCATGTTATTATTCGAACAATAGAATAGCCATGTGAACAAGTAAATGAAATTATTTTCATTTTACATTTTCCATATTATGCTGATGTTCTTGTTTAAAAGGATTTTTTTAGTTATACATTTCCTTAAATGTTTATATTTATTTATGAATGATTCAGTTATATTGTTATCCTTACTGAGCATCTGATCTCACCCCATTCAATGTTTTAATTTTTTCTAGGATGTGAAGAAGTATTTTAGGAATTACCTACTAGGATAGTCTGAAAGGGATATGAGTGTGGAAAATAGAGACTACATTATTGTGATTTTCACTTTATGATGTAATGTAAGACTTATGAATATATCTACTGTTTCCAAGACTACTAAACTAATCAGTCTTTCGAGACTTGATGTTTTTTTATCATGTCAATGTTACGCAATAATTCACCGACTCTGGGTAACTAGGGTCGGGTCGTTACAGTTGGTATCAGAGGCAGTTTAGTACTAACCTTGGATGCTAGATTTAGATAAACTCTGATTACAACACATATCCCAAAGATAGACTTTGATAATTATTATAGAAGAACTTCTATAATTTTGGTATTATAGAGATTTTGTGAGTTTTCCGATCAATACATCCCTGTCTGGGTACGAGCATGTAGAAGAAGCTCTAGCATATATGTACCTAGGGGTAAAACCCGAAAACACCGCTTTGAGGTAGACTCGAACGGGAACTGGTGCACGACAACGGGCATTACTGCACACTTGGTTACGAAACTCCTGGGGGATATACATAGGATAATTATCATTTTCTTTACAAACCATTATGAAGGGTTTAATGAGTATATACATCCTAAAATAAAACATTTCTTTTTATGATTATGGATTATATCCATAAATCGTTCAATTTATTTTATGTGTTTTACAATTATGGAATTATGTATTTTGATTCATAAGATAATCTACTTTATGAATTTTTTTACAAATGCCACCTAGTGGGAGGAATGTAAACCATATCAATGTATTCACTCCATGTAGGGATTCTCCTCCTGCTTAAGATAATTATTGTTGAGCTAGAGATACAACTGGTGCTGATCAACTTATCACCATACTCGGACAACTCACTCAGGTTATGAATAATAACCTTACTCGTATGTAGCACCTTGATCCGCAACATGGAGGATCAATGTAATACCGCTTCATGAGGCAACAACCACCAACATATAATGGGGGTACAAATCCATTAGTAGCTGAGAAATGGATAAAATCGATAGAAAAAATATTCCACGCCTTGGGGAGTAGCGAAAGGGAAAATGTTATCATGGCAGTTTACCGCCTCACTGGAGATGCTGATCAATGGTGGTCGTTGATTCAAAACACAAAGGAAGATAATGAAGTATCAAATATGGAATGGAGGGAGTTCAAAGAGGTTTTATTAGAAAAATACTTCCCTCGTGACCATAGAGGAGACATGGAAAGGCAATTTCTGAGTCTGATTCAGAAGGAGGATGAGAATGTCGCAAAATACGAGGCTAATTTTACAAGATTAGCGAGGCATGCTACAGATTATATACGTAACCCAAGAAGTAATATTGATCATTTCTTTGATGGGTTAAAACCATTTCTTCGTCGATCATTAGTATCACAATATTTCTCAATATACGAAGATATAGTCTCATGTGCTATCAAGAAAAAAAGGAATTCTCTAAGTCTTATGACAACAAAGTAAAGCAAGAGAAGAAGAGAACTATGGAACAAGGGAGAAAAAGGGAAAAGGGAAAGAAGGATGTTTCAATATGCGATAATTAAGGGAAGAATCACCCTGGTACTTTCCTAAAAGGAATTAGAGTTTGTTATAAATGTGGAGAAAAGGGGCACCAGGCTCGTGATTGAAAGGGAAAGAAAGAGGCTATCAACGTTGAATGCTACAATTGTTGGGAAATGGGGCATTATGAAAATGAATGGTCTAAGCATCGGAGAAACGTACCTTAAAAAAGGCCAAGGGATCAAGGACAATCTTATGTTGTTACTACAGTTGAAGTGGAATAATTAATGTATTGGTGCTTTTGGACTCAAGGAATATATTCTGGTAATAAGAATAATGTGATATATATAAGGATTGTACTGCAGTACTTGTTTTATTCATTAAGATTTTAATACGATGAAGGTAATAATATTTTTAGTATGTGACAATAAGAGAAGCATTACATTGTTTGGGGAATCTGATGTTACAATTGATTTTGGAATTTAAGGACCTTTTAGAGAAAGTCTGGACAGAGGTATTTTGGATAACTATAAAGGTTGTAATGGATTATGTTGAACTTTGGATAGTATTTTTTAAGGTTAAAGCATTTATGAAGATTATTTTTGGAATATTATAAAACTATTGTTTTAGGAAAAGGACAACCTGCAGGTTGGGGGATAACCCATCGTGTCGGACAAAGCTGTAAGTATAGAACCCACAACCATAGTGCAACATGCCTTTAATTTTCTACTTGTTTGTGATTGATGACCTCAATCACTCCCTACAAATATTTACATTTTCCCTCCAATTATATGTCTCTAATTTCCAACAATGTTCTTCTTATCGAGATCATAATTTGGTGGTGACTTTTTCATTTCCATTTCCCTCTAATTAAGGCTAAATTTTATTAACCTTATATCCGATGTGGTTTTTCCACAAAGGTATTTTCCATTTTCAACCTTTTATTTTCAAAGAAAATTTCAAATTGCGAGGACACAATTTATTAAAATAAGGGAGAATGTAACACCCCGAGCATCTACGATACGCTTCTCTTTCAATAATGCAATAGCTTGCATTGTACGCAAGTTCGAGATTCCAACACACCACGACCAATTAAAATAGACATTAGGAATAGTAATACCCTCTTTTTCAAATTATATATTTTATATTTCAAAATGGACTTCATTTTTGGATTCGTAATATCGAAATTATCCTATGTTGAATTTTTGTTATTTTTCTGAGAACATCCAATTTTTTATGAATAGTGAAAAATACATAAAAACAAAATTTTTAATAAAAATAATTTATAGTGATAAATTATACTATTTAGTGGTTTTAAAGTATAATTAGATTATATTTTTACGATTTTATCCAATGGTGTTCATTAGAATTAATTTCACTTTGAAATTGAACATAAACAATTGTCAATCTTTTGATATATATTGTTTCTTAAAAACACGCTATTTGTTGTGACCGCAGAAATTAATTATAAAATTAATTAATGCAACTTATATTTTTGTAATTTTTTAAAATAGAAATCATTTTCGAATTTGGAATATCAATTATAGCTTATGGTGAAATTTTGGGATTGTTCTGAAAAACATCAATTTTTGATGAATCGTGAAACCACTAAGTGGTAGTTAAAAAACAAATTTTTCTTTTAAATGAAACATTACCACTTCTGTGATTTGATTTTCAAAATTCCGACATACATATTTGTCATTATGAAGTAAAATGTGGTTCAATGGTGTTAAAATAATTTTTTTTGTGAATAGTAACTTTTATGTTTAATTAATCGCGATTAAAGGTAATTAGTGAAATTTAAGGTAAAAATGATATTATTAAAATATGAAAATACCCTTAAACTTGTCTTACCATTATTGGATGAGTCATGGAAAACCGAGAAAATCCATGGGTCAACTTGGGGACCCCATGGAGCCACTTGGGTATGAAAATGACAATAATAACTTATTATTTAAAGTAAAAATAAAATTGTCACAAACATGTGTTGTTTTACTAAAACAATTATTACATGGGGTTATATAAGTTACATTTTCGACGATAAATATTCATTGAAAAGATAAAAATATTTCCTGAATCATGATATTTTTTTTATAAATTTTAGACTTTATATAAAATAAATTTTTAATGACACCATGATGATGCATAGATTACCTCATTAATTAACGATTTTAATAAAATGAAAAGATAATGTAATATCTATGACTTACTCTTGTCAAAACCCTATTTTCTGGGTATATTAAGAACTATTATAACTTTAACCTCTAAATATATAAGTGTGGGGCATTTGAAATCTGAAATTCATTATATAATAAAGTAACATTTCATTACTTTCCAAGAGTGCCCCTCCTCTCCTCTTATAAAATGCCCCCACCACTGCCACCTTATTCACACATTCCAAGCCATTTGGCTCGGCCAAAATCTGCCCAAATACTCTCTCAACATACCTATCTTACTCCTTGAAGCCTCACATTGGGCGGAAGTCTTCCCAAGTAAGTCTTTGGCTCAAATCAGAAAGAGTTACCCGATTTTAAGGTAATGTCTTCTCTTGTGTTCTTTTGTTTTATTTTGCTTTTCCAACCCCATAAACTCTTTTTATTCATTTATTTTGTAACAACACCAGTATCATAAATATACTAGGGTGTTTTTAGAATAAGTATTCTAGCTACAATTACACAAACCTACATGAAATGGTTAAAGAACTTATTGTTTCTGTGGATGAAGAATTTCTGCCTCATGAAACGATGATTGTTCAACACTTATATAACACCTTCAAAGGTGGCCATTAAGATGTCACTATATTTATATATGATATATAATATGTTTATGATTTCCTTAAGTTTTTTTAATTTTCATTTATGGCATACATTTATGATTTCCATTATAGGTAAACGCGATAATTTCATTTTAGGAAGTGCCGACTACCGCCCCCTCAAAGTGATTTGAATCGTTAATGCCATATGTGGGATGTATAAAGGATGGAGTAAATGGTATTATAAATTATATTATACTAGAATTATATTATACCTTTATATAATTATAATTTCATTCCATTAAATACTAAATTGAAATGAAAGTAGCGTTCATGCGTACGTACGACCTACCGTCTCCATGAACAGTGCATTTCATTTCTTACCTATAAATGTTTTGTAATATTATAAATGCATGATATACTGGATATATATGATATATATGATATCTACATCATGAATATAATTCTGGATATAATTTATATTTTACCACATGAACGGCCTTGTAATTATAATAAGTTTATTTTTGACTCAAGTACCAAAGATCAACAAAATGGCCGTTATTAACTTAAATAATTACATAATGTTCATAACATGGTAATATATGATATAAAAGTAATAATGAACTTGAAAAAGGTTCTTAAGCAAGTAGAAATTAACTATAGTTTATTATTCAGGAGGTTAAAGTATGATCTAGTCAAGTCGGACACGAGGTAAGGGAACTTTTTAACCCTATTTCCATTCTTTGGGTTAATCTATTACTTTAAATTTATGTCATGATATTATTATGTCCTATATTGTATTTGTACATTATTTATGTTTACTTGTAGTGAATACACATAAAAGATATATTTTATTTAAAAAAATGATCTTTTTAAGGGACTTCATCTCAATCACCATTCATTGAGGAATATTTTGTTTTATACATAAATTCCTTTTATAGGGTGTATAAAACCCTTTGAATTTTACCTTTATTGAAAATGAATCATTTTATACGAAGATTTTCACAAAACGAAAAAAGGAATGTTTTTCTTTTCGTACGTGTGCATCGAAAACAACTTCTCTGCTGCCTTGACCATTATTTGTGTTTCGTCTTCCTCTACAAGCCATAACATTTTTTAAATGAAAAACAAATACCAAGTTTAATTTTTCTTTTATTTTGGTATTGAAAATGGTTTTTATAAGGTTTTTATTGTAACACCCCAGGTAAATAAAGAATATGACATTTTCATATTTATCCAATTTTTTGAATAATATATTGATATGACTTTAAAGGGGACGCTATGCTCAATGGCGTACCCAACACGCAACAATGAGTTTCTTGGAAATCTTACGTTGCACACTAATAATAAAATAATATTATTTCAAATGGTAGTTAAAATGTAGCCGTTGTATTGGCGGGAATGGATAGAAATAACTAAAATATGATTATATATGTTTTTAAATGTTTTTACATTTATCCAATAGAGGATAGAGGCTTAAAATACGGAAAAAATTCAATTTTAGGCGTATATGCCCTAGTTTTCACTAAAGGTTCACTTTTCACCTTTTGATGTTGAACCATCATTAAATATAGTTTTGTTCACTCCTAAACATTCTTTTGGACCAAATAAAACTCTTATTAAGAATTGGGACATCAAAATTTACTTTGTGTAAATATTTGGTATCTTTCCGATAAAGTTCATTTTTAATGAATAGTGTAAAATGTTGTATTTTAATTGAAAACCTCTTTTTAATCTAATTTATATATATGATTAGATTATCTTTTGAATTGGTTTTAAAGTGAAATTAGAATATATTTTCACCATTAAATCCAATAGTGGTCATTGTAGTTAATTTCACTTTGAAATCAGTCTTAAACCAGTGTCAATCTTTTGATACTTATTGTTTCATAAAAACACGCTATTTGCTCTGACACCGGGAATTAATTATTAAATTAATTAATGTGACTTATATGTTTTGAATTTTGTAATATAGACTTCATTTTTGAATTCGTAATATCAAATATAGCTTAGGGTGAATTTTTGGTAATTTTCTGAAAAACATAAATTTTTGATGAATAGTGAAACCAATAAGTGGTACTTATAAAGACAGATTTTTCTTTTAAATGAAATTTTGCCATCATTGTGTTTTGAATTTCAAAAATCCGACATACATGGTTGTCATTAAGAAGTAAAATGTGGTTCAATGAGATTATAATAATTTTTTGGTGAATAGTAACTTATTAAGCTCTTAATCGTGATTAGTGGTAATTAGTGTAGTTTAAGGTAAAAATAATGCTTTAATAATATGAAATGACCTAGACACATGTCCCAACATTATTGGTTGTGTCATGGCCGACCAAGAAAAGCAATGGGTCAACTTGGGGACCCCATGGAGACACTTTGGTTGGGAAATGACATAAATAACTTTTTATTTAATGTAAAAGTAAAAAATGACACAAACATAATATGTTTTACAAAAACAATTTTTACATGGAGCTATAACGATCATATTTTTGATTATAAATAGTCATTGGAAAGATAAAAAGCTTTCCTACATCATAGAATTTTTTTTTATAATTTGTAGACATTAAATAAATTAAATTATTTATGACGTAATAATGATGCAGCGATGACATCATTATTTGACGATTTAAATAAAATGGAAAGATAATGTAAAATATATGAACTACACATGTCCAAAACTTATTGGATGGGAGGATTTCTAACCTTTATCACCTTATCCACGAATTATATCAATGTGGGACCTTTTAAAACCGAAACACATTTTCAAATAAAGTAATATTTCTTTACTCTCCAAAAGTGCCCCTCCTCTCCTCTTATAAAAGGCCCCCACCTCTACCTCATTTCACACACTCCTCAAGCCTTTGGCTCGGCCAACCCCTGCCCAATTACACTCTCCAAATCCCTCTCCTCATCCTAGTGGATTCCCTTTGGGCATAATACTTTCAAAGGAAGCCTTTAGTCTCAAATCAGAAGGAGTTACACTTTTAAAGGTAATTCATTCTCTCATGTTCATTTGTTTTATTTTGCTTCTCCAACCCCCTAAATTCATTTTATTTACTTATTTTGTAACAACACAAGTATCTTCAATATACTAGGATGTTGTTATAAGATCTATTTGAGCTACACTCTCACACAACTACATCAAATGGTTAAAGAACATACGGTTTCTGTGGATCCCGAAATTCTGCCTCCCGAAATGATGATTGTTCACTACTCATTTAACACCTTCAAAGGTGGCCATTATGATGTCACTATTTTTATATATGATATATAATATGTTTATTTTTTCTTTAAGCTTATGTATTCTTCATTTTGGGCATACCTTTATTGTTTCCATTATGGTTAAACATGATATCTTCATTTAAGGAAGTGCGGACTACCGCCCTCTCAAAGTGATGTGATTCGTTAATGCCATATGTGGGACGTGTAAAGGATGGATTTAAAGTTATTATATATGATGTTATACTGGAATTATAATATACCTCTATATAATTATTATTTCTTTCCATTAAAGTATGAGATAGAAATGAAAGTAGCGTTCATGCGTACGTACGGCTTACCGTCTCCATGAACGGTGCAGTTCATTTCTTATCCCCAAATGTAATGTAATATTAAAAGTACATGTATATAATGGATATATATAATTAATGATTTATCTAAATGATGAATATAATTCTAGAATTAAAATATACATACCTATCATTTAGTTTTAATTCCATTAATATGACAAAGAAATGAAAGTAGCGTTCATGCGTACGTACTGCTTACCGTCTCCATGAACGGTGCATTTCATTTCTTACCTCTAAATGATTATGTAATATTTTAAATACATGTATATGCTGGATATATATGATATATATGATATCTAAATCAGGAATGTCATTCTAGATATAAAGAACCTTTGACCACACGAACAACATGTAATTGTAACAAATCCACTTTCGACTTAAGAACCAAATATCGACAAAGCAAAAATTATTAACTTAAATGGTTACATAATGTTTGTAACATGGAAATAAGTGATATAAAAGGAATAATTAACTCTAAAAAGGTTCTTAATCAAGTATAAATTAACTCAAGTTTATTATTCAGGACGTTAAAGAATGATCGAGTCAAGTCGGACCCGAGGTAAGGGACTTCGTCTCAATCTCCTTTCATTGAGGCATATTTTGTTTTCTACACAACTTTCTTTTATACGGTGTACAAACCCCTTTGACTTTTACTTTTATACAAAAGGAATATTTTTATACGAAGCGTTTTACAAAATGACAAAAAGGAATGTTTCTTTTAACGTACGCGGTGACAAAAACCTTTTCTGCCACTGCGAGTGTTATTTGGTCTTTGGATTTCTCAACAAGCCATAATGTTTTTAGAATAAAATAAATACCATATACTCTTTTATGTATTTTGGTATTGAAAATGGTTTTGAAAAAGGATTCTATTATTTCAATATATTTATGATATATTGTGATTGAAATGTGGAAATGTTATCATTCCTTTATATTGGTTTTATGTTTTATGATTTTATATTGGTACTTGGACATTTTAACGGGTGGTTACGTTATAAACCATATGACAGGTGGTGTCGTGAATACCAGGACGGGTGGTTACATTATTACCTCCAATTCATTGGGTATAGAATTCGTCTGTATGGCTATTCCATTAAGTATGTATGGAAATTGGTCGTATGGCTATTCCATTATGTGATATGTGTGGGAGTCGACCATATGGTTATTCCACTTAAGTATGTTTATGTCCTAAGTTACCTTTATATATGGTATGTGTTCTTTTTATGGAATTTATTGTAATCCTTAGGTTACAAAAAGGTAAGTAATGATACTTTATTCAGTGAAGAGTTTTTAATACTTCATGAAGGTGAAGGTATTACTTTGATAGAGTATTTATGGTTTTTTTGATGTTTGAAAAACTAACAGTTTTCATTCTTTGTGTATCCCTTACTGAGCTTCTTATGCTCATCCCAAGTCTTTGAAATGTTTTTCACAGGACATAGCGTGGAATAGGGTCAAGGATGGGATCAAGGGAAAGTCATGCTACCTAAAACATGGAACTATAAATGTCTCTTTTTAAGAGTTTTTATTTTATGGAAATTTAGTAGAAGCGACTACTTTGTAATCTTTTGAGATGTAATAGTTATGTCCTAATTATCTAAAACTCTAAAACTGAAAAGATCCTTAATGTGAATTACTCATTTAATTCAATATTAAGTAAGGTTTAAGGCTGGGGCCTTATAGTTGGTATCAAAGGTCGGTTTAGATAACTTTAGAGGTTAGGGTATTCTTTAAGCATAAGTGACATTACCATAATGGTTAGGATTTCAGACAGAGTCCTAGTTTTAGATAAAGTGAATGAGTAAGAATATCTTAGTGTTTATCTTCCTCATTAGTACGTGATGGTTTTGTTGTTATACTCACACTGACCCTTTTTGGTTTTAGTAAATGGATGGATCTAGCAGGCACCAAGGTAACGATGGATGTGAAGGAAACTATGACAGTTTTCTGAGCGAGCAACTAAATGATATGGGGGATGTAATGAGAACTCTTGTTTTTATCCTCAACCAACTATCTGGAGTCATGATTGACCACCTAAACCATGGATATTTCTCTAAGGCATCATATTTGCAAGAAAAAAATCCCTAGAGAAGTACAGGTAATAATCATAAAGGTAAGTGTGTTAAAAAACCTATGTGTCAAAGATGTGGAAAGAAACACCTAGGAAAATGTTTCAAAGGCACAGAAATATTCTATAGATGTGGAAATGAAGGTCATAAAGCAAGAACCTACCATGGAAAAAGGAAGCATCCAGTTGACTCGAGGAAAGGGAAAGAAGTTCTTTCTGAGGGATCAATTGAATGTTTTAAATGTGGGGTGCATGGTCATTATGCAAACACATGTCCCATTAAGAAGTTTCGTGAATGGGATCACCAAGATCATACAAATACTCGTTTACCAATACCTAATGCCATTCCGATTGAGGATGAAGAAACTGACAATGACCAATCAAAGGTATGTATAATTTCATGACTATTGTTTTCCTATTTTATCTTAGGATATGATTCATGATTTTGTTTGTAGGAAAGAAGTATTTAGGAATAAGCTGGAAAGTAATGGTTAATGTATCATGAAGAATGTTGAATGAGTAAGATGTCAACATATAAGGGCTTCAAGAGTTATGGTGAAATTCTTAAGAGTATTAAGTCTCTTTTGATGATGGGGTTACATTAGAAGACTTTTTATATTATGTGTAACCCTGATGTTTAATATAGGCAAATTTTATTCATGGAATAGTTGTCTTTTCTTTTGTGGACATAGTTATAAAGAACCATTTGCGTTTATATGATCCTTACTTTTGAGGTAATTATGGGTTACTATATGTTATGATTGAAGTGAAAGGCATGAGATAAAATTGAGGTAAAATTATGTTATGGTTATTTTTGATGATTTTATCCCTTTTTGGGGAATTATTTAAGAATTATATAGTTTTGGAAAAAGGACAACACGCAGACCGTGTGACAACCCGTCGCGTCGGATAACGTTGCAGGAATCGAACCCACAACAACAGTGCGACTGGCATTTATCGCCTACCACTGGACTACGTGAAGTCCCTGGTTAGTTTGACTAATTCTTTTTAGTTATATGATTTTATGAATTAAGAGTAAGTTTATTTTGGGTTATTTATGAAAATGATTAACCTATCATGGAGGATATGTGATTAGTATAATTACTTTTCAATGCGAGACTTTAAGAGCAACTGATTTTGTTTGGAGATAAATGTTACGATTTAACTTGGAAGTCTATGTGACTAAATCCTTAAAATGGTTGGGTTTCAATCTTAGATTGGTTTACTTTGAGGAATTTTATGGACAAATTGTTTATCGAATGGTCCTCATTGAACTTTGGGTTTTGTTGGACAAATTTTGGAGATTATGAATAGATTTTCTTTCTAATGGGTTATCCTTTTCTGGGTTATCTGATCTTGTACTAATCTTTTGGGTTTTGGTTTTGGTTAAAGTCTAAATACATGAGAAGTATGTAGTTCTTTTTTTTGGGTTAGGTGATTCTCTAGAAGTTGATTATATTACTCTTAATGCGAACAAGTCTCCCTAAATACTCGTCTTTTGGAAAAAATATGAGTTTGATTAAGGAATCTAGTAAAAGTTGAAAGTTAACATGATAAGTGATTATGTTTCCTTATGAATAAATTCCTCAATAAAAAGTAACTTAAAACAAAAATGTTGTCTATTAACTTTTCCTACAGGGGAACCCAACACCGTTTAACCCATCACAAGTTTGTGATTTTCTTATTGTTAACTTTATCCTAAACTTGTTTTCTATCACTCTCCATCAGAACATGACCCTATGCTTTCTTCTACATGTCCATGTTTTCTTACATGGAATCCTAGTATGGGTTAACTCAGGTGACCTCTATACTTATCTTCCTTTATTTTAAAGGTATTGTTTTACCGACTCTTGTTCCGATGTGGAACGTTCAAGGATGTTTCCAAGCTCAATTTTAAAAATTGCGAGGATGAAATTTCCAAAAGGGGGGAAGGATGTAACACCCCAGGTAAATAAAGAATTTGACATTTTCATATTTATCCATATTTGTGAATAAAATATTGATATGACTTTAATGGGGACGCTATGCTCGATGGCGTACCCAAAACGCAACAACGAGTTTCTTGGGAATCTTACGTTGCACTCTAATAATAAAATAATATTATTTTAAATGGAAGTTAACATGTAGCCATTGTATTGGTGGGAATGGATAGAAATAACTAAAATATGATTATATATGTTTTTAAATGTTTTTACATTTATCCAATAGAGGATAGATGCTTAAAATACGGAAAGAATTCAATTTTAGGCGTATATGCCCTAGTTTTCACTAAAGGTTCACTTATCACCTTTTGATGTTGAACCATCATTGAATATAGTTTTGTTCACTCCTAAACATTCTTTTGGACCAAATAAAACTCTTATTAAGCATCGGGACATCAAAATTTACTTTGTGTAAATTTTTGGTATCTTTCCGATAAAGTTCATTTTTTTAATGAATAGTGTAAAATGTTGTATTTTAATTCAAAACCTCTTTTTAATCTAATTTATTTATATGATTAGATTATATTTTTAATTGGTTTTAAAGTGAAATTAGAATATATTTTTACCATTATATCCAATAGTGGTCGTTGGAATTAATTTCACTTTGAAATCAGTCTTAAACCAGTGTCAATCTTTTGATACTTATTGTTTCATAAAAACACGCTATTTGCTCTGACACCGAGAATTAATTATTAAATTAATTAACGTGAATTATATGTTTTGAATTTTGTAAAATAGACTTCATTTTTGAATTCGTAATATCAAATAGCTTAGGGTGAATTTTTGGTAATTTTCTGAAAAACTTCAATTTTTGATGAATAGTGAAACCAATAAGTGGTACTTATAAAGACTGATTTTCCTTTTAAATGAAATTTTGCCATCATTGTGTTTTGAGTTTCAAAAATCCAACATACATGGTTGTAATTATGAAGTAAAATGTGGTTCAATGAGATTATAATAATTTTCTGGTGAATAGTAACTTATTAAGCTCTTAATCGCGATTAGTTGTAATTAGTGTAGTTTAAGGTAAAAGTAATTCTTTAATATTATGAAATGACCTAGAAACATGTCCCAACCTTATTTTTTGTGTCATGGCCGACCAAGAAAAGCAATGGGTCAACATGGGGACCCCATGGAGACACTTTGGTTGGGAAATGACATAAATAACTTTTTATTTAATGTAAAAGTAAAAATGACACAAACATAATATGTTTTACAAAAACAATTTTTACAAGGGGCTATAACGATAAGATTTTTTATTAAAAATAGTAATTGGAAAGCTAAAAAGCTTTCCTACATCATATTATTTTTTTTATAATTTTTATACATAAAATAAATTAAATTATTTATGACATAATAATGATGCAGCGATAACATCATTATTTGACAATTTAAATAAAATGGAAAGATAATGTAAAATCTATGAACTACACATGTCCAAAACTTATTGGTTGGGTGGATTTCTAACCCTTATCACCTTATCCACGAATTATATCAATGTGGGACCTTTTAAAACCAAAACACATTTTCAAATAAAGTAATATTTCTTTACTTTCCAAAAGTGCCCCTCCTCTCCTCTTATAAAAGGCCCCCACCTCCACCTCATTTCACACACTGCTCAAGCCTTTTGCTCGGCAGACCCCTGCCAAATTACTCTCTCCACATCCCTCTCCTCATCCTAGTGGATTCCCTTTGGGCATAATAATTTCAAAGGAATCCTTTAGTCTCAAATCAAAAGGAGTTACACTTTTAAAGGTAATTCATTCTCTCATGTTCATTTGTTTTATTTTGCTTCTCCAACCCCCTAAACACTTTTTATTTACTTCTTTTGTAACAACACCAGTATCTTCAATATACTAGGATGTTGTTATAAGATTTATTTGAGCTACACTCTCACACAACTACATCAAATGGTTTAAGAACATACGATTTCTGTGGATGGAGAAATTCTGCCTCCCGAAATGATGATTGTTCAATACTAATTTAACACCTTCAAAGGTGGCCATTATGATGTCACTATTTTTATATATGATATATAATATGTTTATTTTTTCTTTAATCTTCTGTATTTTTCATTTTGGGCAAACCATTATAGTTTCCATTATGGGTAAACACGATATCTTCATTTAAGGGAGTGCGGACTACCGCCCCCTCAAAGTGATGTGATTCGTTAATGCCATATGTGGGATGTGTAAAGGATGGATTTAAAGTTATTATATATTATGTTATAATGGAATTATAATATACCTCTATATCATTATTATTTCTTTCCATTAAAGTATGAGATAGAAATGAAATTAGCGTTCATGCGTACGTACAGCTTACCGTCTCCATGAACGGTGCATTTCATTTCTTATCCCCAAATGTAATGTACTATTAAAAGTACATGTATATAATGGATATATATAATTAATGATTTATCTAAATGATGAATATAATTCTGGAATTAAAATATACATACCCCTCATTTAGTTTTAATTCCATTAATATGACAAAGAAATGAAAGTAGCGTTCATGTGTACGTATGGCTTACCGTCTCCATGAACGGTGCATTTCATTTCTTACCTCTAAATGATTATGTAATATTATAAATACATGTATATGCTGGATATATATGATATATATGATATCCAAATCAGGAATGTCATTCTAGATATAAATAACCTTTGACCACACGAACAACATGTAATTGTAACAAATCCACTTTCGACTTAAGAACCAAATATCGACAAAGCAAACATTATTAACTTAAATGGTTACATAATGTTTATAACATGGAAATAAGTGATATAAAAGGAATAATTAACTCTAAAAAGGTTCTTAATCAATTAGAAATTAACTCAAGTTTATTATTCAGTACGTTAAAGAACGATCGAGTCAAGTCGGACCCGAGGTAAGGGACTTCGTCTCAATCTCTTTTCATTGAGGAATATTTCGTTTTGTACACAACTTTCTTTTATACGGTGTAAAAACCCCTTTGACTTTTACTTTTATACAAAGGGAATCTTTTTATATGAAGCGTTTTACAAAATGACAAAAAGGAATGTTTCTTTTAACGTACGCAGCGACAAAAACCATTTCCGCCACTGCGAGTATTATTTGGTCTTTGGCTTTCTCAACAAGCCATAATGTATTAAGAATAAAATAAATACCATATACTCTTTTATGTATTTTGGTATTGAAAATGGTTTTGAAAAAGGATTCTATTATGTCAATATATTTATGATATATTGTGATTCAAATGTGGAAATGCTATCATTCCTTTATATTGGTTTTATGTTTTATGATTTTATATTGGTACTTGGACATTTTAACGGGTGGTTACGTTATAAACCATATGACGGGTGGTGCCGTGAATACCAGGACGGGTGGTTACGTTATAACCTCCAATGCATTTGGTATGGAAGTCGGCCGTATGGCTATTCCATTAAGTATGTATGGAAATTGGCCGTATGGCTATTCCATTAAGTGATATGTGTGGGAGTCGACCATATGGTTATTCCACTTAAGTATGTTTATGTGCCAAGTTACCTTTATATATGTTATGTGTTCTTTTTATGGATTTTATGGTAATCCTCTGGTTACAAAAAGGTAAGTAATGATACATTATTCAGTGAAGAGTTTTTAATACTTCATGAAGGTGAAGGTATTACTTTGATTGAGTATTTATGGTTTTTTTAATGTTTGAAAAACTAACAGTTTTCATTCTTTGTGTATCCCTTACTGAGCTTCTTATACTCATCCCAAGTCTTTGAAATGTTTTTCACAGGACATAGCATGGAATAGGGTCAAGGATGGGATCAAGGGAAAGTCATGCTACCTAAAACATGGAACTATACATGTTTCTTTTTAAGAGTTTTTATTTTATGGAAATTTAGTAGAAGCGACTACTTTGTAATCTTTTGAGATGTAATAGTTATGTCCTAATTCTCTAAAACACTAAACCTGAAAAGATCCTCAATGTGAATTACTCATTTAATTCAATATTAAGTAAGGTTTAAGGTTGGGGCCTTATATTTATTATATCGATGTGTTGTATTGATATCTTGTGATTGGAATTTGGAAATGTTATTTTTCATTTATGCATGTTTTATGTGATACGATTATGTTATGGTTTATGATATGTTTAAACCATTTCATATGAGGAATTCATCGGAATTAATAAGTAATGGGTGGATCCCGCTATAGCTCCTCGATTCATCGGCATGTCTCATGAGACAAACTAGTGTCTTGGCACGAGTCCTTGACAAAATATTTTTTGTAGTCTTGGCACGAGGCCTTGGATACGTGGTTATGATTGTCTGGAATTATAAATTCCATCATTATGAAAGTGGTTATTACTATTTCATGTGATTATTAGACCAGTAGAATAACCAAGTGAATAAGTAAATGACATTATTTCATTTTACTTTTTCCATATTATGCTGAAGTTCTTGTTTAAAAGGATTTTTTTATTTATACATTGCCTTAAATGTTTATGTTTATTTATGAAAGATTCCGCTATATTGTTATCCTTATTGAGAATCTGAGCTCACCCCTTTCAATGTTTTAATTTTTTCTAGGACGTGAAGAAGTATTTTAGGAATGACCTGCAGGGATAGTCTGAAGGGGATATGAGTGTGGAAAATGGATACTATGTTATTGTGATTTTTCACTTTATGATGTAATTTAAGACTTATGAATGTATCTAGTGTTTCCAAGACTTCTATACTAATCTGTCTTTCGATACATGATCTTTTTTGATCATTCCAATGTTACGCAATAATGCACCGACTCTGGATAACTGGGGTCGGGGCGTTACAAGTAGACTATCAGCTCATGAACTGATGTGATGTGTTTTTCATTTATATTTTATATTGATGGAATAAGGTTATATTAAATTAATTTTTATGATATTTTTAATATTAATATTCTTATTTTGTTATTATATCACATATACCTTCTTACTTTCCATTCTTTGTGAGATATGATAACATCGTTTGTCTGTATGGGGAACATCCGCCTCACGAAGTGATGTGATTTGTTTTTCATTTAATTTTTAGGAGTAAGGTAATTCAAGATAATTTTAATGATAATATGTGATGTATATGACATATAAAATATTCTTAATGTTTAACATATTATATTGGATTAGTTCTTATTATCATTGATAAAATTAAATCATTGTTCATGCGTATATACGATCTACCTTTTACATGAATTGTGTGGTTCATTTTATATTTCTAACTCTAATTGATTGAAATGACTAAATATATACTTAATATATGTTATTTATATAGTGTTTAAAATTATAGATATGACTGAACCATGATAAATGCAGTAGGACTGAAAATAAAAAATCAAAACCTAAATGAAAAACAAAGAAGATATTACCCAAAATGTGATTTTAACATGGAATTTTTAATAAATGGGTAATAAAAGGCAATGGGTAAATAATATATTTCAAGATATATATATGTAAGGTTCTTTAATATTGTTATAATAAAATTATGTCTATTATACGTGAGGTTTGAAAATGTATGGAAGAAGTCCTTACTTATGGTAAGAGTTTCCCATATCACTTTTATTTTCGCGAGACGTAAAACATATTAATCACTTATTCCTTTATGTGGTGAATATACTAGCAATTTTATATGTTATATAATGAATATATTGATATTAATATTATAATATTTTCCATTTTATTTTAATTAATTTATGGTGATTATGATTCATAAGATTCCAATGTAGTAGGAGTTAATTTCACAATCTCAACATTATTCATGATTGCTATTGTCAATGTCTCCCTTAGGGGAATTATTTGATATTTATATACTAAAATAAATATATTACCTTATACTATTTTAATTAATGGAAGTCTATTGGTATAATTACAATTTTATACTCTTTAGTACTTATAATTATTTAGAAAATATTTTAACAAAAATTAGAAAACAATTCTCTATTCGTTCAAAAATCCCTTTTTATAAAAATATAGTTTTTTTAAAAATATTTTCCAAATTTTTTGTACCCTTTCAAAAATGATTTATTAATTATATTTTTACATATGTTATTTAAATATATTATTTTAGCAGAATATTCTTTTCAATTTCAAAACATGACATGTTTGGATTTTATAAAAATGTGAAAAGAATCTGCTTTTTAACACGTATAGTACGAATAGAAATTCATGCCGCCATGACCACTCAATGTTTTAAAGATTATTTTATAACTATTAACAGGTTAATTTAAATAAAACTTATTTTCAAAATATCTTTTGAGATTTTTCTTTTAAAATGTTATTTTCAAAATACAATTGATATTTTTCTTTAAAAATTTATTAAATGAATTTTAAATATTCTATTATAAGATTCAATGATATTAATCAAATAAATACATTTTGAAAATTTTTTATGTTTTAAAATGTTTTTTAAAATCGGAAAGGATATTTTTCTCATTAAAAGTTCCATGATATTTTTCAAATTAATTTTCCATCTATGATGACATCCTTTGATGTTATTAATACTTTATCGGGGATATGATCCAATGGTAAAATTATAAATTATTATTTTGATGATTTACATTTATGATGAGAAGATTTTTATGACCCCCATTTCTATTCCATAGGTTATAACATGATAATTTTCTTTTGAAATCTGTTTATTTTCCCAGTATATATATATTGATGAAATGGTGAAATGATTTTGAAACCACTTTCGTTTCTATAGGTTATGTTATGATGAAATGTTTATGAAATAAATTTATTTTCATGGGTCATGATTTGATGAATCTTTTATGATGTAGTGGCACACATATGCATGATTTTAGTAATGTGATATTTGTTATGTTATAATAAAGGATGATGGTTACGTTATTAACCAGGATGGTGGTATGTTATAACCAAGATAGGTGGAACCTATATATTCCTCTAATGAATGGGGTAAAGATTGATTTATCATGAGATAAACATGGAATAAATTGCGAGTAAACCTAGTTTAGTAAGGGAATTTATCCACTATTAAGATATTGGGACTGATCCGTGACAATTATGATGGTTTGGGGAGTAAACATATTCCACTATGATAGTTTTGACAATGATCCTTGACTATTATGGAAATTATTTTATATTTTTATTTGTATTAAAAATTTATATATATTATCCACATGTTAGGATATCGTTTCTTATGTTATTTTATTTTATTATGACTCATTTCTTATTAACTAGTAATCATTATTCCATGATATAGAAGTTTGATCTTTGTTAAGAAGTGTATAACATTCCTATATTATGATCATGTTCTAATACCCTTATGTGCACATTATATTTAAATATTTACATTTTTACCCTTATTTATCATCAGATATCACCCTTTCATATGTTTTTTCATTAGGATAAAATTATTGTAAATTCAAATGATATGTATAAGAAGAGTTTTAGAAATAGTTAACTATATGGGAGTCAATTTATAACTCTAATAGATCAGTTATTATGGTTTCCATGTTTCTAAATGAACTATATCTTTATGGTCCTAAAAAGTGTGGTTTTGTAGTAAAACATATTTTAATATAGGAATATGAAATATCTATTTCTGAGTAGCCTATTTTTCTAAATTTGGTATTATAGGAAATGATTATTTAAATTTTTTAAAATAGATGAGAAAACTATAGTGAGATTCCAAGGAATATTTCTAAGGTTATGTCTAGGTATTTTTAGAAGGATAATTAAATTGATGTGTTAATGTATAGAAAAATGTTTTGAAATTTTGGTAATGCATAGGGTTAGTGGTTTATAAGAAATTAAATCTCTTTATAGATACTACAGTTGAATCTAGTATAGAGGTACCAATGGGTAATAACATTGAAAAAGATGCATTTATTTGGAACTAATCATCACCTAATGTGTGAAAACTATCCTTACTACACACCTAGTTAGACTAATCATGGGGGATATTCTATGTAAATTCAAAAAATCATTGTGAACCATCAAGAATGATTTAAATAGATGATAACTATGAATGAAATTAGATAAATATAAGGTGTCATATATTAAAAATGTTTCATGATTTAGCCAATATATAAACAATAATTCGCTATTATGTTACTTTCTAGTAATAATATTTTAATCACAGTATACTATTTGGTTTTAGTAAATGGTAGTAATAAAAAGTATTTGGAATAATCATGAATGTGATTGAATTTTTTTTATGGGAACCCAAATGGAATATTATTTCATTGAAAGATATTATGATTATTCTTAAAAAGTAATCATGATATATGATTTTAATCATGGACCTTCACTATCTCATGGACACACAAAAAAAGAGAGGGATAATGTTCCCTGAGATTTAGGGTTTGGGATACAATAAATGAAAGAAGATTCAGTTTCTTATATGTACAGAATGTTTAAATAATGACTCAATTGAATTACTCAAGGAAATATTAAGATGTTTCATGTGTGTAGAAGAAGGGAACATATAATGTAATTTCTTACAAAAAATAAAGGTCTAGTTATTGAAATGGATGAAAATAATGGTCTTCTTAATATATAATATATGGATGAATGTTTAAATTATATAATGTATGTTTATTATAAAGATAAATTTATCATAAATAGAATCAATATGGTTGTAAGAGTAATTTTCATATTACTGAAGATACTACAAATTACATATAAAAGTGTATAAGTGTTCATGAATAATATTCAAAATCATACCCATTGGTGTATGAAGAATGTGGAATGATTGGTCAGTTTAATTATTGGGATTCAAATAAATAGATTATTTTTAGTGGTATTTATGTTATTAGAAGAATAAAAATTCAATGGATTGTTAGACTATTGTTTTTAATTAAGGAATTTCAATAAATGTTAAATGATACTAATGTCCTAGATAAGTGACTTATTGGCAATGTGATTTTTTGATAATGGAATGATAAACCTTATTATGTTTCTGATTTTGAGATAATGGAGTTTAGTTTTTAAAAATAGATGATTGATTTAGATAACATAAATTGGATATTATTTACAACATCGGAACTGAGTAATGATCTATGGAAGAAGTGTTTTATATTATCATTGATTATGTTTAAAACATTATTTGATTAATGGGATATATTTAAAAATCTAATGTTTTATTCAAGGAATGATGAAATATTTATGTTCTAATTAATATTTAATGGAAATTATAGTTATTACCATTTTAAAGAAAATATATAAATAAGGTATTAAAAATTTTGTTATGTGAAAATAAAGAGATAATTTATTATTTTGAGGATTAATGTTAAGATTACCTTCTTTATAAATTTTGAATTCTGGGAGTGTTATGAGGTTACTTATTTAGGGAATGGTTTATGCTGAATTATGGATGAGGTTTTAGAGACTAAAGTATTATTTGAAAATAAGAATATTTATAAATATTGGATAACCGGTACTGACCATATATATTTTTAATTATAACTAGATATAGAAGGAATGAATTGCCATTATTTTTTTCGATATTACGATCCATTAATTATTTTGGCATAAAAAAATTCCATCTTCATTTATTAAAGTTGAGATGATATGGAAATTAATTGAATCACAACCAAAAGTGAATATTGGGCTTATGAAATAGAATGAAATTAAGTAATCATATATTCTCATGAAAATTCATGAACATTGTGAAATGGATCGTTGAATAAAATGTAAATGTTTTCCTTCATTTTAGATGATGGAATGAAATTTTCACCTATCATGGATTTATGGGTTTCGGGTCATTACATTTATCTGAAACATGTTCTATATCACTCTCCATCAATATTTTCGTGATAGTTTTCCCTTATATGTTCATGTTTTCCCATCCCACCTTATTCTTCTATTATTTCACCTAATAGTTTATTTTTCTAGATTTCCATTAAAAATCCATTACTATCTTTTTATGAGAATTTTTTATTAAAAAAGTATATGATTTTTTTTCTAAAAATGGGATTTTAAAATGTTAAACAATTGTTTAGTGAGAATAACAATAAATTATGATGACAAAATTTAATTTGGAGGGTAGAATGTAACAACATGAGATTTCATGAAATATATTTTTCATAATAATTTAATATTTATTTTTTTCATTACAAGAAACAAAAAATTTATCAAGTGTTACATGAAAAATTGAGTTTTTTTCATTACACATATGGATTTAAATTTCAATACAAATAAAACTATGTTTAAAACCAATCATTACTTACTAATTTAAAATATTATTTAATATGTTAGGTATCACATAGTCAATGGAATGGTAGGTATGAATAAGAGTAACTAAATTTTGGAAATATAATTATTAAGCATGTATATAAAATTAATTTTTTGGTGAATTATTAATTATAATTGATTATAAGAACCATTAGAAAATAAATGAAAATCATTTTTTGGAAAACTATTTTTATGCTCACAGAAGGGTTTTACAATAATAAATTAATCAAATTAATTTTGATGGATTATTTTAAATAAAAGATATATATATTATTTATTAAACACATTTTATAAAATTCATTTTATGTGCTTTATAGACAGTTGATAAGAATAAAACAACCGGAAATGTGAATCCCTTCTTGGAAAAAACATCCAAGTGACCCAAATGTGGAGATAGGGTAATATGTTCATGGATCACATGGCTTCATTGGCAACTCCATGCTCCAATAACATTATTCTTCTATATATCAAAATCATGAAATAAGAGGGTGTTATCTTTATTAGAGTGGATGCCCTCGATTTGTATTATTATAGACCTCCCTAATCCAAGGGTTTTCTTTGATGTTCTCTATAAATTTTTTTAAATTTGAATCAAAATTAGATTTGGATGGATGGATAATAATAAAAATACTTTTATTCTTAAAAAATGTGCTTTTTAAAAACTACTTTGACACATTTTGTAAACTAATTAAAAAATTAATATTTGAAATTTTTAAAAAATTTACATAATAAAATAAATTTCAATTTTAAAATAAGAATATATAATTATTTTACTGTGAATTATTTATACTTTTTTAGGAAGTTAGATTTTTTAAGGAATGGTTAAAAATAATGGTTATTTAAGAATTGAAATTTCTTTTAATGCATTTGAAAAATTAAAAAATATTCTTAGATTATTTTGAAATTAAAATTAATAAAATCATATATGTACTAATAAATTTAATTTCATTGTATTTAATTTACAATTTAATTTTTATTTAACGATGCTTTAAATTTTTGAATTTTTTATCGTTGAAAAAATTCTTCCTCAACACATCTTTGATGTTAATATTAAATTAATTTTTCTCAATTATGAGAATGGAATTTAAAAAAATGAATTTCTTATTTTAAAAAAGATAATTTAAATTTTTAAATAATCCCAAATAAACTTTCAAAACAATAAAATAGTAAAACTAATAAAAATTAACTATCATGGTTATGTTAAAAATGGGTTTAGTGGGTGGGAGTTAAACCAAAAATATAAGGATTAAAAATTCAGTAAAACATGTCCAACAAAAATTAAATTACCATATTTATAACTTATATGTTATATTTTTGATAATAATCCATTTTGTAGACTTTTGATATTTTCATAATGTGGTTATACCTTTTTCGGTTTAAAAATCACAGGTGTGGCATCACATCACTTATAAAAGGCCACCACATATCCTATCTACTTCACATATAAATACTCGTTGGTTCATTGAATACATGAAAAAATTACTTAAATAATTATATAATATTTTTTTAAATGAATTATTTTGGCCATAAATGTAATATTGGAAGTATTTTGGGTAAAACCAAAAGAAGGTTTTGGATGAAGAGGTAACGTCTCAAACATAGCTTTTTCCATTATTTCTTACAACACCTCCTTCAAATATTATAAAAACATGATGATATTATTAAATTAGTATCATATGTATATTTATATATTGTTACACTAATTATATAAACAAAATAATTATCATATTACATATAATAGGTTATGGAATCAATGCTCCAGCATATGGCGGACTATCGCTTCACGAACTGATGTTATTCGTTTTTTATAACCAAATCTCACAGATATATATAATGATGGCTTAATTTTTTTACATTTTATTTATGTTATTATTATAAAACTATAATTAAAATAAGACATATATTTACTTACTTCAAGTCTCATTGGATAACAGTAATGTCTCTTGCATGTACGATGGACTACCACGTCATGAAACGATGTGATATTTTATTCATTTCTATTTTACTTTGATTGTAATAAGGACTAATTAAATGAATATATAATATATTTGAAACATAATCATACTTATTGAATTCTTAAAATGTGTATACCATGTTTAATTCTTATTCCATGGGGGATACAATAACCTTCATCCTGTGTATGGAAGACATCATTATCTCTAAGATTTATGATTCATTTTTTCACATATATTTTATATGGATGGTTATAAGATATAAATTTAATGAATATATGTTCAATATATATACATATATGTAATATCACTTATTTTATAAATATAATATATTATTTTTTTCTTTCACTTTATCCATCTAAAAAATGGAATCATTATTAATGTGTGTGTCTGTCCTCCCGTCTTTATAAATAGTGTATTGAATTTTTCATATTTAATTACTATGGACTACTCTAAGTACATATATAATTAAAATATATGATATTAATATCATGGTTAAAATTCATGATATTAAAGAACAATGATCAACTTAATAGGAGTCACGATAATAGGTCAAAACATACAAAAACAAATCATTTGTTACATGAAATATGATTTTAACATGGAATTATTAATAATTGTATAATAAATGGTCATAAGTAAATTATATATGGTGTTATATTTATATACAAATTCCAATAATAAATTTATAATTAACATATATTAATTATACATGAGGTATGATCATGATCGATGGTGGTCAAGACTAAAGATAATAGTATATCATGTCACATTATATGTTTTGAGACATACTCAATATTAACCACTTATTACCTTGTCTGGTGTATACAATTACCGTTTGATATTCTATATCCTGAAACTATTTATATTTATGTAATTTAAATTTTCATTTTATGTTAATTTTTATATGGCTAACAATTCAGAAGTTACCAAAGTGGTAAGGATTAATTTCCCAATCTCATAATTATTTAAGATTGTTTTTCTGTAAGTCTACATTGGGAGAATTAATTGATATTAATATAATAAAATTTATTTATTTTCTTCCTCTAATGTTAATAATGAAATTTTTATTTCCCTTTTCTACTATTTGGTAAATGATTGAGAAATTGTTTTCAAGAAAATCCTTATTTATTTTTATTATCGGACAAAGTTTTTTCCAATCAAAATCTATGTTTTCTAAATATATTTTTAATTTTTTATCCTTTTAAAAATGATTTATTAATTATATTTTTATGAATTAATAATATTTTAATATTTTAAATGAATATTTATTTTTTTAAAACAATGGAATTGTTTTATTTATTCAAAAATGTTAAAAGAATCATTATTTTAACATGAATGATATGAATAAAATTTGTAACTATCATTATGACTCATGGTTTTAAATATTATTTAAAAAAATTTAAAATATCATTTTCAATTAAAAGTACATTAATTGTGTTTTGAACTTATTTTAAAATGTCATTTTCAAATTGAAAATAATATTTTCATCAAGAAATGTTTTAAATTTTTTCCAAATGTTTCTTAATATGTTACAAATTTACTTTTGAAAAAAATAATTTAAAACGTTTTAATGTTTTAAAAGTTCATTTTAATGTGGAATGACTATTTTCCTCAAGAAATTTTCTATGCGATCATTCAAAATTATTTTTCTATCTATGATTGAATACATTGATGTCACTAATTATTTACAGGGGATATGATTTAATGATACCATTCTTATTGTTTCTCTTGGTGGTTTATATTTATATAGAAATAAATTTACTGAAATTAGTTTTTATTCCATGGGTTATACCATAATAACATTATTATAAAACCTCCTTATTTTTCAATGGGGTATTATATTATAAAATGTTTAAATTATAATGAAACTTATTTATTATACAAAAGTTTCTTTATTTTGAGATGTGTATTTAACCCTTTTATTTTCATGGTTTATAATATAATGAATGTTTTATGAACATTTGGAACACATATTAATGATTTTTATTATGTTATGGAGGTTATGTTTTAACCAATTATGGTGGTTGTGTTATAACCAAGGACGATGGTTATGTTATAACCAAGACGGGTGTGACCTATATCTCCCTCAAATGCATTGATTAATGATTAATATCTCATGAGATAAATTGGTATAGAATAGTTATTGAACCTAGTTCAGTAGAATACTTTATCCACTATGATATAATTGGGAGTCATTATTGACTACTATAATAGAATAGGGTGTGAAACCATTCCATTACGATAGTTTATGGAAATGATTCTTTATTATTAAGGGATTTTCTATGATTATTTATATGAAAAAATAGTTTTCATGGGATAATGTTATGCTATAATGGATCATGTTCCTTGATTTCCTTGTAATTAAGGTCTTATAAAATGTCAATCATTTTTCCATGGCTCCAAATTTTTATATTAGATATGTTGGGTATGATATTAAAATTACATGATGATGATATAATATCCCATCACTCAAGTTATGTTTACATATTTTTATTCTTTACAATTAATGAGACTCTAAGATCACCCTTATGTTTTTTTCCACAGCTTGTGATGATAGATATTATGTTTATTATGTCTTATAAGGGTTATAGTTATGAGGAACCATGCAGGTGATGATATAGAACTCTAATGAACATGTTTTTTATGATTCCTTGTTTCCAAATTCACTATAACATTATTATATTTAGGAATGTATTAGTATAATATAATTAATATTAATCTACAAATATGTTATGTATTTGTTAGACAATCATAATTATCTATAAAAACAACCTATATAATAATGGTATATAGTTTAGGAAAAAATCATATCCATGAAAATATAATATGGATATTTATGATAAACATAATGTACATTGATCACAACAATGTTACTATTTCAATAGACTCTTAATGACCACAATCTTAATAAGTTGTAAGAGATGACCATCAATTAATCAGAAATATAGGTTTTATAAAAATATTATGTCCAATGATAAAATAATTTAAATGGATGTGAAATTTTAAAATAAGATATAATTAATGATATTACATTGTATAGTAATTTAAAACATGTAGAATAATCAATAAATTTTAAAAAGATAAGGTGGTGGGGATGTTTTTTATTTCTATATACGTTAAAACACTCATTGTGAATTTAGGTAATCACAGTAGAAAATATAAATATAATAAAATATTATAATTATTATTTTAAAACCATTAAAAAATGTCACAGATAACTTTCAATTTCCATATTAAATCATTTGAGTAAATAATTAGACTTTTTTAAATACAATTTTTAGAAATATGGACATAGAAGAAATATATATATCAGATTAAAAGATAAATAAATTACATTTTTATTTTAAACATTTATTTTCTTGATTGACTACAAAATATTCTAAATTTTTTAATGAAATATGTAATATACGTAATTATCCAAATGATAAGAGAAATATATAGAGTTTAAGAAGTATAGGTTGTAATATTCCTTCAATAAAAACAAGAAAAATTCAAAAAATTGAGACTGTAAAACAAAAGTCTTATATATTTGTTAACTTTTAATTTACAACCCCATTAATTAATAAACTTTTTTTCAAATATTATTTATTAGGAATAAATATGTATGAATTTTAAATAAATTAAAGGGGATGTATATACACCATATAAAAGTGAATAGGTTCATAATAAAAAATATTATTTGTTGAGTGAAAATTGAGATGAAATCCATTAACTCACTCATTCCATTATTTGAAGTTACTTACATTATGTATAATTTTTCTAAATATATTATTAATCTATCTCTTTTTCATTAATAAAATATCATTGTTACCATTGTTCTATGTGTTAACTATTTCATTTTCCCATTTATGTTATGAAATGGAAGTTCCATTTCTTGTGTATATGATATAGTTACATAATTTACATAATTTTATTAAGGTTCTAAATATCATAATTACAAATTGGACGAAATTCTAGAATCATTATTTTAAATTTTATAGGGAAAATTAATCCAATCACTCCATGGAGATGGAAGAATATATAAAAACAAGAGTGATGATTTTTCAAGACAAAATTTAGTGTTGTAAAAGAATATTTAAAAAAATATTTTGGAGAATACAATTAAATTCTCTTAGATGTACATCATTTGGATCTATTATTAAGGTCCACAAGGATGGTATTTTGGGAAGGAATGACCTATATAATGCTGATAAAAATTTTGGGTAGATATTATGGAATGTTTTTATTGATTTATATGTATTGATAGTTGTGAACATGTGAGGGGAGAGATTCATGTTGTAATTGAGGTGTGTGGCACATTTCTATGTTTTCAATTTTTTTAAATAATGTCATTTATATTTCATAGACATATAGATAAAAAATGTTTCATATACTAAAGAGAGAGGATGATATAAAAATAATACCATCCAATGGGATTTTAGTAAATTTTTATAACATATTTCTCTTATCTTTATAGATCAACCCTCAGAAATCTCGTTTCTGCCAAAACCATAATAATTACTTTTTTAATATTTTTACTATTCATTTGGGAAAAAAATTAGTTGAAATTTTTAAAATATATTTTATATGATTATTACATGTATGAAATCCATTTAGCTAATAAAATTCAATGAAGTGGAATAATTTAATTTAAAAATAAACCCAAAAATTATGTCAAAAATGGTTATCATGAAATGAATTTTTCATTGATAAGATGATCTTATATTGAATATATGACTAGAAATAATAATTATATGGATTTAATTTCATATATTTATATCTGTATTCTATAAATTTAATTTAAATCATTTATTTTTAAATATTACTTTAATGAACAAAAATGGGAAGACATTATGCATTTAAAATTGTAGTCTATAAAAAGTCCCTTTTGTCCTCCAAATGATCTTATATTTATTTACATAAAATTGGTAGTAATATTTTGATTCAACATATTATAATCCATTATACAAATTAAAAGGATAAATATTTGAATACCTTTTTTTAGGTCTTTGTTAGGTTCTTAGGTTATTTCCAAATATTCAAATGTAATTTATTTTGGATATCATAACAAATAATAGATTTTAATCAGAAGGGGCAGCATTTTTTTGTGGATCGATGGGTGTCATTATACATTTCAGCTATTAGGGAAATATTTGATGAGCGATCCAATATTGATATTTCCAATGGAGGGTGTCGAGTATGTAATATTCTATGTCGCATCAGGAAAATTTCTAGGTTTTGTTCTAATGCAGATACAGTTGGTGATTTACATAAAATTGGTAGTAATATTTTGATTCCACATATTATAATACATTATAAAAAGTAAAAGGACCAATATTTGAATACCTTATTTTAGGTCTTTGTTAGGTTCTTAGGATATTTCCAAATATTCAAATGTAATTTATTTTGGATATGATAACAAATAATAGATTTTAATCAAAAGGGGTAGCCTTTTTTGTGGATCAATGGGTGTCATTATACATTTTAGCTATTGGGGAAATATTTGATGAGCGATCCATTAATTGTGTTGTGAACTTATTTTAAAAGGTCATTGTCAAATTGAAAATAATATTTTCGTCAAGAAATGTTTTAAATTTTTTCCAAATTTTTCTTCATATGTTACAAATTTACTTTTGAAAAAAATAATTTAAAACTTTTTAATGATTTAAAAGTTCATTTTAATGTAGAATGACTGTTTTACTCAAGAAAATTTCTACGCGATAGTATTGAAACTAAGGTATAAAATACATAGATCATACCTAGAATCACTCATGTATCCTTTATCTCGTATTCTTCGACTTCCTGTAGTTTTCCCTAGATCTTTACCCCAACTCCCTGAGCCTGGCGTGGATGACCTCAGGGTGGTGGTTGTAACAACCCAAACTTAATAAATAATATTTTTTCATAATAAAATTTTTCCTTTTTTATTTTTTACTCCAATATATATATATATATATTATTGAAGTGAGAATAATTTTAAATCAGACATTCATGTTCTGGCCATTATTGACCATTGGTAAATATGATCATTGGAATCTATACTCATAATAATTATTTTAAAATTTTAATTAGTTTTTATTAGTACAAATGAAAAAGCATAGTTAATGAAAAAAGGATAGATGATGAAAAAACAAGTAGAGTCATGTCCTAATATTCTAATTTTTTTGGATCATGGGAGGGGGTATCATATTTGAGGTTCACTCTTGAAACATTCCATTTTGATATTCTACATGTAAAGCTTGACCAAAATGTCATAGGGGTGAAGATTAAGTTAGTGTAAATTACCAATCAGCCAATATTAGTCGAGTCTCCCCATGAATTTATCACCATCACACACCATACACTTTGGTCATATGAGGGTGTTATAAGGGGTTGTGTGTCAAGGCCCTAGTTACATAATGTGAAATTCCATTGTATAAATAAATTTTTTGTTTCATAATTTCAATTTTAAGAGAATATTTTATTAAAAAAATTGATATTAAACGTGATAAATTTATTTATTAGACGAAAATTATACTTTCAAAAAAAGATATAAATATTTATTGAAAACTATGATTTTATTATTAATAATAATCTGAATGAATTGGTATAATAAAAATACTATTATTTAAATAAAAATGATTATTTTTTTAAAGTGTCAGAAAGTTTACTATGCATTTTCAATCTGCTGTTAGTTTAAATAATTAATGATTTTTATATATAGAAGTTATAATTTTTATATTTATAGAATTATTATGAGAAAATAATTATCATTTTTAAATCATCCCACTAAAATATTGTTATGGTGAATTTATGAGATTTTTTGTAAAAAACTTTTTTCTAATATTAAAAATACATTTTGAGATTTTTGGTATGTTTAATGACTTCATAATTTGGCCATAATGATGAAATAAATGATTAACCACAACCCAAGACCTAAAATTTGTTTTTTATTAATATAATGTATTTTAATCGATTTTAATCAATTTTAAAAACATATAGTTTACCTTCCAAATACATATATGGAAACATAAACAATAAAAACATTATTTTTATCAAAACATTACTTTTCCAAGACAAAATAAGTTTTATATAATTTTGTTCAACTCTTGTGAGTTATATTTATATAAAATAATACCCTAGTGTCTAAATCCTTGGGAAAATACCAAGAGAGAGGCCATGGTATTGAATTTCCCAGAACCTAGGTTTCCAAGGCCTATATTTGGATATTAATAAACAAATCCTCTACTTTTTATATAAATCCACCTATTTATCCATTTCCATTCACTCTACATCCACCCAAAAAAAATATATTGTAGTTTTACCATCAATGTAGTCGAACCAAGTTGTTCTAAATTCTATATGGTCCCAGTCCTCATGTATTAGGAGTAACTCTTCAAGGTAAAGAAAATGTTCTTCATTTCACATTGTTTTAATAACCTCTTTTCTATATAAGTCTTATAGATGTTATTTTCTCCCCCTATTATTTTTTTTATAATTAATTACCTTACTATAAAATTATTTTTTATCAATGGGAGGCCATTTTCCTCTCTATTTTTTCACTATTCTAAAACCACATTTTACACTAGTTATGCTGCCAGATTTACAACACAAAATTTCTCCCCTCCCCTCAAGAAATCCACATTTTTTTATTTTTGTGAATTCACTAACCTCATTATTATATTGGGGTATTAAAGAAGATATAAAATTTATTTCTTTTAATATGGGATTTACATACATAAAAATCATGTTCCCTTAATGTGGAGTAAAAATGTAATATTTATCATTTTATTCACTTTTTTAAACACCAACATATTGATATGAAACCCATTTTTATTTATTATCTACGTGTTATTAATGAAATTATTAATTATGATCTATGTTGATATCACCAAAAAGAAGAAATATTAATTTTGTTCCATGATAGTGATCCAATTCATTTTACAAAGAATTTAATCTTTAGAGACAACATGTTATAGGATACCATTGTGAATAAACTTGATATTTTCGATAACACCTCGTTGATTAACCTTGGTTATAGTCTTATGATTATCTAAATTAAATATTATAGACACATTTCAATGTTATTATTCATGTGTTTTTTTATTTTTCACTATATGCGATCTTTATAATGTCAAAATTATATTCATCATGTTCCTATTGATTTTCCTCAAAATCGTGTCTCACCTATTTCACTTGATTTTTAATTATTGGGCCTTATTATCACCCAATAATTTCATGAATCTACCCAAGTTATGAGATATTGTAAAAGAAATTAAGATGAACCAATTAATAATACTTTCATGTATCCTAGAATAATGTTTTATGTTTGTATTTATTATTTACCCTATTTACAAGAAACTAAACATTAAAAGATCCTCTATTTGTAAAATGTAATGATCATTTTGGAAAATAAATAAGATATTATATAATTGTGGGGGAAATTCAAAAATTATACCTCATCCTTCTACTCTTCATGATCCTATTCCATATCCAAAAACATATGATCCATCCTACACCAATCGCTGCCTCTACCTCGGTGGACTATCAATGGTCTCCCTTTCAGTTATATAGTGGGTTGGAAAATCTCATGTAAGATATCCCATACCATCACAAGAAGAGAACGACCTCTATCTAGGTTTACTAGACCCACCCTTTGATCCGTGACCTACTGACCATCTATCCCATGGCCTCCTCCTAAAACATCTCACATGGCTACATGCTTGAGAATGACATTGTCTCACCTGTTTTGGTGGTCTCTACATCTTCTTGCCATGTACTGGTAACTATTTGCAGTATCTGATCATCCAAGAAACTACCAATGACCAAGGCTCACTCTAGTACCCCAGAATTTGTTAAAATGAATAAAGGTATAACACTCGATCACATGTCTCTACAATTACCTTACTTAAATTTATGAGCCTTTTAGAACTGTAATAGAGCTACATCAATCAACTAGCTAGAGAGGTTGGAAATCCTCGATGACAACTTATCTTCTATCATACATCCATACTGGATATGCAGTATATCCAATATATGTACATCCCTCCGTGTAACTAGAGACATCTCCCGTTTGAAAAGGTTCTCAAAATTGTTTCACACTAGAGTCCAGTCATCATAAGACTAGGTCACTTACCCCAACTACCTTATAAATGATCCATAGAGAAGGATCACATATATAACCACCATATATTCTTTAGGTGTCCTGAAATCATGTAAAACTATGGTCACATCATCATGGAAGTCATTAACGGCTTATGGGTTCATCTCACCTCAAACCGGATGGATCTTTGTCACTGAAACTAGTGAATTGTGATAATTTTCCACACCTTATATCTTGGAATTGAGGGAGCCATTAGCTACTCAAATGGTGGTGATATATATGGGGAACCACCTGGAGGTATAACCCTAGAACTGGTCCAAATTTCAATGTATCATCCCTAAGAGAATGATCATGGTGAACTTGATGCCAAACCATAAATGGAATATGTCATAGAGGAATCTTGAAATTTAACAAGATATACCCTGATCAATGAGTATATTTATATAGATAAACCAAGAAGGGAATGGAAACCAAAATCCATTCTTATATGGTGCATGTACCATTGTTTTCCCAATGAAAAATGTTCTCATATGTCCAGATGAAAATTATGTGATCAGATTCTAGGTGTATAGATACTTTGGCCACCTCACCAACAATCGAGTCTATAGACTGAATTAAGAACTTGAAACACTTAACATTGTTTAACAAAACCATTCTCACAGACTCTAGTCCTTATATAGAATTTAATTCTATGATACCACTATGTCACAACCCATTATAATGGGGCTCATGAAAAAAATTCCCAATCTCTCCTCTAATAGGCCATGGGATGGTGAATAGTACCTACTAGGTGTGTCATTAACATAGGAGGGATTAACTAAAGTACCCGTACACACATACTCTCTCTCTCTCTCACACACACATCTACAATCCCAAAAATTCTAAAATATAAAAACTAAAGAACAAATACGAACCCATACATCTAAATTCCACACCTAGAATATGCCATTATGTAAAGGAATGTAAATAGGTGTAAATATAATCCCACCACAAAGATTCCAAAAACTATTACATCATAAAAGTAAAAAATAGGACTGCTATCAAGATATAATATGAACACACATAAGTCTATTTGGTCTAACTATGCACTATCTGGTCCTAGACTATCTACGACTCTTTTAAAAGGCCAATCATGTTCACAAGAAACGACACATGTAGGAAGATCATGTGTAGGGGTGAGTATAAAAATACCGAGAATAACACCAAAAACCACAAAGAAAACCAGAAAATAATACAATCATCTCTACACTTGTATATGGAAGTATGATATATAACAAGAATATACAGTTAAACTCAAAAGAGACACACCTTTTAAATGTAAGTAACACACATAAATCCATCCTTGGATTCTAGATTAAATGTCCCATAAATAACTCATCTGGAAAACACAATCTTGATTATTATAACAATGATGATGTCTGTATGAGAGATAATAATCATTGAGTCTCACAATTATAAGTATACACATAGTCTATAAAGTGATAAGATACACATATGAGGACCACATCCAAGGAAATGGGGTATACCAATAACTAAATGTGTATTAATATTCCATGTATAGGATATATGCACATGTATTATATGTCACTATGATACTAAGTACTCCACAATGTTCATGAAGATGAATAAATGATCTCACTATGGGTCTCACATAATGATTGCAACAAATCTATCCACAAATTCCTTATAAAGGGATTGATGTCCTCGGAGTAGGAGGAAATTAATTACTGAACCACAATAATGGGATATGGGGAACACACCCTAATCAAAATATTATAAGATTCTGGGAATATGGGATCCAATCAAATATTTTAGAAGTACACAGTGTGTAGTAGGATTACACTCCATGTCCCTTTGAACTTGAGTCATTCCCGTATAAACGGATTCGGTACTTTGACTGTTTTAAAGTAAACTACAAGTTGTTTCCCATATACTTAACCCCATGTCTCAGTGAATGGATTAACCTCTGTATACCTGGATTGGCCATGCTCGTGTGGGAGTAAATGGTGGGATGATTCTAGTGCACTCCATCATGTGTCCATGTACCCTATAAGGTAAACTCTGATCCACCATGGAGTAGTAGTACACCATGTGACAGTTTGAAATGCAGGGTTATTATCACATCATTCTAAAACGATATCAATCACTGAGAGGGGCCCAAATGGTGTGTGGCCCACATTTCAAGTTATGCACCGAGGAATTTTCTAGAATCCCATATATATTTCATGAATCATCAAGCAATACTCTAACATCAATCTTATAATTTCATAACCATAAAATCAAGAATCAAGCCATTTTGATCACATCATCATCAAAAAACAATATTCGGTCCTTCGGATTTTTCTGAAAATGGGATCGTTCATTGTTCTCAGATTATCTATTAATAATATGAAATAAGGTACCCAAAACCATACAATCGTCCATTGCTTCCATAGTTGCACCATAACCATGTTGTGATGATACTAGATCTAATATATCTGATTGTCTCACCATGAAATGGATACCCAATGACTGATTTAGCGAGATATGTTGAACAACATTACAAATTAAGAACACCCATGATGAATTATTTTTTAAGGGAGAAAGGAAAAAAAATAAAGGAGAATGGATCTCCGTCGATGTTCATGGTGACCTGAATTCATCAATCATAGAATAAATAGAGAATAATAAAATAATAATAATGAAATATATCCCAAAATAATCTCATAAATAACCCATCCCACAATATATGAGGTTATTTAATAAATCTAATAGTCAATTGATTTGATTTCAACATAGAAATTATGAACAAGGAAAGAAACCATGAACAAAATTCCTACCTTGATTTGGATGTAATGTTTATGAAGAATAAAGTGATGTTGTGATCGTTGGTGAGATCCTCAAATCTTTTCTTACACCCTTCATCGATTACCGATGTTTTCATCATCTGCCAATGAAATCTCATTCGATGGTTCTCCATGATTCCTTTGGATATCTAGTTTTTTTACAGACTAAACCTTGTAATTCCCAGTAATCATTTATTTATAAAATGGGATAGGTCATTACATTAATTAAATAAAAAAATAATTATTTTGTGTTAATTTTATGCTCATGATTAATTCTCTAGAAACTTCTTATGCTGACCAAGATTTTTTCATGCATAGAGTAAAACCCCTATTCTAAAGTCAACAGTGCCCTCTATTTTCTAATACAAGCCCCTTTTTAGATTTTATACAACATTTTCAGTAAAATTGTGATCGTGCACTGTATAAGATATTTAATATATTTCATGAATTTATTTCAGGCACATCGGGTCTTAGAATATCACGTCATCTCCGCCCATTGTATTGGAACATAATCAAGAAAATATCAAAAAAATAAATGGAAAATATGTGTCATTACAAATAAGATGATATATTAACTTTAATAAATAAATATAATTTCATTTTTATAATTTATATTCATTAATTCAATATTTATTACAATCTTTGTGACAATATAATAGGAATACATGTTACATTGTATTTTGTCGTGGTAATCTTTTTTACACATGTGTGATGGTTTGGTATATTATTTTATGGAGATGTTAATGGATAAATATTATAAAATTAATATAATAACAAATTATTTTATTTTATATAATTTTTTTATATTTTACGTGTCAATACATAATAGAGGGTGGTAAAATAATAAGTAAAAGACTGTTCTTGGTGAAAAAAATTACCTTCACATTGAAAATCCTACTGTGGATCTCTTATTAAGGACCATAGGATTGGTATTTTGGGAATAAAAATTACTCTTGATGGCTTTTAAATTTTTTTGGAAGATATCATGGCTAGGTGTGGCCAATATAAAAGTCTTTAGAGGTTAGATGATGTGAGGGGAGGGTGGCGTTTTATAAATTGGTTGAGCAGAACACCTGTATTTTTTCAATGTTTTTCAATAACATCATCTCACTTTCATGGAAATATTTTTAAAAAATGGTTTATATTGTAAGATTTAAACTATAAGTTCTGAAATAGACTGGATAATGGGTTTTATCATGTTTTTGTGACATTTTTACCCTAATAATTATATATTAACCCCATATAAAACTAGTGTTTACCATAAATGTGGTAATATTTACGGTCTTTACTATTCTTTTTGACCAAAAAAATTAGTTGAACATATAAAACTGTTGTGATCAAAACTTTTTTATCCACAAAAAAAATGATTCAGAACGAGCTCTACTGGGCGTTATGCTCACATACCTGAATGTGAAAGGGTTCTGACTAGTAGTGAGGGTTTAATGAGTTGATAGTGGGAAGACAACAAACTATGAAGGTGATATAATAATGGTATAATATATATATATATATATATATATCAATATAATATTGACCATAAGACACTAGATGATTCACTCACCATAGAGAAAGAAAGAATCATCATAAATAATAATTAATAATCTGAAATTAAACCATTTTCATATAACACCACAATATACAACTTGTAGAAAAATATTCATACATAATAGGTCATACAAACAATAAGTAAGAAAGGGACTCACATGGAAAAACTGAGTATGTACATATAATAGTATGTTGATATAGAATGGAAAACTATAAATTTAAATCTAGTTGAGCTAAGTACCCATAGTCCCTTACCTTAAATCCATTGCCAATTCAATCAATAAAATCCAGCTCAAAGCATGAATTTTTACCTGAAAACAAAACCAAAAAAACTACACAGTCCTAAAGGACCTTTATAGGGTGTGAGAAAGAATATCAGTAGGCCACCACTAATGTGTGACTATCCACTATATGTGATAATGCAGGTGTGTACAAAAATAATTAAAGATGAATGCAAACATCATATATATAAACTTTCATCCCTTATTCTCAATATCCATATTGAATCAATTGACCACCTCATCTATTGCTGAAATATCTATAGTGCAGATGATCCTTAGTATAATACTGTGTAATCATAAGATGGAAATCAATCCAGCTAGACCCATCAGGTTCCTCCTATAATATAATCAACTAGCACCTCATGCCACCAGACACCTTGAGTCCAAAAAATATCAGATTTATTGAAGGTGTTCCCCAATAATAAGTACCTGGACCCTCAAACCTCGTCTAAAATTAAACCTAATCAGGTTAATGCAAGACATCCAATGATAAATGGTATATATCCTCCAAATAATAACACTATCAGCTAAATGACTCAAATCTTTAATAATGATGATGTTTGTCATCCAAAAATAATCATAGCCCAATGGTCTCATGTATTATGAGCCTCACTCCCAGCCAACTGTCTCAACACTATCAAATGATGGCTCTTAAGCACCCCCATGGATATTCATAACAAGAAAAACCAACCATCATCCTAAGATGCATATTATGGAGGTATCTACTCACATGAGCAGTCAATAACACCTCATCATTTGAGTTATACTTTTTTCACATTACTCTAACTGGTGCATTAGGCAACCCGAGTGAGCGATAATCAAAAAATAAGTTCATAACATACATCACCAAGATTGTCATTTCCCTACGACCATGTTTCTCACCATGGTGGGTCAAAACCACCTCAAATTATATGGGCCTTTCATATAACCCGATGACATCATCGTCTCATTCCAATACCACATCACACAATATGTGATCATTATCACTCATAGAAACTAGGGTTCACCCATCTTTATGATTACATTGAATCATAGTTGATGTTTCACACAATCTCAATCCTCAAACTGATACCATCACATTTTCATGGGACTCTTTAATTTATATCATCAATATAATATGATTCTACTAATAAAATTATTTCACCCAACCTAACCATCCCAAATGGTCCATGACCTCTAACGTGACCTCACATGGATAAAAATGGTTAATGAATTCCAAAAACATCCCATTATGTCATTAAATTAATTTATCAATATGAATTGAAATTACTACGGTAATTTTTAGTAAATCGACATAGATCATATTGAGTTCCCCAAAAAAAACAACCACAAAATCCTAGACAAATATTAGCACCACCTAGATCATGTTGGTATACATATGATCATTTGATCATAGCCCCTAACTTGTGCCGTTTTGGATGAAATTAGTGCCTTAAGTAGATTCCATGATATTAGGTTACAACAGTTGGAATATAATTACTACTCTTTATAGAGATTTAAAATTAAATGAGATGTAAGAGAACTAATGATCTTCCCAGTGTTGTTTCAATGCACCTCACAACATTTTGAATAAACTCAAGATGTGAAGAGGAGATCAAAAGCTATGAGATGAAGAAAATGGGAGAACACCCTCTGCTATGTTTGATGAAAGGAGGAGAAAATAGTTGGAAATAAATAAATATTGGAGAGGGAAAAAGAAAATTACTCTTCTTTAATCCGACACATGATTGGATAGCACAATTTAGCTAACTGTGTGGCAACCATGTGACACACATTGTCGAAATGGATTAAATGAATGGTTATTCCACATGGTATTCAAAAATATGATGAAACCTTTTGAATCACCTTTTATAATAGTATTATAGGTGATGTGTGTCTGTGCGCACCCTCCTGAATGGTTATGAAAAAAATTCACAGAGCATATGGAGTGCCACACAGTTTCCCTTAAGCGTCCCCACAGATTTTCAAAACAGTGGTCCCCAGTCTGCGCACCATCGATTGTCTGGGTTTTTAGCCTCCAATACACCAAAAACCAAACTAAAACCAAAGGAACATGCTGAGAATTATGAATTATCAAAAATAAATTATTTTCGTCAAAGGAAATCTCAAAATAATGTTTCGTGTAACGTCCTGGTTCCAGGTTCCACTCAACGGGTGCCCTGAACCCAGTTCGTCACGTGACCTCAAGCACATTTCTCCAAATTCCAGAGGCTGCCGACTAGCAGCGAGGGCCCAGGTCTGATAGTTGGGAAACTATGCCCTCATTTGTCAATGTGTAGCACAGCGAAATACAAAATTAAACATACAACGAACAAAGGAAGCATTAAAACATACAAAACTGAAATAAACAATAGTAGTGGATATGACCAACAGTATATAAATAATGATGTTATATGTATCATGTTCTATGAAAACAACTAGAACATGTTATACATCAATGCAGTGCAACAAAAGCAGAGTACAATAAGACAATGCAAAATAGCTGGCAGCGGCATCACGAGCCTAGGCTCGGTCCAATTCCCTCCAACTCCTCAGAAACAATCATGTACCTATACAGGGAATCTTTCCCCTATCCACACCTATATCAACGTAATATTTTTCGGCTGAAATGCGTGACCAAAATTGGGTGTCATAATAATAACTCAGTAGGCACCCACTAAAGGCCTGTGCCCAACTGTGTGTAGGCATGCAACAATAGTGTGCAATAGTAAAATGCAATAAAGTAAGCAGTACTGAAAAGTAACGAACTTAATAATTAAATTTCCATTTTATTATTCATTTAATCTTTTAAATATTAGAAATCACCACAATGCATTTCTATGTAAACAGTCCACGTCCTCAGACAAGAAAAACCTTACACTCAGGTAAGCAGAATCCAACCCGTAGGTATAGCCCTCAGGCATAATAATTTTTTCCCTCAGCCATAGAATGTGTCTCCCTCAGGCACAGAAGTCAAGACATCAGGCACGAAAGGTTGCCCCCAGGTGAAATAGAACGTCTCCCTCATGCTAAAACAGTCACACCCTCATACTAATCACAACAACTCCCTCATGCCAAACAGGTAACCGGGCCATGCCCAACATGTAAACTAGTAGTAAACAAGAAATTCCTCTCAATGAAATTCTACAATTACTACATTAAAGGCATACCCTTCGGTATCCTGGCCAAACGACTAAACAGGGGAACACACCCCCGGGGTGGTTCCCAATCCAAGTAATGATCCCAACTAGTATTTTAATATCACAATTAATCACCTATTAAATTATAGGTATTCAAAATAACCATGGCCTTAGACACACAACACCCCAACATGGGTTTGTGGCATAAAAAATGTACAAAATGCACAATATTTGGAAAACTAAACACCAAGCCACCTACCTTATACGCCAACGAGCGCTATACACGAATTCTGATCCAAGAAACGCCCATGAACGACGTAGATCTGACGAAGAAAGAAACTCAATTAATGTAAAATAACATCAGTTATGACAATAATTGGTAAGCATCACGCTAGGATAAGAGAGGGCTTACCCGTGCGGTTCCAACGAGAGCGTCCAAGGCAGAAACGAATTCCAGACGAACACCCGGCGGATCTTCAAAGGTTCATCCATCCCTCCAGAGCTCCCTCTTCCGTTATAATCCTTCCCTGTGAAAATGGGAGGCTACTGCCCATTTTAAGAGAAAAAACTAAGTACACTACGTGTACATCCAAGTATACGATGTGTACTCCCTTCATTTAAATGTTCCCTTGGCGGCACCACCACACTGTTCATCCGTCGACATGATTACATGAAAAGTACTCCTGAGTACATGGCATGTACTGTTGCCTAGCTGGTGGTTGCTCCACCACCTTACTGTTTTGGCCTACTGACTGACTACACGGCGTGTAAAGTACCACAAGACGATGTGCAGTTGGTTCCTACACCCATTGTTTCTAACAAGGCTACATTCCCTGTGTACTCATCCCAACACGGCCTAAAGTACACGGCGTGTGGACAAAGTAAACAGTGTGTACTTCCAAAAATTAGGATTTTCCCCTTTTCCATATATTCTCAAAAACACTTTAAGGAAAATATAAAGGAAGAAACTCGTACCTCAAAAATAAGAACCCGGTTCTTACAAACTTCCCCCTTACAACAATTCATCCCCAAATTTCCTTTCCATGGGTGGTGAAGATATAATCATGAACAACTTCGGCCACTGAGCACATACATCAGCCTCCCTCTCCCAGGTCTCATCCTACACTTAGCCAGGCTGCCATAGCACCCATACGAGAGGAACTGACCGGCCATGGAGAACCTTCGTGCCCCTGGAAACGATACAGATCAGATGCTCCTCAAAGGACGCATCTATATGAAGCTCAACCGCCTCTAGATGAAATTTGTGAGATGGTTCTGAATGATAGTGGCACAACTAAGATACATTGAAGACGTCATGCATGGCTCAGTACCGCTGTGGTAATCACAATTGATAGGCAACCAGACCGACTCTCTCCAGAATCTCAAATGGCCCCACATACCACGATGAATGTTTACCTTATCTCCTGATCCGCTTGTGTCCCAGCCTCGGTGAAACATGCAATAAAACCTGATCCCCGACAACGAACTCCAAAGGTCGTCTGCGGCGATCGGCATATGACTTTTGACGAGACTTTGCGGTAGCCATCCTCTTCTGAATCAACTGGACCTGCTCAGAAGTCTCCTGAATGAGACGTAGTCCCATTAAAATTGCCTCACCTGCCTGTTACCAGCAAAAAGGTGATCGGCATGGCCTACCTTATAAAGCCTCATATGGTTTCATATCCATAGTCACATGGAAAATATTGTTATAGAAAATATTTACTAGGGGTATATGCTTCTCCAAAGAGCCCCCAAAGTATAGGACGCCTGCACGCAACATGTCCTCTAGCACCTGTATCGTACGCTCTGACTGGCCATCTATCTGAGGGAGGTATGCTCTGCTCAGAAGCACCTGTGTACCCAGTGCCCTCTTAAAACTCTTCCAGAAACGAGACGTAAAGTGGGTGTCCCTATCTGAAATGATAGAATGAGGGACCCCATGAAGACATACGTCCTCTCAGATAAATAGGCTTTTGAGATAATCAACACCGAAGGTCTCCTTGATCGGCAAGAAGTGAGCTACCATTGTGAGTCTATCCACAACAACCCATGCGACGTCATTACCATGAGGTGACCTCGGCAACCCTGTTATGAAATAAATCGCGACATCATCCAATTTCCACTCTGGAATGTGTAACTGCTGTAACAGTCCAGCTTGTCTCTAATTCTCTGTGTTTACCTGCTGATAGGTGGAACATCTCGTAACATAACCATCTACATATATCTTCATACTCAGCCACCTATACTGACGTCTCAGGTCACGGTACATCTTGGTAACCCCAGTATAAACTGTACAAGATGAAGCATGAAACACTTTCATTAGCTCCTCAAATATATACCCCGGAACCCACACTCGTCCATGGAATCACAAAACATTATCATCGCTTATCGTCCAACCAGGAGGAGAGTCCTCACTTCCACCGACTCCCGTATAAATAGGCCTTCTGAATCAGATAGATGTCTCACCCTCACTCTATCCAGGAGGGTAGAAGTCACAGCTAAATAAGAAATAATGGTCCGCCCATGACTATCGTGCACCTCCTGATGCATCTCAGAAAACAAAGCCATAAGATTCCACACATCACTGGCCTCATGCAATACATGTATCTGAGTCTTCCTGCTCAGTGTATCAGCTACTGCATTACCTTTACCATATGTATAGGCATGCTTGAAATCGAAGGACTGTAGGTAGTCGACCCAGCTTCACTGCCTCAGATTCAGGTCCTACTGAGTAATGATATACTTGAGGCTTTTGTGGTCAGTGAAGACCACAAAACGTTCTCTCAATAGATAATGTATCCAACAGCGCAAGACATGAACAACTACGACCAACTTGAGATCATGCATCAGGTAATTCCTCTCATGTGGCCACAACTACAGAGACCAATACGCAACAACTCGATCACCCTGCATCATCACAGCTCCCTGCCCAATACCTGATGAATCATAGTAAACTGTATAGCTCTTCTCATACTCTAGGAGTATCAGGATCGGTGTTGATGTCACCCTTTCTTTCAGGTCCAGAATGACTGTCTCGCATGATTCTGACCAAACGAACATAACACCATTCTTAGTCAGACCCGTCAACGGCGCTGCTAAGCGGGAGAAGTCATGTATGAAGTGTCTGTAGTAACCATCCAGCCCTAAGAAACACTATATCTCAAAAACATTCTTAGGTTGTTCCCAGGAAACTACTGCTCTCACCTTATCTGGGTCTAATGAGACTCATACCTCTCAGATGAAATCTCTAAGTAAGTGAATCTGGTCCATCCAAAGTGGCACATTGAGAGTTTAGTATACAACCGATTCACTATGAGTGTACTCAATATGATCTCAAGATGGGTGTCATGGTCATGTCGAGTGTGAGAGTACCCCAAGATGTCATCCGCAAATACTACCACAAAAGAATCCAGATAAGGATGGAACACTCGATTCAACAGAGCCATGAAAACTGGTGGCACGTCCGTGAGTCCGAACGTCATAACTGTATTCTCATATAGACCATATCTGCTCCTAAAGGCTATGAGAGGTATATCAGATGGTATAACGCGTAGCTGATGATATCCAGATCACAATTCAATCTTCGAGAACACTTGGGCTCCACGAAGATGATCAAAAAGATCATCAATCCACGGTAAGGGATATCCTTTCTTGACCATCAACTAGTTCAGCTTCCGATAATCCACACAATGTCTGAGGGTACTATCTGCCTTATTTTCAAAAAGGACCGTAGATCCCCATGGAGAAGTACTGGGTCGGATAAACCCCTTTTCCTGTAACTTCTCTAACTGCCTCTTGAGCTCCGACAACTCATGTGTGGCCATCCTATAAAGAGGAATGGACACCGATGCTGCTCCTGGGACAAGCTGAATAGAGAAATCCACCTCGCGCTCTTGAGGTAGACCTGAAAAGTCATCTGGGAAGACAACCCTGAAATGATCAACCACTGGAGGGAAATCCGTCTGACAAGTACCCTGGTCATCCAGATATATACTCACAATCTGGTCTATGACTCCACCTCACCCATGATGCTCTGGTCCAGCTCAGCTTTCCTGAACATCCCACTGGCCTTTGTATAGAAACTCTCCTCCCTCTGGTGACGTGAAATGCTCCCTATGTCGATATAAGTCTACAAAGGCTCGAAAGGGAACCAACCAGTCCGTCCCGAGAATGACATCATAGCTCATCATCTCTAATACATAGAGGTCCAAAAGAAAGGGATACCCAACAACTTCAAGGGGCACGCCTAACACTGACGCACACCTTCCGTTCTAGTCCCCAACGGAGTGTCTAGCGTCATGATATCAGAAAAAGTACAAACACAGAGCCCAAGGATCTCCATAATAGGTACATATATGAATCTATGTGTAGCACATGTATTGAAAAGTACTGAAGATAAGACAGAAGCTACTAGAATAGTACACCTGACTGTAGAAGTTCTGGGATCCCGCTCTTGCTAGGGTTGCTACACTGCATATTCCTGCCCAGTGTCACAGCCCAGCGACACACCCTAGATACCCTGAGATGTCCCACCCAACTGCCTCTGAGATCCTGGTGTCTGGAAAACATATCCACGACCACCATCTCTACCTGCACTCCTTGACGTATACCAGTTTCCTGACTGGTGAGAAGCCACTGGTCCTGATCTCGCACGTGGAGTCTGCACAGAACCCCTCTCACTGGCCACCGGTGGAAATTCCCTACAGAAGCGTTGCTGATGACCCATCTTGCCTCAATCTTGGCACTCCACTAGGTCTCGTAGACAATGTGGTCTCTTGTGCCCCTGTCTACCACACCAGTAGCACCTAATCGGGCCACCTAAAGAAGCCGCCTAGATGGTACTGCCACCCTGAGAGAAGCCCATATGTCTCTTCCTTTTGCTAGTATAAATACTACTAGTAACTGGAGCTGAACTGCCCTGGACCACACAATGAGATTCTTGTAGGTTCCTCTCGATAAGCAGTGCCTGATTCACAATAGCATGTATAGTAGGAAACCTGAAAACAATAACTCGGTCCCGGATGTCCTACCGAAGACCATCCTCAAAACGTCTGCCCCTCAACATCTCATCACCAACCAGCACAAGTGCAAAGCGCTGAAGCTCATTAAAACAAGAATAATAGTCCATCACTGACATGGAACAATGCTGCAGATTGATGAACTCTTGAGCTCTATTTCCCCGCAGTGTCTCGGGAAATAAGAAGTCATAGAATACTGTCTGAAAATCCTTCCACACCATGTCTCTGTGATTCTTTGACTGGGTGGTGACATCCCACTAACTCTAAGCAGAATCACGAATAATGTATGTAGCGAGCTTAACCCTACGCCCTTGAAGCGTCTCAAGATGCTCGAAAATAGTCTACATCGACCCCAACCAAGACTCCGCAGACTGTGGTCTGCCATCCCCTAAAAACGTCGGTGGATGCTTCTGCAAGAATATATGTGTTAGCTCACCCATAGATGTGGCAGCCAGCGGTGCTCCCTGAAAGGTCTGCATAAACTGCAATAATCCTTCATGGAACTGCGCCTCTGCCCCTGTGTCCAGTATAGAAGCTGGTGCCACATCTGGCACTGGTAAAAGATCTGCTGGTAGCCCATGGCCTACCATCTAAGTAGTATTTTCGTTGCCTCTCTCATGGAGAACAACGTGGGTTCTAGGCAGCATGACACTACAAGGTCAAAAACACACCTTAAATTCCAGATTACCAAATACCAAAAACGAATGAACCAAAAGGGAACAAGAGGGAGATGGAATTTCAAATTTCCAAAACAATACTACACAGCTTGTATTTTGACTACACAGTGTGTACTTGACTTACCTTCCCCTTCCCAGGTCCATCGACCTAGCTAAGACACACGGCTCCCGTTGAACAAAAACTACACGACGTGTATGCTGAGTTCACGGCGTGTATGGTGTTATTTTCCAAATTCCCGTGTCGTTTGTGACACGACCGACTACTCAGAATATAACTACACGGCATGTTACACCCGCACAAAACGTGTACATCACCCCATTTTCCAACCACACGATTCTATTACACGGCCTTTCCTCACACAAGACTACACGGCTTGCCCCACAGGTACACATCGTGTTCAAGGAGAGGTGACATCGGCCCATGTTGTTAGTTACACGGCTGAGTCCCCAGCTCACACTACAGGGCGTGTACATTATTGACACTTCATGTTATGTGAAGGAGTTCACTGACCCGTGTTGTTAGTTACACAATAAGACTACGGGTCACAACTACACGGCGTGTACATTCGGTACACGGCCTATTTTACCCAAGCTCTTCCTTACCCCGTGTCTCCGCCCACTGGGTTTGTGACACGAGAAGATACTACATGGTGTGTACTCAAAAAGTTCATTTTTCTTCCCGAATAGAAGTCCATACACGGCATTTTTAAAATACTACACAGCGTGTATACTGGGTTTCTGTGCGATATGCCTTAGAGACTTCCCTAGAACCCATAAACTACCGAAAAACAACACCTAAGTGTTATATTCCGACCCGTGAGGGCCCATACTCCCCACGAATCAAAATATGACATCTTAATTGTGATAAAAATAAATAGCCATCTAATGATCCACCATAGTCCAGTCAGTGAGGGACCATACTCCCCAAAAACCAATGTTTGGCGTCCATTCAATAAATGGGCACATAAAAAATTACCCTATCACAAGACATGTATTTTATCAAAGAAACTATCACGACAACATGATTTACTAGCACAAGAACAATCAGAACAACATGGAATTTCTAATGCACCTACATGGCAAGGAAACAATGCATAGAATGTGATTTCTAGCATGTGCCTACATGATGCATCAGATGGCATACCCTCATCTTATCAGGTTGCGACTAAATAGAATGCACAAATAAATTATATCAACACAATCTCAAGTGCATCCCCCAACGGTGAAAACATATCAACTGTAAAATTTTCAGAATCATAAAAATTGCAAAATACGAGGTATATTGGATTTTACCTATACACGGGTTAGCTACACCTGGGAATATCTTATTACCAACTACTGTTCATACTATCCCTGACTACGGCTCCAAATAGTAATTCAATGAAAATAACCCCTTTGATACCACTTTTTAATGTCCCGGTTCTGGGTGACACTCAACGGGTGCCCCAAACCCAGTTCGCCACATGACCTCAAGCACATTTCCCCAAATGCCAGAGGCTTCCGACTAGTAGTAACGTCCCAGGTCTGATAGTTGGGAATCTATGCCCTCATTTTTCAATGTTTAGCGCAACAGAATACAAAATTAAACATAAAACGAACAAGAGAGGCAGTAAAAAATACACAACTGAAATAAACAATAGTAGTGGATATAACCAACAATATATAAAAAATGATGCTACATGTCTTATGTTCTAGGAAAACAACCAGAACATGTTATACATCAATGCAGTACAACAAATGCAGAGTACATCAAGACAATGCAAAATAGCTGGCATTGGCATCACGAGCCTAAGCTTGGTCCCATGCCCTCTTACTCCTTAACATCAACCATGTACCTGTACAGGGACTCTTGCACCTATCCAAACATGTAGCAACATAATAAGTTTGGGCCGAAAAGCATGACCAAAACAGGGTGTGAGAAAAATATCTCAGTAGGCACCCACCAAAGTCTCGTACCCAACTGCGTGTAAGAAATTCAACAATAGTGTGCAATAGTAAAATGCAATAAAGTAAACAATACTAAAAATTATCTAACATAACAATTAAATTTCTATATTATTATTAATTTATTAATTTAAATATTAGAAATCACCACATTGCATTTCTATGTAAAGATTCCATGTCCTCAGACAAGCAAAACCTTACCCTCAGGTAAGCAGAATCCAATCCGCAGGTATAGACCACAGGCGTAACAGAATTTCCCCTCTGGCATAGAATGTTTATCCCTCAGGCACAAATGTCAAGCCTTCAGGCACAAAAGGATCCCCTCAGGTGAAATAGAACATTTCCCTCAGGCTAAAACAGTCATGCCCACAGGCTAATCACAAGAATGACCTCAGGACAAATAGGTAAATGGGACATTCCCAACATGTAAATAATCAGTAAACAAGAAATTCCTCTCAAGGAAATTCTACAATTACTACTTTAAGGCATACCCTCGGGTATCCTGGCCAAACGACTAAACAGTGGAACACACCCCCGGGGTGGTTTCAGATCAAAGCAATGATCCCAGCCATCATTTTAGTATAGCAATTAATCACCTATTCAATTCTAGGTATTCAAAATAACCATGGCCTCAGCCACCCGACACCCCAACATGGGTTATTGGTACAAAAAATACAAAAAACACACAGTAGTAGGAAAACTAAACACCAAGACACCTACCTTATATGCCAACGAGCGCTATACACGAACACTGATCCAAGAAATTCCCAAGAACAATGTAGATCTAACGAAGAAAGAAACTCTCTTAACCTCGAAAAACTTACATTAGGAGAAGAATTGGAAAGTATAATGCTAGGAGAAGAGAGGGCTCACCCGTGTGGTTCCAACGAGATTGTCTGAGATGGAAACAGATTCCAGACGAACACCTGGCGGATCTTCAAAGGTTTGGTCATCCCTCCCAAGCTCCCTCTTCCGTTCTAATCCTTCCTTGTTATCATGGGAGGCTACTGCCCATTTTAAGCAAAAAAACAAAGTACACGGTGTGTACTTCCAAGTACACGGCGTGTACTGCCTTCATTAAACTGTTCCCCTGGAGGCATCGCCACAATATTCATCTGTCGACATGAGTACAAGGCATATACTCTTGAGTACACGACGTGTATTTTCATCGAGCTGGCATTTTCTCCACTTCCATACTATTTTGGAATGCCGACTGACTACACAGCATGTATTGTACCACTACACGGTGTGTAGTCAGTTCCTACACCTTTTTTCGCCAACGTGGCACACGCCCTCTGTACTCATCCCTACATGGCTAAAACTACAAGGCGTGTGGAAAAATTACATGGCGTGTACTTCCAAAAATTAGGATTTCCCCTTTTCCAAATATTCTTGAAAACACATTATGGAAAATAGAAATAATGAAACCCGTACCTAAAAAATAAGAACCGGGTTCTTATATTTTGATAATCAAGAATATAGTTGGAATACCCACCAATCTCTAAAAATTCAAATTGGTTGAGAATTTTAACCAGCTCCAAAAACATAGGATGTTACTGCCTCTCCACCTTATCAATGCTCATTCATGAGCAATAAATCATAAATATGAGATTGTCCCGAACATACCAATCTCTCTAAAACCAACAAGGTCCACCCCAATCTTGGGGTAACAATTAATCTACATCATGGTGCTCCCCACCTTAGGGGTAACCTACCCATGTCACTTTCTGAACAAAAATTCAAATTAAACTGATATTCCACAAACAATCCTTGGAAATAAATTTTTTCCATGACACATCATCACTCCTTAACCTCATCAGGTGATGTTTTGTCATAACCTAGACCTTTTATACCCTACATCTCACCATATTTACAACTAAATTTCTTGTCACACATGAAACCTATGAGGTTCCGTATCTCATCCAATGATCAAAACCATCTTTGGTTCCGTTTACATAAAACAAATTTCAACATCATAATGATGAACTGATCTCAACCCATCTATAAAGTCATGATCCAAAAAAATTCTCATATATGATCCCAATGACAGACACCTCATACATGTATATATATAATGAATCTGAGATGATTCCAACCGAATAACCTATATATTTTTAATCCATATATATATCCTACAAACCTCATGAACCCAAAAATTGGGTATTTATAAACAAAGACAATGCCAAAATAAATCAATAAGAACCGTAGTTATACCCACATCAAACATCCATCCATAACCGGTTCCCCGACCTGCTCTACAATAGGATGCTTCACTATATGCATATATCCAGAAGCGTGACCTCCTAATGAATATCCTCTCTGTGGTGTTTCACCAATTACCGACCACTAACCCCACTACTAGGTGCCCTTGTATCTTCTACTAACTCTACATGAAACTAAAACATAGCTAATGTCACATGGTACCACTCTACGTTCGACATCAAAACCCTGAGTCTACATCAGTTCCTAACTAACAGCTATTTGATAAGGCCTCGTGACGAAACTCTCAAGAAGACTGACATGTCCATATTCTTACCACTCATTGAACACCCAATTACACTATATCCACACATGACATAACTGGTCACACTAGAAGAGCACCATAAAATAAATACTCTGAGGACTTATTAGGGAGTTCTTAGCTTTAAGTCCATATTATAACTCCTCTCATACATTATTCCATATATACGAATCATCACCACTAACATCACCCGAATCCATTACTCGACTAGAATATGAACGCTCCATAAAATTCCACTCATCTATGAGTTCCTTATTCACTGCCTCTAAGAACGAGACCTACCAAATGATGTTTACCTGTTCTTCGATTAAGTGTCATAAACCATCCAGGAAACGCCTCACTCTCAATGTGTCAGCACCCACCATACCATGTAAAAAACAAGAGAAAATAGTGAATGTCAATGCATAGTCTAGGATGGACATGTCCCCCTACCATGAGCTCAAGAACTCTTGTGCTCTCTCTTCCCTTATCATCACTAGAAAGATGTGATCAAAGAACCGAGACTCAAATTCATTCCAGGGTAGTCCCTTGTGTCTTCCAACCTGAACATAAATATCCAACCATCAATTTACCATTCTCATTAGCATGTATGTAGCCAGCTTCCCCCTCTTGTTTGGGGGTGTCTCACACTACTTGAAGATCATCTACTTCGAATTGATCCAGTTCTCTACCACCGAAGGTCCCCCGTCAACCAAATATAGTTTGAGTGGTGTGAATTGAACTCTCAATTTATACCTTCCATGAGTTGATCCACTCCTGAAACTCCCACATCAATCCCCTAGTTGACACGTAATAGGCTCTGTCTGAGTTTCTCATCAATCCATGTCCCAGAAGCAATCAAATATGGTGGATTCCCTACCCAAGGTAGATAATTGACACGAGGATAATTATCTTTGAGACCATATGGGGTTTCATCCTGACGATTAGGGTACTTCATCTGTGCTCACCCTTATGACACCTGGTCAATACCCTCCTTACACACCATTAGATCCGATCTAGGTGGAATCTCATAGAATACATATATAAAAGTCATAAAACCATAGTAACTTATATGATATAGATAATGAATTAATTAATAGGTATCAAAATCCCACTACCATTACTATCCCCCATTGCTAACATGTGTCATGAAATCCTGCCTCTTTTCCCCTTTCTCACCCCTATCAGAGCCAATAATAAAATATAAATCGTTCATCATCGCCCCTTTCCTACCCACATTAAATTTAGGTGTTATGTATCAGTATGAGTTAAATGTGTATATTGAATACAAATATAATATAAGTATAAGAACAATTCTTATCTTCCATTTTTCAAATTTTATGTGTCTCACCCTCATATGCCTTCATCCATTCCTATCCAGATGAACCATGTTACATGAATCTGAAGACCTTATCACTGAACCTAGTGATCAACAAAACCCAATATCTTTATACATGCCTTCTTATATAAGTTCTAGCCCCCCTCCCAACACAAAAATTAATATATCACATGTCTTAGGAAATTTAACACAAGCATCCACATGTATATCAATTACTTGTATCCTATTGAATGTTCTATAAAATCTTCCCATTCCATACTAGGATAAGGTTATCATATCATAACAAATAAAAAATCACATATCTAAGTGAAAAAATCAACGAGGAAATCATATCAACAATCGAAAGATAAAAATTGAACAAAAATTACCACCCCTAGAAACATTGTTCATCACCCATGCATGGGGCTGTCGGCACACAAACATGATATGTAAACCCAGTTCCAACTACATCCTAATCTCTAGTTTACCATAGACTAAATAGTAATAATAATATATAAAATAAAACATGATATCATTAGTAACCATCCGAATGTTGTCACTAATCCACAGTAATAAATAACTCTGATACCATTTATAGTGCGTAGATTTGTTTATCCACACAAATAGTGCTTTGGGAAGTGTTTTACTGGGCCTTAATCACAAATCCCAAATACCAAAGGCTGATGAATAGTATTGAGGGTGTAATGAGGTAATCGTTGGCATACTATATCCTTAAATTGAGGTATAATAGTTTTCAAATATATATATATAGATTGTAGTTGTAGTAAGACTATTAAAAATTTGACCAGTACCACACCATAATAGAAGAAATCATGAAAATAATAATAATAATAAAGATCAAATAAAATCATTTGACGATAAAACCACAAGATACCATTTGTATCTAAATATTCATAAATAATAGGTCTTAAAAACAATATGCTGGAAATGTTCTTCCATGGCCAACCATAGTATATACATTTAATAGCATGTTGAAAAAAAGGGAAAATAAAATATTTACTACATGTAATGAAATAACCCTTGGTCCCTTCCATTCAATCTCATTCTACTTCAATCACTATGATAAATCTCTTGAGCCTGAACCATTACATGAATGCAAAGCCATAAAATCTCAACGTGTCCTGATGGGCCCTTGTAGGGTGTTCGAAAGATTATCAGTAGGCCACAACATTTTTATGCCAATCCCCCATATATGATTTCGCATGTGTATACTAATATAAATAAAGAAGGACATACATATCATAAAAATAATAGGGTTTAATTTTTCTCAAAAGCCACAAGGAAGAAATTAAATTCATCAACCATCACCAAAATGTATGTATTGGATATGATCCTTTGGCTCAGACTAAATGATCCCACAATAAAAATATAACCATGTGAAACCTCGAATAAAATAGATAATATAATCAACGACCACCTCATGATACCTAGTACCTTGAGTCCAAACAATATCTGATGTCCCAAAAAAACACTCCAATAATCTATACATGGTCCCAAAGAAGTCAACTCATATGAAACCACATCATATGAAACAATTATGTCCAAGGCAAAACATTTCCAATCTTAGAAATAAAAACACAACATGCTTAGTAACCTAGGTCTTGAGGACTACAGATTTAATTCCTCCAAAAAATAGTCCTAGCACAAAATCCTCAAGTATGGGGAGCCTCAACCCCCAAATGATGGACACAACACTATAAAATAATGTCTCTTCACCAGACCATCTATTTCTATAGAAATCACATCCAACCATTATGTTAATACACATATAATGGTTGTATCTACCAATATTAGTGTTCAATACCACCTCGTCATTTGAGTCCAACAATTTTCACATGACTCTAACATGAACATTCACCAACACATGTGAGAAAAAATCCCAAAATAAGACCCCAAGACAAATCATTCAGCACCTCATTCCCCTACAGCCTTGTCACTCAACTAGGTGGTAAACACCAAATCAAACCAATACACAACACCCACAACCTAACATCATTATTACATCTTTATGATGACCTAGTATCTCAACCTGTGGTCATCATCACCCATATAATCAAGGCCTCACCCAACCTGACAATTAAATAACCTCATTCAAGATGGATACCACCATCTCCATCCTTGGTCTTATCGCACCACATTACCATGGAACTCATTAATATTTAAAATAAGTATAACATGATTAAATTTAATAAAATTAATACCCCTGGCCTAATGTTCCCAAGTGGTACACGACCCTTAAAATACACTCACATGGATAAAAAAATGTTAATTCAACCCCAAATACATTCCAAGATTTCATAAAATAAATTTACCTTAATTAATTCAATTTATTAGTTTCATGATTAGTTAAACCAAGAAACACATATAGAGTGCACCCTAAAAACAACCACAAAATAACAATGAACGAAAATCAAAAACAACCTTGTGTTGGTAGATGTATGATTTTCAAATCATAGCCTCTAACATAAATTGATTTGGAAAAAATTATAATCATAAATTGAAACCCGGAAATTAGGGTAAGACATCTCACAAGTATTTACAACTCCTAATGGCGAGTGAAAGTGAAAAGGAAATCAATCGAGAATGAGATCATTACGACGATGTTTCATCACATTAGACGATTTGAAGAAAAACAAATAGATATGGAGAGGACATCAAAAGCTAGGGGAGGATGTAAATTGGGGAACCCCTTATGATGTGTATGAACAAGGTGGTGAAAAATCTGAGTAAATTAGTAAATATAGGAGAGGAGAAGAATGTAAATTGTTTTCTTTAATGAGGCACATAGTTGGATCCCACGATTTGGAAAATCGTGCACCAACCGTACGGCACAAATTGTTTAATGGGATACCTCACATGATTTTACTAAACTATTTATTAAACATTGTGGAAACCTTATGAATCACTGAAATGTGATTTCGTGGGTTCCCTAAAATGTTTACTGTTTTTTGGGATAATTAGGTGTAGTAGAGTGGATGACCACGGTCGTCTCTAAATGGAGGAAGTAAATTTTACAACATATTAACGGTATATTTAAAATAAAATTAAATGAATTAAGATAAAATATTAAAAGGTTGGGGTTTTTTATCATTTATAAATTTAGATGATGTTTTCTGGAAGAAGACTATATATATATATATATATTGAAATGATGTTCGATTAAAATGATACAACAAGAAGATTATTTACTGAAAATATTTTATCGGAGTAATTGATATATATATATACCTATTAAATAAATTACATATCATTTTAATCAAAATTAACATCCAATTAATTATATTCACTTAATTTTTTAACCCTCAAACCCTGTGGGATTTAACTTAACCACAATGTTTAAATTACTAAAACCCAATTCTAGATTCAGAACATATAATCATAGCACCCTACTTTAATTGTTGTTATTAGGTTAGATTATGTTCAATAATTAATTACATCCCATATCCTCTATGTAAATGACTATTAATTTAGATTCGGTATTATATTTGAACTCTACAAATTTATCCTGTGTGGTCTTCTATTACTGATTAAAATCGAACTCTCTCAATTTACACTAACCTCAACATCACATGTTTTTTGTATCAATAGTTCAATTTATTGCATAATTTCATCTATCATGAAAACACAATATATATATTGTATTAATATAATTATTTTTTCTCATTGATTCAAAATAAATTAAGGAAAAATGTAAGAGAGAGATCAGTTATTAAAAAACTACTCTTTCATGGGTGGTGTAATCATCGTAGATGCGAATTTCTTTTGTAATGGTTTATAATGGGTATAAACTAATCATGATTATAATCAAGAATTATATCCTAAATTGGATTACAAAAGAAGAATAAAATTGGAAAAAATAAAATAAATGGAAGATAAAATAAGATGTTTATTTGAAGAACATAAACATTATAACAAAGAAGAGGATAATAAGAGCATTTTGGAAGAGATCCTATCTTGAAAGAATCACCCATACAATGATTAATTGAAATGGAAAATAAATACTTCAAAAATGATAAAAATCCTATAATTCATTTCCAAACCCTTCCAAATTAGAAAAATACCAATTTATATTGTGGAGGGGAGGCTGGGTTATAAGTGATTTCATGGGCGAATGGGGAAATTCAATGAAATATTTTAATCCAAATAGAACCACCCGTTGACCATTAAAATGCATTAACCAACTCCCCATATAGAATTTATATTTATATGAATTTTTTTTTTCTGAAATCATATCCAAATTTTATCCCAATCCAAGCACATATGTAGGATTTATGACCAAAATACAAAACCCATATCCAATCAGGCGAGTCCAACACATCTTTGACTTCATGACCCTTTTGTGCGAACCATGTGCATGATTTAGCTCTAATTTACTAAATAAAAGTTGTATTCCATTAATTCAAAAACATATTTAATGAATTTTATGTTCAAATAATTCATATAAAAATACAAATTACTGAAATGTTATAGTAAATTTTAAAGGGTAAAACATGAATTTTCATTAAATTTTGAAATAAACTATATAATCCCAAATATTTCCTAAATGAAGACATTTACCACAATTTGAGGAAATTATACCATTTATTATCAATAATATATAATATAAAAATGTTTTTTTCCAACTCCCCCCACACTTACAATTTTTCACTCTTAGGGAAAACCACATATCATGTATTCGAAAAAATTGTGGCAATTTATGCATGTTCATATATCTCTATCAAAAGTAGAAATATGAAAAATGCAAGAATCCCGTCAAGAGTCTACATCAATAAATTTTAATATAATTTTCTCATAGATTTTTTCAAAAAAATCCATTGAGATTCATAACACTAATAATATTGAAACACGTCATGGGTCTACCATGTCACTAATTCTACACGTGTGTGTGTGTGCCAACAATTCCAAGCTCATAAATCCACTCAATATTCAGTATATTCAGGTTAGTTAAAAATTATTCTTACTTGGTTTAATTAAATAAACCTATTAAATATTCATTTGTATTTAAATTTGAAGACACACTCACATAAGCATTCATAAATGTCTAACCTTAAGCTCCCGACCTAGATATCCTCAAATGTTGTACATTTCATCACTCCCACAATTTATTTTTATTATTATTATTATTTTGTTTATTTCATGTTGTACTTTTAATAAATCTCACACTCAACTCTCAACCCATGTTTTATCACATTACAAAACTAATTGTAATAGTTATAACAAGATCAACGGTTGATTGACAGTGGTTTTTGTCCTGTCAAATACACAACCCAATTTTTTGAGGGCATAGAATAGTCAAATAAAATTTACACATTCATAGGATAATTCAGTATAGAAATGAAATCAATCAGAAGGGAAACAAACATATGTATAAACTAATTATTTGTTTACCTAACATGGCTATACTTTCAATTGAGTATGTAAAATTTCACAAGTCATGGTTTAGTGAAAATTAGTCTAGAGAAATCAATGACAATATTTACTAGGATAAAATATCTGAAATAATGATGTCAAAATATAAAATTCTTTCTAATGACACAATCATTCATATAATCGACAACATCAATTTTTATAAAAATAAATCCTTAATGATCAAATCTTACTCATGATTATCATTCTAATAATGAATTTTGAGATCATGCATTTTCCATTTGGTTCACATGATAATTTTACAAGATATATTTGTTTCTTTTTTTATTGATTTTTTTTAGTCTTTTTTAAATTTCAACCAATAACTTAATATAAAAGAAACATAGAACACATAAATGAAAATCCAAAATATATAACATATAATTTTTTCCCCTTCCCCACACATAAAATATTTCATTATCTTGAATGTGAACCTATAAGATGATATATGAACATAAAAAGTATAATTTTAAATATGAAAATGAATATAAAAGGTAAAGGGTTAGGAAAAACCTGAAATGGTCAAGTGATGATGGGGTCATGTAGTGTGATGAAATTCACAACATTAGTTGGATGTACCTCAATTTATTTCATCAAAAGATTCCGATTGACTGTAAATCCCATTCCAATGTCCATTGGGTGATCTCCACTGCACTATATTGAAAAAACTGAGTCACAACATTAGGACCTAACAACCTGGAATGCAACTTACTAGTCATCAACATTAGTCATGAAATATAGTGAATGACTTTTTCTCATACCTGAAATTATCTTTTATGGATCATTTTTTCATGAGATGCTTTTGATTATTCTTTGAATATCATTGAGTTATCATATAAAGACAATCAAATCACCTCATGCTCTTGAATTTGCAGCTTCTTTTGGATTCCATCATGGGCCAAATCTATGATGCATTTCATTATAGCCCAATAATCCTGATGCTCAACATCCACTGGAAGATGACACACTTTCCCAAAAACTATATAAAATGGGGACATACAAATGGATTTCTTGTATGTTATCCTAAAATCCCACAATGTATCATCCATGCACATACTCCAATCATTCTTATTTGGACTCACATTTTTCTCCAAAATATGTTTAAACTCATGATTTGAAATGTTAGCGTAGCCATTTTTTAGTAGTGGTATAGTGTTTATGTTTTTTTGTGTCACCATATACTTCTGATGAAAGGAAAAAATATATTGATTTAAAAAGTGTTCCCTTTAGTCCCTGGTGATTTCCTTCGTTATTCCAAACCTACAAAAAATATGTGCTTTGACATAGTCCACAACAACATAAGAATAATCAGTCATAGTGGACTTAGCCTCCACCCATTTACACACATAATCAACATAAACAAAAATATACATAAAACCAAAGGAACTAAGAAAAGTACCCATAAAATCAATGCCCCGTATATAAAAAATATCATAGAACAGTATGGGTTGTTGAGTCATCTCATGTGTCTGAGAAATGTTCCCAGGGTGTGGGCCAAAAGAGCATGACTTATAAAAAACATGTGCATCATGGAAAAATCTAGGCCAATATAATCCACAGTTTCAGACTTTTCTAGCTATCTGTTAGGGACCAAATTCTCCACCAAAAGAAAGTTTATGATAGAATTTTAGAACAGACTCAAACTCATGATTAGAGAAACAACTCCTAATAACATTGTCAGTACACATGTTCCATAGGTTTGGATCATTCCCAACAAAACATCTTGAATAAATCATTAATTTTGGGACTTAATGTTTCATTAAATTTGCAGGAATTTCATATCCAATAATGTAGTTCACTAAAACAGCATACCAAGGTTGCATGCCTATGATGGAATAAAGATGCCCATCGTGGAATGTGTCATGAAGTGGTACCTGGTCCATTGTTCCATCCATTAGTGTGTGAGTAAGCCTACTAATGTGTTCCACCAATATGTTTTCCAACCCCTTCCAGTCCATTATATCGATGTCAAATTCTTGAAAACGGATCATCCATCAGATTAGACTGGCCATTGCACCCGACTTCTTCAATAGGTATATCAGGACTGCATGGTCAGAAAAAACAACTACATTAGAGCCTAATAAATATGAATAAAATTTATCTAATGAAAATATAACAGTACGAAACTCTTTTTCTATGTTTGTATAGATTGATTGGGCGGAATCCGGTGTCCTCAATTTATTTTCAATCATCTGTGAACGTCCCTTCACCCTATTAGATAATACAACTCAAACTGTGAAGTTGGAGGCATCCAAATAATCTCAAAAGGAAGCTCCCACCATGGGGGTTGAATGATAATTGGAGTGGTCAGACAATTCTTTATTTCATCAAAGGAAGTCTGGGAATAATCGTTAAACACAAAATCAGAATTCTTTTGATGTAATCATGACCTAAAAAGAGCAATCTTACTAAAATATTTGATTAAGCAACGATAAAATTCCCCTTTCCCACGGAATGATATGACATCATGCACACATGAATGATATGGTAGGGATGAAATTATAACTTTGATAAATCCATCACCCCAATCCCCTGTTTTGACACTACATTCCCTAAGAAAATTTCATGCTCTACCATGAAATGACACTTCAATGTTCAGAACCAGATTCATCTCAATACAAAGATTCCAAACATTTCTCAAAAAACATAGACATTCACCAAATTTGGCTCCATTAAATTTAAAATCATAAATAAATAACTCCATGACAGTTTCAATAAAATCAGCAAAAAATAATGAATGTGTATCTCTAGAAGGTACCAGGGGTGTTGCAATGTCCAAATGACATCCTTCGGTAGGAAAAACTACCAAATGGACAAGTGAATGGTGTCTTCTTTTAATCACAAGGAGCAATAAGAAGCCAAAAATATTGATAAAGTCCTTCCAAGAAATAATAATTTGTCTTCCCAGATAGTCTCTCAGGCCTTTGATAAATAAATTGGAGGGGAAAATGGTCCTTGTCGGTGGAATGATTTATTTTCCAACAATCAATACCCAAAACGCCAAATTTTTTGTACCATTATTGAAACTAACTAATATATCACATTTTTAACAAATGTAGCACCACTTTTCTTAGGCACAACCTAAATTGGACTTACCCACTGACAATAAGAAATGGGAATGATTATACCATCCTTGAGATATTTATAATTTTTTTAAAAAAATTCCAAAAGAGTTGGAATCGGTCTCCGTTGTGGATACCTAACGGGTTTATCCCCATCGCCAAAACAATCATATGCATGAAAATAGAGGGTCTAATACCTAATATGTTATCCAATGTCCACCCAATTGTCATGATTTCTTCCATCAAAAGATTTAAATGTTTTTCTTTTTATTCAAAAGAGAGATTATTATCAACGATAGCAGGTAATTTCTCACCACTAAACAGATATTATTATTTGAAATTTGGTGGAAATGGATTGATTTCCAGTGTTGGGGGTGGTGTATGGATGGAGACATTGAAGGAACTAAAATATGTGCACACGTAACATCTTTATTAGAATATACATCCTCAAAATCAGAGAATAATGCAACAAATCCATCAGCATACTCAATATCCCTGTAATAATCAGTGTTCAAATGATCAAAATAAGAATAAGATTCCATTTCAAAATAAAATATAGGAGAGTCTATTTCATTATAAAAAAGTGTGGAAGTACTCTTAGACATATAACTTGATAAAATTCTTATAATATCCCTAAGAATAGAACAATCAAAATCCTTGGGGATTTTAATTGATGGTTCAAATGGGAGAAAACAAAAGAATAATGGACTCTTGAAGGGTACTTCATTGATTCAATGACATTAAATATCACAAATTCATCTCCAAAATATATGGAATGTGTACCCTCATTGACATATATGATATTTTTTTTGTTTTGTGGAAATTTCTACATATGATAATTGGATCATGATAACTTACCTAATTGTCCACCATGTTTAGCATGTAGAAATTTGCTGGAATGATCATGATTATTACCCGGAAAAGTACATCCTCAAAGACTCCCACTGGATATGTTGTAGCTCTATTTTCTAACAACACCGCTACTCTTGTTGGCTTCAACTCCCCAACATGTAAAGGGGAGAATACAATGTGAGGCATCCCATTCATGGAAGCTCCCAAATCACAAAGACTGTCAGCAAAGTGAACTCCCATATGGTGCATGGGATGGTGAATGTCCATAGATCCTTTCACTTTTTTGGAATTGCAAGAGTTGGTGATATGAATGTTGAAACATTCCTTCCTTTATTTATTCTCTCATTTTCCATGATCCTTCTATGATTTATACAAAGTTCCTTTATGAATTTCACATACCTTGGGAATTTCATGATGGAATCAAGTAGATGGATGTTGATCTCCACATAGTTGAGTGAATCCTAAACATATTTTTGAATTTCCTCTTCATCCATATTCCTGGTTTGAGAAACCTTGTGTGGAAAAGGAATGGTTTTAGGAGGAACATCATTAATACTTTTTTTTACCTTTATCTCTCTCCTTGGGTTGATCATCTGTAGGTTTTGAGTGGGGGCTTCTCTAGAGTTGACGAGAATCCCAATGTAATTGTAGGTACATATATATCAGTTGTTTGCTTCCCACATCACAATATAATGGAACTGACATTCCCATTCATATTTGGATTAGGTTGGGAAGGAAGATTTTAAGAGTTCTTAATTACAAGTTCATGGAGGGTGGAAGCAATCTTCTTAATTTGAGTCTTCAACTACCTCATCTATGAACCTTGACTCTTTAAATCATTATGTTGATTAAGAACAATTTTCTTTAAAATATCATTAGTGTTAGAATCTACCTTTGGTTGATAACTCCCTTGTTGTTTACTTGTTGATTGTTGAGCATCAAATTGCCTTTGGGATTGTTGGAAACCCTTTTTGCAATTTAGAGGATGTATAAATATTTATTGAATGGGGGAACTTTGTTATTGTCCAGATGCATACCACATGTCTAATTGATCCCTCCACCCTTTGTTGTATGTTGGGGAAAATTAATCAATATTCTTTCGGCAATATTGTGGTTGTTGCTACTGATATGTTCTCACAAGAAACACTACTGTAGAATCATCTTTTTCTTTTAGTTGCGGAAAACAGTCAGGTGGGTGGCTTCTCTCAGTGAAAATCCCAAAAGGCCTTGAAAGATAGGGTTTGGATGTCTTTTCATCCAAAATTATCTTACTCATCATAGTGGTCAATTCATCCAACTTAGTATCAATCAAATGATTTTCAAGAGAGGAAGGACTTACCAGATGTACTTCCCTGACATGTGGTGTACCTCAATCCCCAAATTGTTTGTTGTTTTGTGCCATCTTCTCAATCAAATCATGTTATGCTACTGGTGTCGTGTCTACCAATGCACCTACTGCCGCGACATCCACCATGTTTCTCCCCATAGGGGTTATTCCTTTATAGATGTACTGGATGAGTAGTTACTCACCGATTTGGTGATGTGGGAAGCTTGCACACACCTTCTTGTATCACACCTAGTACTCATACATTTACTCTCCTTGATATTAATTGGTCCCTGATACCTCTTTATGAATGGAAGTGATCCTTTATGCTGGAAAAAATCCATGCAAATAAGACATTTCAAATCATTCCAAAAAGTTACATCTTCAGGTTGTAAATAATACATCTTGTCATTTACAGCACCATCAAGTGAGAATGGGAATTCTCTTAGTTTTATTTGATATTTAGAAACATTTTTTTGGTTTTTTGGTTGATCAATCCACATTAAATTCCTTACGGTTTTTATTGGGATCCTCATCATATAGGCAATGAAACATTGGAAGAAGGTGAATTAATCCAAATCCTAGTTCAATGTCCGGTTCATGATTTGGGTATGCAATACAATTTGATTGATAATTAATATTAGGTGATTCCAATTGTTGAATGGTTATAATAAGTTCATTTCCATTATTTTCAGCCATCAAATCTTGTTTTATATTTGATTTTTAATTTCTTTCGATTTCAACATTCTGAGATTGGAGGAATTCGCCAACTGGATGAATGTTGAAACTTTATGTATACTGAGAATGTCAGATTCAAGCCTAAAGGATACATTTAATCTAAGGACCATGATTTAAGAGGTCTTCGGGATTAATTGATGTCATAAATCAAATAAAAATGAAAATAATAAAAAAGGACCATAATAAAATAAAATTGAGAAGTTTGATTTGATGGTCAAAAAATAAGAGAAGAGAAAATTCAGATTGGGTAAAGAAAGCAGAAAGAAGAGAAGAAAAGAATAAAATGTAAAATAAAATAAATACCTATAATTGGTTGAAATAATTACTTTCCTCCCCATTAACAGTGCCAATTTTAATGGTTTTGTCATGGGCTCCCACAAATGATTAATGTTATTTGGGTTCACCTCTCAAAGGTGGATGTAAATTTAACAATATATTGAAGGCATTTATAAAATAAAATAAAAGGAATTAAGAACACTAATTAAAAGGATGTGGTTTTTTTATCATTTATAAATCTAAAAGACGTTTTCTGGAACATGATTGAACATATTTTCTTTAGTATTGAAATAATGTTCGATTAAATTGACACAACATGATAATTTTTTTACAAAATATTTAAATGGACTAACAGATAAAACTCTAAACATTCACTCAATTATTTATCATTATCATTTAAATTAACATCAACATAAATATAATCACAAATATTCTTAACCCTCAAACCCTAAAAGAGTTAACTTAACCACAATGATGAAATTACTAAAACCCATGGCTAGGTTCAGAACGTGCAATTATAGCACCCCGCTTTATTTCATATTCTTAGGTTAGATTATGGCCAGTGTTTAATTATAGAACATATCCACTCTGGAAATGAGATTTAATAGAGTTTAAGGATTATATTTGAACTCTAAAAATTTATCTCGAGCTGTCTGGTATTATAGATTAAGATCGCACTGTAATAATTTACACAAACCTCGACCTCATGTGTTTTGGTATCAATTGTTAAATTTCTTCCTTAGTTGAATTTATCTGGAAACATAAATTATCATTTCATATTATTTGAATTAAAACATCTCATTGATTCATAATAAATTAATGGAGATGGTATGAGATAGATCGATTATTAAAAAGACTAATCTTCCACGGGTGGTGTAATATTGGTAGAATCGAATTGCATTTGCAATGATTTATAATGTGTATAACCCAATCAGGATTCAACTAAAGAATTATAGCCCAAATAGGAAGATATAATAAGTATAAAATTTATCAAAATAAATGAAATGGAAGATAAGATAAGATTTTTTTTGAAAGAACAAAAACATTACAACAAATAAGAGGAAGAGAAGAGCATTTTGGGGGAGATCCTAGCCTTATAGCTTCCCTCCTCCAATGGTTAAATGAAATGGAAAATAATCACAATACCTCATCTCAAAATCGTATAAAGAACATAAAACCCCCTATAAATGGGAAAAATAAAAATTTATAAATAGTAGGGGAGGCTAGGTTATAAGTTGTTTTAAGTGCGAATGCAGTAATACAGAAAAATATTTTTAGCCAAATTTCACCGACCATTTGTCCTTCCAAACTCGTGAACCAGCTCTTCATCTAGAATGATGATTTGTGAATTTTATTTAAATTTCCTCTCCAAATTGTAGAACAATCCAATAATATATGTAGGATTTATGTACCAAATATTGAAACCATGTCCAATATGGTGAGTGCAGCCCAACAATGACATCATGGCGCATTTGCAGCAACCAAATGCATGATTTAGATCCAATGTCCTAAATTAATGTTGCAGCTCTTTAATACCGGAACATATTTATAGTATATAAATTTCAAATAATTTATATCAAAATATTTATTCCTGAAATGATATAGTAAATTTTAAAGGGTAAACATGAATTTTCAACAAATATTCAAATTAATGATCTAATCCTAAATATTTCAAAAATAAACACATTTACCACAATATGTAGAAATTATATTATTTATTATCAATAAAATATTCAATAAAAATCAGTTTTATATATCACATATACTATAAATTGTAGAGGTTTCTCATGTATATGTCAACTCTCGTCCATGATTTGGAAAACCATGTAGAGAACACCTAGAGGGTCGCATAGTTTATCAAGGGGGACAGCATGGTTTGTCCAAACTGTGCTCCCCAGTCAACGTACATCGGAATTTTTAGATTCAGGACCTCCAACACAACCTAAAATAAATAAAACCAGGATATACATTTCAATAATTGATAATAATCCAAAATTAGTGCATTGGGTTAATGAAAATTTTGGAATTAAGTTTTCATAATCTATAAAAGAGGTAGTATACCCACCAAACTCTAAAAATTCAAACTGGTTGAGGATTTTGACTACTCTAAAAACATAGTATGTTACGTAACTGATTATAATTATTATAATTATAAATATAAAATCATTTTTAATAAATTAATTTCATATTAATAGACAAATTTAATATAAAAATAAACCCACAAAATGTGTCAAAAAATAGTAATATCAAAAATTGAATTTTCAAAGAATAATATAATCATATAATAACTATATAATTAAAAATCATAATTATATGGATTTAATTACATATAGTTAGATGTATAATCTATAAATTTACATTAAATAATTCATTATTAAATATTGTTTAATAAATTAAAATGGGACGATATTATGCCTTTAAAATATATTTTTCTTGTAAAAATATACCTTTTTAAATCCAAACGATATTTTAATTTCTTATATCAAATTTATATTTAATTAATTTCCAATTACGCATTTTCTAATTCATTATTTTAAATTAAATTATGAATATCTAAGTACTACATATTAAATAATTCATAAAATCTTATTTCTAATAGAAAATTTCAAAAATTAATTCTTGGCTTATTTGAAATACTATGTTAAAAATAAATATTCAACGTATCCAATAATTATTTTTGTTACATGATATATTAAAAAATTAATTTTATTACATTGTCACCGAAATATAATTTTCATTTTCTATAATTGATTCTCATGTTTTACACGCCGTGTACATGGGATGTATTTGAATAAATATAGATAGAGATAGATTTTAATTTAGTTAAGTAACATAAGATGTATGTTCTGTTAAGATCATCACATTAATATAGATTGAACATTAATGTTTAGTGTAAGGATTTGGATTCAAAACTAAATCACTAAAATAATGCATAAAAACAATGTTAATCACATCCTTTAATATAATGTCAATAAATCCGATTAATAATATCATATGTTAGATTCCTTCTAATGAAAAGAAATGTGAAATACTTCATCACTTAACTTGGAAGGCTATTTTAAATAAGGGTTCCCATGGGTTATCTTATGTATTTAATGGTAGAAATATATAACCCTAATAGTTTACAAACTAAATAATTCTTTGAGATCATGGGTTATACTTAGCTGAAAAACCATATGGGTTGGTATAAAATAAAAATGGTATTTTGTTTTTTCATATTATGGACTAGAAAAATATTGCATCGATTAACCATAAAAGATTCATATATGAGATGATTTGGATTATTTTCGACATAAAGAACTAATTTATAATAGGAACATGAAATATAATTCATTTCTTAGTAGAATATAGGTCATTGTCTACTAATTAAAATAATTTTTTCAAAATGGATCATCATTATAGTGGGTAATCATTTTATAAAAGTCCATATTAAATGTTCATAAAACCTAATAATAATATAATAACCTCTCTTACTATAGGTAACATATTCATCATCATTCAAATATTATTTGGTACCATCCCTAGAAAGAGGGACATAATGTATGAAAATTCTTAGACTGGTATATTAACAATATAGTTATTTTTTATCTTCGAAAATATTCTATGTTTTAGAAACATACTAGCCCAATTAACCATATATTTATGTTGGTTTACCATTATAATATCTATTAATATGAGAATTATAATGTAATTCAATTGATGATTCAGAAGAATTATATATAAAATGATCTAAGGATCCTTATAACCCCCTCAAATAAATAATGTAATTGGGCATTCCAATTTCATTTTGAGAATGAACATATACTCCATGTATTTTGATTTTAATATACTTTTTTCAGTTGAATGATATTATATCATTGTGAATAAGTTCAATAAAATTATACTCAATATTATCATGTTTTCATGGATTGATGAAATTTTAAAATGATATTAAGGTACAGGTTTTGTATCGATAGTACATGTTCAGAAAAGTTCAATCCAAAAGAAGAAAAGATATTTGGTGAGTCTAAAAACCTTTTTCATTGTAGTTAGTCTTGGTTATTGAAACATATATCTATCCATAAGAAGGAATACTTTTTAAATATGATGGAATTTTATATTATAATATTAGGGGTTAGTGAAACTGCATATAATGTTCATGTTACCTATCTATTTTGTAGATATTATTATTTTTTGTTTTTGAAGGGAATATAATTGAAAACTTTTTCTTTATAAATTTTATAAATATATAGCATTTCAAAATCAGGAGAATAATTGATAAATATTTCCGTTTAAATTCAGTCATTGAATCAATGTGTTGATAAAACATATATTTGAACTTATTTTATCAAGATCATTTTTATATAATAAGTATATGTATTTTACATCTGATTTATCATAAATTATAAGATATTTTTTAATTAAAAAATTGTTTTTATGTAAAATATGATATTATACTCCTATTTAATGATTTATAAGATTATTTTAGAAGTGTAATAAAGAATATAAGGACATAAATGTTTTATCAATCATAAAATAATAAATCTATAGGTTATATAAAATATAATAAAGATGAATTTCCACAACTATCAGTGGAATGATTAAATAATTAAATATTAATTTCAAAATTTACAATAACAAAAATATATGACATAAGCCACGTTGATCAATAGATTATTTTAAAAAAACAAAAAGAAGATGATGTAAGTGTTATTTAATAAAATAATGATGTTTTTATATAATAATTTAATATTATGAAGAGAATACAGAGATTTAAATTATAATGGGAATATTTTTGGACATACATAATTTTAAAGGTAATAAATAGAAAATTATTAGTGTAAAAAAGTAATGCGAATTTCACTAAATAACTTAATTTTTTATGATATGTTAGTTATAAAAAGTTTAAGATTTTAAATTTAGTTCACATAATGAAGTCAATATCAATATATCCTAGAATATTTTAGTATATATTAGTAATGTAAAAATCAGAATAGTTAAATTTGTAATCATAATATTTAAATGGAAGAATTTTGATAGAAATTGTTCCATGGATGATGATGATGTAGTTAAAAATATTTCAATGTATTGAAAATTAGTTATTATTATCATAACATTAGATGTTTTGATGTTAAATAGTTTGAATATTCTCTAGCACTTTAACATTTATAATGTGATTCCTAAGTCTCACCATTATTTAACCCATCTTACGACATAGATGTTACTCACTAAAGTGTTTTTTGATTGGGTTTTATTATATAGACATTTTAAAGATAGGGTAGTGTTACATAGATGAATAGTGATTTTAAAAAAAGCATAAAATTTTAAAAACATGATGGATGATCTGTCAATTTATCATATGTTATATTCTTAGAGGATTTGTAGTTATGATTTTTTTAGTATTCTTAAAAGTTTTCAAGAATATAAAATAAATCACGTAATATAAAATTAATTATATACCTTATAATTATTTCATATTGTATATATTTTTATATATTTATATATTGATTTACATTATGTGAAGTGAAATGATTAATGAACTCTCAAATTTAAAATTTATATTATCACTAATCGATTATTATCATCGATTATTATAGTTTATAAAAAATATCACGGTTAACATGAGTATGATTCTTATATCAGGATACATAATATTCCCATGAAAAGAAAAATAGGTTTTGTGAACTAGATGATGAATTATTTTTACCAAATAGTGTATCATACACTATTTATTTGGAAAAATAGGGTTTCATGGTTCATATTTGGATTCCATAATAAATGACTATGGTGGGATACCTAGATTGGGAATGATAATTATTTGATAAATTTAATACACAATCCTTGATTCATAATTAATTTGGGGGTAGTTGGGTATATTTATGATAATTTTTGTATCTAGACCTCTACCAATATGGTATTTTCAACATGAATTAAGAGTATGAAATATATTCCCTTGGTTTAGATAGAATGATAATGTTCACAACATTACCTACATAGAACATCTTATCTGATATTTTATTCGGGTGAGGGACATGTGATATACTCATCCTTCAACGATAATGACATGATATGTATTCGCTAAAGTAGTCCCTTTATACTTGTACAATAGATAATTCATGAGTGGTCTATATGGAATTAATATAGTCCATGCTCTAAATTAAATTTATGACATGAAAATATGGATTATATAAAAATTCATACATTTATATTATGAAGCTAGTGGGAACATTTTTAGTGATACATATGTTTGAAGGAGATCCTGACAAATCCCGTTATTTATTGAGTAATATTTACTATAATCTATAGGACGATATTTGATTAAATTTATGGATTGAATGATTAATATATCATTCCAACACTACACATTCCCACAGGATTACACATTGTAGTTTACTGAATGGGGATTGAGTTTGACATAAAGGGGTATTATTAATGTGTTTATAGAGTTTTTCAAAAACATGTTTGAATGAGTATTCATAAGTATTTGGATATTATGTAATACAATGTGTTGATAATTGTAATATTTCATATCTATTTTCAGAATACATTTAAAATGATTTTTGTATTTGATTTCTAATGTTTTTTATAAGAAACTATATAAGGATAAATAACACTATGATTATAATGATTTAGTAAAATATGGAGATTAAAAGAGGTATGGACAAAATCCAATATTCCTGTGCCACATTTAGCTAGAAATAATATTGTTATATCATAAAGTCATGGAATAAGATATCATCCATGATACCTATGCCTGTCAATATATTCAAATGGGTTTGAATCATAAGGTTTGATTATTTTGGTAGGGTTGTGCTATGTTTAGGTAACCAAATATTAAATGCTAATTTTCTTATTGTCTTCCATGATGGATATAATTTTTATAGTATGGTAGAAACAATGCATAATTTATAAGAGAAATTATATAATGAACTATTATGAATTGGTGGTTACAAAGATGCTATATCTATAAAAACCAACTATTGAATTTTATTAATCTATGAGTAAATGCATGTAATATCTCATTATTTATATTGATCCCCATATAAATATTATGTACTAGATTTTTGGATGTGAGTAAATAGATAAACCATGAAATGTATTCCATGCAGTTTATTACTAAATGGCCTTAACCAAGATTGAAATGATCACAGTGTGACACTAAAATTTTAATTGGGGTCTGTAATGGTAGTGGATGAACCAGCCCGGAGGGTCGGGACCGTAGTTCAGAAGTTACCCTATATAGGGTTGCGGGGGGGGGGGGGGGGGTGCAACCCCCGCAATATGGAGAAATAAATTTTCCAATGTCCCTAAATCGGTGCCCTAGGTACCTATGCCCAATCACCTATGTGCTCTCTTTCTAGACCTAATTGAAGTATTTATTTTGAATTGGTCCGCAACGTGTCACCATAGCCAATAGAAAACACCGTCGGTGGGAAAGGTACATGCATGCCACAATTTGGCGCGCAAACCACTACCACACCTAATCTCTTTTCACCTATGGTTCTATTTTTTCATATAAATAGACACATGTTGCCTTCATTTGTATGGAAAAAATTCCCTAAATCATAATTGCTACTATGGTAACTCTAGTGCTTCGCCCAAGTATTTTGAATCATTCAAGGTAGTTGTATAACACCAAATATAGAGGAATTGAAGGAGGATAATATGATTTACTTCCTTTAGTGTTTGAAATACATAACACATGGGCGACTAAATAACCCCACCTCCCTAAATCAGAAACACTTGGGCACAACCTAGTCCTTTCACAAGAAATTATGTGCCCCACTTCTGTGAATACATGTGAATATTCTTGAAGACTTGAGTCATGTCTCACCCAACTTCTATGATCTGGGATGTTTTTCACTTATGTTAATATCATGTCACTCATGAATAATTGTGTTTCGGTACTTACATGGGAACCCCTCTTTGATTAACCAACTCTCTTCTGTCTATAATCCATGAAGACCTTTTTAAATCCATTCTAGTCAAGGCTTCTTCTTCACTGGATCCCTTGTTTGAAGGGAATTATGTTGAGATATCCACCAAAAACAACACGACTTATCTAACCATTGGGAAGGAATATTAGCGTGTATCCTATTTGGGTTTGAATTCTTATAGTTAGAGGTCTCCCAATTTTGTTTCACAATGGGGTTAGGATTCATTGAGAGTATATGGGTTCTCAAATCCTTAATCACATGGACCATACTCCCATGAACATTTTTAGGATGTTCCTAATTTTTTGGATTATGGTTTGGGTCCTGACCTCTCCCTACTCAAAGACCCAGAACCTTATGTCTCTTGTAGGTAAGGAATGGTTCACAATTGCGTTTCCATTCAAGCAAAGGAAAAGTATCCCTTCCCTAATAGGATCAATTTTAGGGAAACCATCCTAATGTATTCCCCAACCTTTCATGTAGGAGGTTGGAGTATTGATCCTATCTACCTCCTTCACCTTCACTCCTTCCGATCATTGGACTATTGTCCAATGTGACAAGAATTGAAGGACGACTCATCACCTCACCTTCATCCTAGGTCGCCTCTCCGTCTTCAGTAATCGCCGATGTTGGCATGCCCTCATCCACCAGTGAAGGATAAAAAGTGTGAGTTCCTTTATTGATTCTTTGAAATCCTATTTTATCTCAAATTTTGCATTACTCACATGGGCTTAGGGATTTTTCATAATCACAACATCGGCACGACCACATGAACTACAAGAACATTGATTCATGTTCAAACTATGATATGTAGGATGGATTTTCAAGGCTCGAGATCATTGGATATAATCTTCCAGAATCAAACACTAATTCCATTATTCTGGGAATCCTCTTAATGAATATTCCTTAAATTAAACACCCCAAATCACAAAGGTATACTTTTTAGGAAGTAATTCCAAACACATTTCTCTCAATGAACTATACTCTTTTGTGAGACTCATCGAACTACTTGGGCTTTGATTCCCACCCCCATGGGATTCATTGGAGGTACCCTTGAAATTCAAACCCAAAATATAAAATAATCCCTATTCTCCTTGGGCCATATTCATAATAGGATCTAGTCTTACATGGAAATCCATATCCTATCCACGTTCCTTGGGCTACTTCGGTATAAGTCCCACACCAAAATTTGACTAAGAACCTTTCACATAGATATCTTTACCACATGACATTAAACAGTACGGTTAGGTCCTTATGAAATGACCTTACAATCTATGATGTGTCCCATTAAGTAGCACTAAACTAGGATGGTTATGATTTCGTTCATAAGGATACCTTCTTATTAAATTTTATGGGTACAATCCAAATATCAAAACAAACCTTCATCTCCTTGGAAAACAATAAATTCTAGAGTTCCCCACTAAGTGGATTAAAAACCAATATCATCATAAAGATGATTAAAATACTCTCTATGTAGTATATGAGAGGATTCCATTGATGGAGAACCTCGAATACATATAAATACACCCATTAATTAAGAGACTCAAATATATAATTATGATTCTAAATTTTACACATGTTAATATTTGATTTCAAATTCCAAGGGAAAATTATGTTATACTACGTAAATTAATATAGATTCTATTAAATATCATAAATTTATATAGAGATTCATGGAGTACACAATATCTCCCACAAAGGATTTGATGACTTTGATATCCCAACTTCTCGACCAACTCATGTTCCTATGTATCATAATGTTAAATTTTAATGAATAGATGCCTTTAAAAAGCATGTCTCTTTCGGATAAATAAGTGTTGGGTGTTACCATTTCCATGAATAAATCCAATGGAAAGTGCATGGATGCTGTGATTATTAAAACAAAAACACACGTTTCAAGGAACTATGAAACAATTACTCCTTCATATATCATTTTCCAGTTCTCTCCATCTCTTATATCTCTCATATTCCATATCTATTTATGTTGTAAGTTAGAAAAATTTAGGGCGAAGAAGGAAACACTCACCTGAGCACTAGATGATTCATGAAAATCAATTGATACATAATGGAGAGTTGAGTTTTTTATATTTCCTTTAGCGATCTAAATTAACCATATGGAAATAGAAAAAATAATTATCTCACCATTTTAAGGTATATATAGTTACATAAATTTATATATTAGCTCATATCATATTTTTATACATGGCTATCATGTATTTATTGATTCTTAATCGAGTCCATTATTTTTAATGAGTGCCCATAAATCATAAGAAAACTTTCAAAAACAACCATATAATGAGAAATATAACATCATTGAAAATATATCTATATGCATAATATATCTAAATAAAAATGTTTTTCCATGGTATTTACTTAGGTAATAAAATAAATTTGAAATAAATGGAAATAGGAAAGTGATTTAACCTTTAATATTACAAAATCCACTATATGGGAGTGAGGAATATGTAATAAATGGAAATAGATGCACTTAAAAACAAGAGAAAATTTTATTTTAACTAATTTTAATATCGTGGGTATATGATATGTAAATTATATATCACATTTGAATATGGATAATTATGATGGATATAAACCAATGATGATGTATTTTTAGAGGGTCTATAAAGAAGAACCACATAATGGTGACATTATTACATCTCATATATAAATTAAAATTTTATTGGTGTGTGTGCGTGAAATATTTATTTTCACAATGTGTAAGTGGGGATTATTAATACAGAATAGTAATAATGCATCATTTGAATAGAGGGAGTGTTATACAATTGAATGTGGTTAGGTTTGGAAGGAATTCTTATCCTAGGAATTTTATTAGATTAGTTTAGTAATTATTTAATGATATACATTATCCATATGGTTCCCATATACCCCAGAATATTTCATATAGGTTTAACCAAATAAAATACTTGTGTGCTCTATTTGTATATCAATATGTGGTGGTGTTTCAGGATGAGGATTAGTGAGGAGGAATGGATAGACTAATCATATATGAAACTAGTGTGACCCTCATAACACATAATCCATGATCATGTAACATTGTTAGAGAGTAAATAGAATAATAATTTGAGTATATATCTAAATTTTTTAATACCCTACTTCACTCCACATTTAGGGTGTATCAAAGAAATTGGTCAACTAATACCCAGTAAGTGGTATCAATTCTCTAGTCACCTATATTGAACATAATTTATGTTTTACAAAATTTTATTTTAAAAAAATTATTGAATATACTAGATTGAAATTTTATAAATGAATATAGGAATTATCATAATTAATGGATCTATATTTAATATTTTCAAGAAAAGGTTCATTTCTAATTTAGAGTATACTAATAAGGATTGACAAGTAATAATTTAAAATGGGTTTTAATCAAGAATATAATTGTTGATATAAGAGGTGAGTTGAATCAAAGAGAGTTTAATTTTGATTCTATATCAATGAATTTATTCAAAAATATATTTAAAAAAATGTTTATAGGATAATTTTTCACTATAATACATAAAAAATAAATGTTAGATACATTTTTTAAAATTAATGGAAATTTTTAAATTAAAAATGATTTATGATGTAGAATTTTTATTATGTTAAAAATTATAGAATGGATAAATTATAATATGATAATATTTTAGTTTTGGTAAATTCTCGATAAATGAGAAAATATAAGATTTAGGAGGATAATGATTTTTATGTAATGTAAGGAAATGAACCATTATTTTTTTATTCTAATAAAATATCCCAACAATTTTTGTCATTTGAAATGATCAGTGAGGAAATTTCATGTTATTTATTATCATTGATGTGATGTATGAAAAATTTGACTATAATTATTATAAATAATATGGAAACAATGATGATGAATAGAAGATTAGAGGACTTAGAAGGAATATTTATTATTCCGATGAGATTTAAAATACATAAGAAGCATCATGGAAGAGTGATAAAAAATCTATTTTTTCATTGGTATGAAAAATAAATTAAATAACTCTAAAAAATATAGTTATTTAAAATATAAGTAGTTTGAAATATGTTAAATAGGAAAATAAAACATTATTTTAGGAAGATATTCAAATTAATATACAATAATATTCCTCAAAAACATAATTCAATGAAACTTATTGATAAATATCTCTTATACACATATAAATTTTCCAACCGTAGGAAATGAGAAACTAATGGGTTCTTCAAATTGAATTTATCAAGTGCTTTAATGTATTCAATAGTTAATGTTACACATCTAATAATCATCAAAAATATATCATGGATTGACCCCCTCTCCATTTATGTGATATAATATATATGATGCTGTCAAAAATTATATCTCTATATCCTATTCAGGATTAATTGTCATGACATAAACCTATTAATAATATTCCACGATTAATCCTATTTTGGTTCCATATTTAATTCTGGATATGCAAAAGATATATAAAAAAACTGAAATAACCTATGAATCTTTCACAATGTGATATATCCTACACTGTGTGAGCATAAATTGGATAAATTTTTTTTATCCATAGATAATAACTATGGATATGTCCCCAATTCTTGTGGTTATTGGCTATAGCCACGAGCATGTTTTACACATCTAAAAAGGTGTGTCTATATCCCACGATCTATATCCATGGATAGGTATGAGTATATCAACATGTAGATGTCATGGTTATAAATTAAGATTGATGAGTTGGAGGGTTGTACACTTTACAAAATCTATTTCCATGATCTCCTTTGTTGTGGAAATAATAAATTTTAAAAATAAATTACAGTGATATGGCTTGATCATACACACCACCAGTATATTTAAAATTCTTATCCCACTTTTCTATGAATCCTTTTTATTTATATTTGTTAACAATCAATTATATATATTTATATAATATGTATCATTATGATGAAAATGATAATCATGATTAAAAATTATAGTTCTTGATACTCGATAGCTAACATTCTTCTCTACACTATAAATAATATATATATATATACGGTTGGATGTGGAAAAATAAATGTTAATTATTTTAGAACCCTAGATTGGGTAAACCATTTGGGGGACAAAATCTACTCCCCAATGTTGGTTTTTTTTAAATTTATTGTACACTATGTTATATATATATATTCAAATATTTTAATATAGAACTATAACTATGGTCATTTTGTTCTATTAGCTATAAAAACTAATTTTTATGTAGACACTATAAATCATGGATATAGAATCCACATGCAAAGTATATAACAACAAGATTAAATTAATTTTACCAGATCATTCTAGAAAAAATTCTATATCGATAGGCCAAAAGTGTAAATGGTTATTCGGTAATCATTCCTTAAATTTTTTTTCTCCCTCTTCCTTAATAAAAAACATTCCATCCCTAAAAAATAACATATAACCATTGGAATAGGATACTATATCTATAGAATATTCTATATCTATGTGAATTTATCACCTATGGCTATAGTATGGCCATTTCTATACACATTCCATCTCAAGGATATCACCCCATGGATATAATGATATTTCCAAGAAGTGGTCTGAAATTTGAAACCAATTATATCTTTTATCATATTTGCGATGTGATGACTATTTTGTGCATTGTAAAATAAATATTCCAATTTTATATTGTGAATTGTTTTAATTTTTAAGAAAAACCATAATACATTTCTACCCCACTAAATCCTATGCATGATCCCATGTGGGAGACTTAATAGTCATTTGACACTCAGGACACATCATGACCATAATATTCATGATTTAACATACTAAAAAAATACCAATGATATTATCTAATTACTATAACAATATACCATTAATTAACCTTATTATAGAGTTATTTTCCAATTAATTGAGTTCTAATTTTTTCAGAGTTCTATGTTTCTAATAATGATATGACCTGGAACTATAATTTATTTTCCAAATTATCTATTTCCAAAACCAATGATATCATAGAAATATATTTATTAATGTGTACCACCATCCAACTCATCAGTCTTAATCGATAACCATGAGTTCTACACATGGCTATATTAATACCCTCCCATGGATATAAATCATGGGTTATAGACACGCATTTTTATACGTGGACAAGATGCTCATGGCTATAGCCCATAAACATCTGAATTTGGAATATATCCACTGTTATTTCTTATGGATAATTGTTTCCCACTAATGGTTCTTACACCCAATAGGATATATCACACTATGAAAGAATCATTGGTGATTTCAATGGTTATAGATATCTCTTTTTTCATGTAGAGAATAAAATAGGGCACCAAAATAGGATTAATCATGGAATTTTATTGAAGGGATAATTTCATGAATATTAATCATTCAATGGATATAAATATGTAATTTTTTATAGTCCCTTATAAGTTGGATCACTAAGGTTTTGGGGAGGGTTAATCCATAATCTATTTTTTATGATTATTCCTTTTTGACCTAATCACTTGAATCTATTAAAGTACATGATCGACTCAATGATTTTTCATATACATGATTTCATGTTTAGTAACAAATAATGATAGAAAAACAATGTATTTACATGTTTTTTCTAAAAGTCAAACTCTATTCAATGTTAATTATTTCCCCCAATAGGGATTCCCCACTATCATTAATCATTGTCCTACAACACGATGTCTACTTTTCTCTATATATATCCACTACAACATTCGATTAGTCACACAACCCATCCTTTATTTTTTATTCCTCTAATTAGAAATTATCCTCTTTAATGTTGTTATATATATTTATAAAGATCAATTTATTCTCCATGGGTTCTTATGAACTAATTGCAAGTAAAATCTCCAACCTTGATCATATATGATCATGTTTTCATATACACTCGCTCAATAACCTTTGTAGTGGTTTCAGTCTTGAGACTCCATCCATATTAAGAGTGACCTTGATCTTCCTTATCTATAATAATTCTTAGGTTCACAATAGATCTCATTCATATTAAATGATTCCTATTTCACATCCTAATGTTTCATTGATACAGAGGGGTATCAAGATCTAAAAACTCTCCTTCAAAGGTTATTAAATTTATCTAAATCTATACTCCCATTATCTTTTTCACTTTACAACATATATATAAACTAAAATATTGTTCATGTGTATTTACAATTCCATTTTTGGTAAATTCATGATATTAATAATCATGTGTGGTATTTCTTGGCATATCATTCAAAATGATAATAAAATATTTCTATAATTCAGTAAAAGACTCAAGTATTTCTTTCTTTGAAATCCCATATGAAACCCACTACATTAAACTTTTAAAAAACTTCAATGTTCATGGCCTCATGTGTCTTTTCCAGATGGTCCTTTCGATTTGTAGGTTTAGGGATCATATCAACATTGCTTTATCTCTCTAGAAATATCATATACTATAATATTTAAGGCCATACAATTATGTTTTACACTAAGTAAAAATATTACATTTAGATTCATATATTCAAGGATGCTCTTAAAAGGTTTACACTCTTTCTCAAATACTTATGTTGAAGATTTATGTTATACATCAAAATATTTTTCTAAAAAAAAGACTAATGATGAATATTTATTGTCATCATCGATGTTTGAATCATATCAAAAAATACATACATTGAATCTTTAATTTTAAAATAAATGTCTTGTGATAAATAACAATGCATTTGGATGAATATTTACATTCAAGTTATTTACCATTTTTCTATCTCAACTCCTAATTATTGACTTCCTTCACTATAATTCTATGATTCTCCAAAGAGATCCACCCCTTAAAAAAACTAACAACCTCTTCCCATGTGATGTATAAAGTGTTCTCCTATTTAATTATTTCCTTTAGTGTCTTTGAATATAATAACAATAATCATTACATTATAGGCTAATACATTGAAGATGAATTTCAATGGCCTTCAGGAAGCAACACCATATCTCATTTACTAACACATCCTTTAGTAGCTCACTCACCTAATAGTCTTGGATACACTATCTACAATTACATCTAATTCCAAATCATAGATCTGTAAAAATCCATCAAACATCATCAGCTATATCTACAAACAAATATTAAAATATTGACAACAAGTTAATCCAAAATCCTATTGGGCACAATAGTATCCTATGAAATTATTTTTAGTATCCCCACAAATATAAAAATTTCAATATTGTAAAATATTTATTTCTCTGACTAATTTATAATAAAATGAAAAGGATCAATAAGTCTTTGCACACTTCATCAATTCATCCACATATCCTCCTTCAAATAGAATATTAATCAATTTATGAGGGAGGGGACAAAAATGTTTTATTTAGAAATGATCCTTTTGTTAGTCAGATCAATGTCTAATTGGGTGTACATAGTGGTGGAAACAATTTTAATTTGACTATTTTTTTCTATGATTTCCATAAAACATGTGAATCTATTCTCAAATTGTCATTTCAAAGTATGCGAATACCATATTTATAATGGAAATAATTATATCGTACAAAAAATGAAAAACAAATAATAAGTTAAAACCCAAATAACCCCTTATCATATACTTTAGTAACTAGAACACATTAATAAGTTAATTAAATACAATAATATATATGGGATACAAAATTGATTCACATACCTCATACATTAGTTTTACAGAGCTTATAGAATCATACCATCTTTATCCTTAAATAATTCTTCTCATAAATGTATGAACTCACAATTAAACGTTTTAGAAATGGAAATAACTTGAGTCCAACCTTATTTATTATCCAATAATTAATAAATTATAGTTATCCCTAAATTACTAACAAGTTATAACAATTATATAATTATAATATAGAATATGGATGTAAAACATTGTTCCTTAAAAAATTCAAGTTGAGAGTTCTATCTCAATCTAAGAAATTATTTCATTCCGTTATTAAATATTTTGTTTCTGTTGTAACCCTAAATGGATTTTGTGTTTTCTTATATTTTTGAGCAGGAAATACATTCATAAAATATTTTGAACCTTTCTTAGACTCACAATAATTTTAAATTGATTTTCCTCAAAAAATTTACCCTGAATTTATAGGAATATTATATTACATTCCAATACCTCAATGTCTATCCACTTGTTTTACATTAGCTATTGAATCCATATATTCTTTCTCCATTATCATGGACAACCCAAAATTGTAGAGACCCAAAGCTTGACGTACATGGACATTACATGAAATTTGCGGAATACTTAGTACATAAAAACAGGCCCACAAGGATCGTAATAGTTTACTGTCTTCGGGAAATTTGAATATAATCTTCTAATCGTGGTGAAAGATCTTCAACATCTCCTATAAATATCTTCCTCTTTTTTTTCTTTCCTAAAACATTTCTTTAAATCCTAGGGATAAGAAAACAAAAAAGGGGTGAGCTCAAATGCCCATTAAGGGTAAACATAGAGAACATAAAACAATCCATAAACATTTGAATGCAAAAACTTGAACATAAAATCTAAATATCAAAATCTTGAGAAAAGACTTGAATCTTGGAAGTACGTAACGCATATATCATATGGGAACATCAATAATGATAAAATATCTTAGGAATAAAACATGTAATTGTAGAAACCATTAATCACATGTTATGATTTCCATAGTAGCCAAGACATTGCTGCCAAGACTATGTTACTGGACAAAGTCCCTTTCTGAATCGAGTTCACTCCTCATTTCTGTCATGTAACACTGAAACAGATTAAGTTTCTGTTCCATCCATGTCTATATCATGAGATATAAATCATTACCCAATGTTTTAGAGGGAGATATTGGTCCCACCCATATCATAATGAAATCATTCTTACTTGTGCTACAAAATATACATACATCATTCATAATAACCCAATAAATAAAATGGGTTTCATAAACATCATCCCATCATCACATATTCCATATAAAAGAAATGAATATCATTTCATAATAAGAAAAGTGAAACCATTTAAATCATAGAGAAATGATACTTGATACATACACATATGAAATAATGTCATATTACATGAAAATTGGTTTTGATAAAACACTTGAAATGAATTCTTGAGGAAAATATCCTTTCTTCTTCAAAATCATTTTATTTTCAAAAAATTCATTCCACTTTTAAAATAAAAGTATTTTGTAGAAAATAGTCATAAAATCATGTAGAGTAAGCTTCATGAAAATGATCCTTTAATAAAACCGTAAAAATCCGTTCACGCCGTATAAGTTAAAAATAACATTATCCTCGTACTTTTGTCAGAAAAGTCAAAAAGTACCTCGTATGGTAAAAACAATATTCCTTACACACCATGTAGTAAAAGTAAAAAATGGTTAAAAAGGACTTTAAACATACATGAAACCAATTTTATAAAACATGGACATGGTTGACAGAAATAACCCAAGTAAATACATACGAATAAGCAATCTCGGATAAAAACGAGATTTGCAAAATTATCCCTTACCTTAGGTAAGATATGCTTCATACGTTTCAGAATCTCCTGTATAATGATTTAAATAATGTAATTGAATTATTACAGAAACATATTCTTTGTTACGATATCATATATGGTTCACTTATGACTTTATATTAACCATTCTTTAGTAAGTTCCATTTTAAAGAAGCATTTTGGGTTAAATCGTTTTATTTATCATACGTGTTTGGACTTATTGTTCATGATATTATTACTTATATCCAAATTTAATTAATTCCAGAATGTAACACTTGATTTATATATGATATATATTTTAGTATATACATATATATATATGATAGATCGATTAAATGGAATGAAATACACCGTTGATGGAGACGGTAGGCCGTACGTACGCATGAACTCTGTTTTTGTTTCCTTATTGAATTGAATGAAATTAAGTAGATGACATACATATATATACACATAAATCCAGTGTCACTATTATGTCAAATATTTCTTGATTACTTATTTTATATAATTTATAATCATTTATGAATGGTTAACATGGAAAATGAATCTCATCGCGTCGTGGAGACGGTAGTCCGTACCTACGCACGAGCGATGATATCATTCCCATGATCGTCGAATTGCATTGAAGTGTATGTATAATATTTCAGAATCAATATCAATTTGAAATAATCATATATAGTTATTTATTTAAACTATTATACCCATCCAAGTAAGGTGGTGGTCGAAAACAGATTACACCACGGCGTGGAGACTGTATTCCGTACGGATGCGCTTGCGGTGATTTCGTCGTCTGTAGGATGGATAGATGGTGAAATAGGGTTGTTTCATTCTTATAATAACATATCAGTATATTATTGATACTGATATTATTACTTAATAATGAAAAAACTAAATAAGAAGAAGTAGAAGATGAAATAATTTTGAAAGAATTGGTAACGGATATTACCTCTTCTTTCGACACGCCTTTTTGAAACTTCCTCTTAGGGCACTATGATTGGTCTTTGAAGAAGACCAGAACCTCTAGGATATTTCTAGGGAAGTGAAGAAGAGAAATTTTCAGGGGTTGGCCGATCTTGAAGGCTGAAAGTGGTGTGAGGAAGAGAGGGAGGAGGTTCCGTTTTATATGGGTGGAGAGAGGCACCTTTGGAATAACTAAAAATATTATTTTATTATAAAGTCATATTCGGTTTTTAATAGTTCCAAATTGAGTTATTTCGAAGCTAAGGTGGGGATGGGTCGAGAGCCTTTCATTCAATAGAATTTATACAAGTTTAGGATTCTATTTTAACCTTATCATTTATATTTAACTTTAATTTAAATAATTTTTCATTTACCATGTGTTCTTGTTTTCTAACACAATAAGGTTAATAAACATAGTATAGCAAAACAAACGAACTCCAAGTTGTTTAATATTAATATATATAACCTTATATAAGTCATTTTTCAGTAACTTAGATTTTTTGAAATAAAATAACAATTAAAAATATAATATTTGTTTTAAAAACTATTTTATGTCAATATTGATACTATTTGGTAATTGATTTTTGTGAAAATCATAACAGAATGCTTAGTTATAAAAAAGTTAATTAATTAAATACTAACATGTCATATTAACCTTGAAAATTATTTTAATTCATAAAAAGTCTCAGATTACATTTTTTTGGTATTTATAACATCAATTATGTCAATATTTTATTAATAAGATAATTACTACATCATCATTGTGTCATTAATAAATTAAATTATTTAATGTCTAAAAATTATAAATAAAACCAAATTATGTAGTAAATTATTTATTATTTCTAATTAATATTTAGTGTCTAATTTATCTTATGTATAACCCTATATTAAAATTGATTTAGTTATTAAACTTTGATTTTAACTATTTTAACCCTTCTTTAAATTAATTAATAATAAATGTCATAATCTAATCAAAGTGGGCCTAAATGGTCATATTTTTTTCCTAAGGTTGTTTTTGGTCGAATTAAACTTATCCAATAGAATTAGGACATGTGTTAGTATAATAATAATAACATTTTTACCCTTAATTTCACTTTTCACTTTTAACGGTGGTTAAAAAAGTAAAATGTTACTATTCACCAAAAATTATTTTCGTCTCATTGAACCACATTTTAGTCCTTGATATTAACCATGTTTCTTGGATTTTTGAAATTCCACACGCAGAAGCAGTAAAATTATGTTTTATGTGAATTTTCAAATTCTCCTAGTTGGTGGGTAAAAGACGGTAAAGTTCCATAAATTTTTATATATATAAAATTATTATAAAATGACTCCAATGAATTAAATTAAACTTATATAGGTATTATGTATCAATTTTGACATAAAATAAATCAAAATGAAATAAATAATTATTTAAATAAAAAGTCGGTTTTTTGAATAGTCACCCAGTGTTTTCACTATTCATCAAAAATTGAATGTTTTCTGAAAAATAGAAAAAATTCACCCTAGGCTAATTTCGATATGCTGAATCCAAAAATAAAGTCCATATTGAAAGGTAAAATTTATAAAATTTAAAAATTGTGTATTACTATTCATAACGGCTAGTTTATGTAACATATCGTTGTTTAGCGAAACTCGTATTGTGTACAACACACGTTATCATTAAAGGTCGTGATTGTGTGTAATGCACGCCAAATCAGGGATACATATTGTGAAAGCTCCTTTTGGTGTAGCATACAACACAAGACATTAATGAAATTAAAAATAATATTTTTCATAAAATCTCATGGTGTTACATTCTACCCCTCTTAAAATGAATTTCGCCCTTGAAATTCATCGGGGTTATATATGGTTTACTACTCGAACGTTTCTTTAATAGAATACCACATAGTAAAAGGAATACCAAAACATGTCTTTTAAAAACTAAATTATGAAGCCTAACGGTTACCCAAATTTACTAATCACTGGGTTTCCACATAAGAGAACGTTGGTGAAAATATAGATATGGATGAGAAATCTAACCATCATGTTCTGATAGAGATGGGTAGAGAAAATGGATATGAAAAAGCCAACAATCACAAAGCCATAAATTTGTGATGATCTAGGGTACCATCTGATTCATTGGATATAAGGGCACTAGGATAACATTTTTTGTTTTCAAGATCATTTCCCTAAAGTTCAAGAATCTGAATTAGAATAAATACTTACTTTATTTTAATTCAATCTCACTATTGTTCATGCTTTGAACAATTTCCAATTTATCTCTTAATGAAATGAAGTTGAATTTGTTATTCATGAAGTGTTGAAAGATCATGTGATAGAATAATGGGCCATTCCATCTGTTTCAAACAAAAGGTTAGAAAAAGCTATCAAATATACATAAGTCCGTCTATAGTGAGGTTAATCGTATATGATTCCAAAAATGATCTTGTACTTTATATATCATACCGCATAATATAATAAAACTATTTTTTACTAAACAAGGACTTCTTGTAGGCCAGTGGTAGGCGATAAAGGCATGTCGCACATCGTTTGTGGGTTCAATTCCCATAGCCTTGTCCGACGTGATAGGTTGTCGCCCATCCTGCAGGTTTTCCTTTTTCTAAAACTACATTACTATAACATCCCATCATCAATATCAAAAAAAATTCTATACATAAACAATACTAACTTATGTCCAACATAATCCATTCCAATCTTTAGGCTTATCCATATTACTGCAGCCCACTCTCATATTATAGTGAAAACGATTACCCGATATTTCATATAACAAGCATGTTAATATAATCATTGATTCCCATATATCATAAGATATGTCTTGTTGGTCACATTCCAAACATTCGAAGGTTTTAATCAAGTATTCTCCTGAAAAATGAATACCCATTGAATCTTAGTGAAAACATGAGTGCTATAAAAAGTTAACTCTTTCCACATACCAAAACCCCAAAATTCTATATACTCAAACCATGATATAACTATTTCCTTATATCAGTCATGAGCTCATGAATACTGTGAATCATTTCATTTTCTCCTTATCCCTTCATTCTTTGCATATCATATTCTTTCCAAAAATATCTCAATCACATTCCATGGTTACCGGTACCATAAAATTATTGAAAATCACAATTGAACAGTATATAAATATTCCAATATTCCACGATACTATATACAACATTATTTTGGAATCCCATTACATAAACACTTAATCATTCCACCACATCGTTTTCATATTCAACATCATCAATAATGATCACATGTGACTTTCCTTTGTCCTTTTCCTTAAATGGTTGCACATGTCGATCATCATTAACCCTTGGATTAGGACATTGATTAGCATAATGCCACATTTCATTTCACTTGAAGCATTGAAGTGTTGGTGGTGCGTTCTCTACAGTCTCTTATTTATTCACATCATTAGCAACCCTGTTTCCATTACTTCGACACTCAGCTACTCGATGACCTTCTTTTCCACACTTAAAACATTTTCTAGTCCCTTTAAGAAAATCTCCACTATGCTTCATTCCACACATTGAGCATAAGGAATCATTCATCATCTTTTCACCATTATTCTATGATTTCCCATTGAACTCCGTCTTTTGTTTCTTGTCAAAACAATGAGATGGATATGTAACACCAAATTCCATTTCTACCTTCATAGAACAACACATAATTTCTTCATAGCTACTGAAGTCTCTTATAGGTAATTCCTTTCAAATATTTGGTTTTAAGACACTGAAGAATTGATCAAATTAACTTTTAGGTTGGATGATAAAGCCAGATTCATACCTTGGAAGCCTTGAAATATTCGCATCGTATATACCAACAGATTCATCATCCTTTTTCTTTAGTTCAAGAAAATCATTCTCCAAAATTGATTGAAGAATACGGGGGATGTACCTATTGAAAAATAAGTTCTTGAACTCGTCCTATTCCATGGACTCAATTTCATCTCTTGGCCTCGTATTCTTGATTAGATTCCACCATTGATCAGCTTCACCTTCCAAACGATTTAATGCTAAGATGAATATATCATGTTCAGAACATTGGATAACTGAAAATATCTTTTCAGTGGTACTGATCCATTGTTCAGTAACAAGTGGATCAGAAGACCCACTGAACGAAGGTGGATGCTGCCTCATGAAGGACTCAATAGAATATTGTTCCCTTCTCTGCTCATTTGGAAGTTCAGAATGATTCATATCTTGTGTTAGTATAGCAATAAGATTTTGCACTCCATCTCTAAAAACATTTGTTTTTTCATGAGGACAGTCATTGCCTTTCCCATTACATTGAGCAACATGGTTCCTTCAGGTTCCATCAATCGTCTAAAACCCAATAAGAATAGTGTGAGTGGACAAAATAATTCTAGGGAAAACAACATAACAAAGGGGGATTACCTTCAATATATAACATCTTATGTTTAATTCTAAGATAGTTACCGTAATTCTAGGACTATAACCTATACTTACACTTAACCTTAGGGACATCCCTAGACATACCTTAGAAATTTCTCTAGGGATCTCACTAATGTTCTCGCATACTAGTTTCCAAAGGATGACTAAACCTTTACTCTAATACAAACCGTAGAGACCCAAAAATTGACGTACATGGACATTACATTACTTTTGCGAAAAACATAGTATATAAAAACAAACACACAAGGACCGTAATAGTTTAGTGTCTTTGGAAACTTGGAATATAATCTTCTAATAATGGTGAAAGATCTTCAACATCTCCCATAAAGATATTCCCTTTTTTTTCTTACCTAAAACCTTTATTTATATTCTGGGGAAAAGAAAATATAAAAGGGGTGAGCTCAAATGCCCAGTATGGGTAAACGTAGAGAACATAAAACAATCCATGATCATTTGAATGCAAAAACTTGAACATAAAATCTAAACAACAAAATCTTGAGCAAAGACATGAATCTTTGAAGTACGTAAAGCATATATCATAAGGGAACATAAATCATGATAAAATATAATGGGAATAAAACATGTAATTGTGGAAAACAATAAGCACATGTTTTGATTTCCATAGTTTCCAAGGCATTGCAGTCAAGACCATCTTAGTGGACAAAGTCTCTTTCGGAATCGAGTTCACTCTCGTTTCAGTCCTGTAACACTGAACCAGATTAACTTACCATTCCAGGCATGTCTATCTAATGAGATATAAATCTTTACCCAATTCATTGGAAGGAGATATAGGTCCCACCCATTTCATAATTATATCATTCTTACTTGTTCCAGAAAAAAACATACATCATTCATAATAACCCAATAAATAAAATGGGTTTCATAAACATCATCCCATAATCACATAATCCATAAAAAAGAAATAGATATAATTTCATAATAAGAAAATTTATACCATGTAAATCATAAAGACATGATACTTTAAACATACACGTATGAAATAATGTAATCTTTGATGAAAAATGGTTTTGATAAAACACTTGAAATGAATTCTTGAGGAAAATATCCTCTCTTCGTCAAAATCATTTTCTTTTCAAAAACTGAAATGCACTTTTAAAATAAATGTATTTTGTTGAAAATAGTTATAAAATCATGTAGATTACACTTTATTAAAATAAGGCGTTATGAAACCGTAAAAATATGTTCATGTCGTACAAGTTAAAAATAAAATTCTCCTCGTACTTTTTTCGAAAAAGTAAAAAAGTACCTCGTATGGTAAAAAAAGATTCCTTACATACCATGTAGTAAAAGTCAAAAATGGTTAAAAAAGAAATTTAAACATAAATGAAAATACTTTTATTAAACATGGACATGGATGATAGAAATAACCCCAGTAAAAACATAAGATTAAGCAATCTCGGATAAAAATGAGATTTGCAAAATTATCCCTTACCTTAGGTCTGATATACTTCGTACGATTCCGAACCTCTTGTATATTGATTTAAATAATGTCATAGACTTATTAAAGAATCATATTAATTGTTATGATATCATATATGGTTCACTTATGATTTTATATTACCCGTTCTTTTGTAAGTTCCATGTTAAAGCAACGTTTTGGGTTAAATCGTTTTATTTATCGTACGTGTTTGGACTTGTTGTTCTTGATATTATTACATATATACTGATTTAAATAATTCCAGAATTCAAACCTTGATTTATATATAATATATATTTCAGTATATACATATATATATATATATATGATAGATCGATTAAATGGAATGAAATACACCGGTCATGGAGACGGTAGGCCGTACGTACGCATGAACGATGTTTTCTTTTCCTTATTGAATTGAATGTAATCAAGTAGATGTCATACATATATATACAAATAAATCTTGTTTCATTATTATATCATATATTTCATGATTACTTATTATATATACTATATAATAATTCATGAATGGTTAACATGGAGAATGGATCTTATCGCGTCAAGGAGATGGTAGTCCGTACGTACGCACGAGCGATGAAACCATTCCCATGATCATGGAATTGCATTGAAGTGTATGTATAATATTTCAGAATCAATATCACATTGCAATAATCATGTATAGTTATTTATTTACACCATTATACCCATCCAAGTAAGTTGGTGGTCGAAAACAGATTACACCACGGTGTGGAGACGATATTCCGTACGTACGCACACGCGGTGATTTCATTTTCCGTATGATGGATAGATGGTGAAATAGTTTTGTTTCATACATATAATAACATATAATTAACATGGTGAAATAGTTATGTTATTACTTATTAATTAAACAACTAAATAAGAATAAGTAGAAGAATAAATAAAGTTGAAATAATCGGTAACAGATATTACCTCTTCTTTCAACACGCCTTTTTGAATCTTAATCTTAGGGCACTATGATTGGTCTTTTATGAAGTCCAGAACCTCTAGGATGTTTCTAGGGAAGAGGTGAAGAGAAATTGACAGGGTTTTTCCAAGCATGAAGGCTCAAAGTGGTGTGAGGAAGAGAAGGAGGAGGTGCCCTTTTTATAAGGGAGGAGAGGGGAACCTTTGGAATAACTACAAATATTATTTTATTATAAAGTCTTATTCGGTTTTTAATAGATCCAAATTGAGTTAATTCTAAAATAAGGTGGGGATGGGTCTAAATAATATCATAAAATAGTATTTAAACATGTTTAGGTTTCTATTTCAACGATATCATTTTGATTTACCTTTAAGTTAAATAATTTTTCATTTAACATGTCTTCTTGTTTTCTTACACTATAAGGTTAATAAACAAACTATAACAAGCCAAAAGAACCCAAAGTTGTTTATTATTAATATATATAACCTTATATAAGTCATTATGCCGAACCATATATTTTTAGAAATAAAATAACAATTAATATAATAATATTTGATTTAAAAACCATTTTATGTCAATTTTGACACTATTTGGTAATTGATTTTTGTGAAAATCATAACATAATGATTAGTTCTCAAAAAGTTAATCAAATAAATACTAACATTTCTTATTAACCTAGAGAATTATTTTAATTCATAAAAATCCTAAAATTACATTTATTTGGGTACTTATAACATCAATTATGTCAATATTTCATTAATAAGATAATTACTGCATCCTCATTGTGTCAATAATAAATTAAATTATTTAATGTCTAAAAATTATAAATAAAACACCATTATGTATTAAATATTTTGAGCTTTATAATGAATATTTATAGTCGAATTTATAATATTTATAACCCTATATTAAAAATGACATAGTTATTAATCTTTGATTTTAACTATTTTAACCCTTCTTTAAATAAATTAATAATAAATGTCCTAATCTAATACAAGTGTTCCTAAATGGACATATTTTATTCCTAAGGTTGTTTTTGGTCAAATTAAACTTATCCAATAGAATTAGGACATGTTTTAGGGTAATAATAATAATAGCAATTTTACCATTAATAACCCTATTTACTTTTAACTGTGGTAAAAAAAGTTAAAAGTTAGTATTCACCAAAAATTATTTTCATCTCATTGAAACAAATTTTAGTCCTTGATATTAACCGTGTCTCTCATATTTTCGAAATTCCACTCACAAAAGCGGTAAAATTATGTTTTATGTGAATTTTCAAATTCTCCTAGGAGGTGGGTAAAAAACGGTGAAAAGTTCAATAAACTTTTTATATATCTAAAATTATTATAAAATGACTCCAATGACAAAAATTTAACTTATATAGGTATTATGTGTCAATTTTTACCTAAAATAAATTTAAATAAAATAAATAATTATTTCAATAAGAAGTCGGTTTTTTGAATAGTAACCCAGTGTTTTCACTATTCATAAAAAATTGAATGTTTTCAGAAAAATAAAAAAAATTCACCATAGGCTAATTTCGATATTCTGAATCCAAAAATGAAGTCCATTTTGAATGATAAAATTTATAAAAATATAAAATTTGGGTATTACTATTCATAACGACTAGTTTATATAACATATCATTGTATAGCGAAACTCGGTATTTCGTACAACACATGCTATCGTTGAAGGTCGAGATTGCGTGTAATGTAAGACAAGTCAGGGATGCGTGTTTTTCAAGCTCATTTTGGTGTTGCTTACAACACAAGACATTAATGAAATTAAAAAGAATATTTTTAATAAAATCCCGGGGTGTTACATTTTACCCCCCTTAAAATGAATTTCGCCATCGAAATTCGTCAGGTTTATAAGTTGTTTACTACTCAAAAGTTTCATTAATAGAAACTCACATCGTAAAAAGGAATACCAAAACATGGCTTTAAATACTAATGTATGAAACATAACCGCTACCAAATTAACTAATCACTGGGTTTCCATATAAGAGAACATAGGTGAAAATATGAATATGGAAGAGAAATCTAACTGTCATGTTCTGATGGAGAGTGGTAGAGAACATGGCTATGAAAAATCCAACAATCAAAAATCCATAAATTTTTTATGATCTAGGGTACCATCTGATTCATTGGATATATGTGCACTAGGACAACATTTTTTTTCATGATCATTCCCCTAAAGTTAAAGAATTTGAATTAGAATAAATACTTACATTATTTTGGTACAATATCACTGTTGTTCGTGCTTTGAAAAATTTCCACTTCATCTCTTATTTTAATGAAGTTGTATTTGTTATCCGTGAAGTGTTAAAAGATCATGTGATAGAATGATGGGTCATTCCATCTATTTCAAACAAAAGGTTAGCAAAAGTTATCAAATATACATAATTCCATATTTGGTGAGGTTAATCGTATATGATTTCAAAAATGATCTTATAAATAATATATCATACCACATTATATAATAAAACTAGTTTTTACTAAACAGGGACATCCTGTAGGCCAGTGGTAGGCGATAAAGGCCTCTCGCACATTGGGTGTGGGTTTGATTCCCACAGCCTTGTCCGACGTGATGGGTTGTCGCCCATCCTGCAGGATGTCCTTTTTCTCAAACTACATTACTATAACATCCCATCAATAATATCGAAAAAAACTTCTATCCTTAAACAATACTACCTAATTTCCAACATAATCCTTTCCAATCTTTAGGCATATCCATAATACTGAAGTCCACTCTAATATTATAGTGAAAACGATTACCAGATATTTTATATAACAAGAATGTTAATACCATCGTTGATCCCCATATATCATAAGATATGTTTTGTTGGTAACAATTCAAATATTCTAAGGCCTTAATCATGTATTCTCTTGAAAAATTAATACCCATTAAATCTTAGTGAAAACATGAGTGCTATCAAAAGTTAATTCTTTCCACATACCAAAACCCCAAAATTCTATATACTCAAACCATGATATAATTATTTCCTTATATCAGTCACGAGCTCATGAATACTGTGAATCACTTCATTTTCTCCTTATCCCTTCATTATTTGCATATCATCTTCTTTCCAAAAATATCTCAACCACATTCCATGGTTACCGGTACCATAAAATTATTGAGAATCACAATTGACCAGTACATAAATCTTCCAATATTCCACGATACTATATACATCATTTTTTCGGAATCCCATTACATAAACACCTAATCATTCCACCACATCGTTTTCATATTCAACATCTTCAATAATGATCGCATGTGACTTACCTTTTTCCTTTTCCTTAAATGGTTGCACATGTCGACCATCATTAACCCTTGGATTAGGACATTGATTAGCATAATGCCACATTTCATTTCACATGAAGCATTGAAGTGTTGGTGGTGCGTTCTATGCAGTCTCTTCTTTATTCACATCATTAGCAACCCTTTTTCCATTACTTCGACACTCAGCTACTCGATGACATTCTTTTCCACACTTAAAACATTTTCTAGTCCCTTTAAGAAAATCTCCACTATGCTTCATTCCACACATTGAGCATAAAGAATCATTCATCTTCTTTTCACCATTATTCTATGATTTTCCATTGAACTCCATCTTTTGTTTCTTGTCAAAACCATAAGATGGATATGTAACACCAACTTCCATTTCTACCTTCATAGAACAACACATAATTTCTTCATAGCTACTGAAGTCTCTTATAGGTAATTACCTTCAAATATTTGGTTTTAAGACACTGAATAATTGATCAAATTAACTTTTAGGTTGGATGATAAAGCCAGATTCATACCTTGGAAGCCTTGTAATATTCACATCGTATATACCAACAGATTCATCATCCTTTTTCTTTAGTTCAAGAAACTCATTCTCCATATTTGATCGAAGAATACGGGGGATGTACCTATTGAAAAATAAGTTCTTGAACTCGTCCCATTCCATGGACTCAATTTCTTCTCTTGGCCTCGTATTCTTGATAAGATTCCACCAATGATCAGCTTCACCTTCCAAACGATATAATGCTAAGATAAATATATCATGTTCAGAACATTGGATAACTGAAAATATCTTTTCAGTGGTACTGATCCATTGTTCAGTAACAACTGGATCAGAAGACCCACTGAACGAAGGTGGACGTTGCCTCATGAAGGACTAAAAAGAATATTGTTCCCTTCTCTGCTCATTTGGATGTTCAGAATGATTCATAGCTTGTGTTAGTATAGAAATAAAAAATTGCACTCCATCTCTAAAAACATTTGTTTGTTCATGAGGACAATCATTGCATTGCCCATTACATTGAGCAACACGGTTCCTTTGGGTTCCATCAATCGTCTAAAACCCAATAAGAATAGTGTGAGTCGCCAAAATCATTCTAGGGAAAACAACAAAACAAAGGGGGAGTACCTTCAATATCTAACATCTTAGGTTTAATTATAAGATCTTTACCGTAATTCTAGGACTATAAATTATACTTACACTTAACCTTAGGGACATCCCTAGACATACCTTCGAAATTTCTCTAGGGATCTCAATAATTTTCTCGCATACTAGTTTCCAAAGGTTGACTAAACCTTTACTCTAATACCAACTGTAGAGACCCAAAACATGACGTACATGGACATTACGTTACTTTTGCGAAAAACATAGTATATAAAAACCGACACACAAGGACCGTAATAGTTTAGTGTCTTTGGAAACTCGGAATATAATCTTCTAATCATGGTGAAAGATCTTCAACATCTCCCATAAAGATCTTCCCCTTTTTTTCTTACCTAAAACCTTTATTTATATTCTGGGGAAAAGAAAATATAAAATGGGTGAGCTCAAATGCCCAGTAAGGGTAAACATAGAGAACATAAAACAATCCATAAACATTTGAATGCAAAAACTAGAACATAAAATCTAAACAACAAAATCTTGAGCAAAGACATGAATATTTGAAGTACGTAAGGCATATATCATAAGGGAACATAAATCATGATAAAATATAATGGGAATAAAACATGTAATTGTGGAAACCAATAAGCACATGTTTTTATTTCCATAGTAGCCAAGGCATTGCATCCAAGACCATCTTAGTGGACAAAGTCCCTTTTTGAATCGAGTTCACTCTCGTTTCAGTCCTGTAACACTGAACCAGATTAACTTACCATTCCAGCCATGTCTATTTAATGAGATATAAATCTTTACACAATTCATTGGAGGGAGATAGAGGTCCCAACCATTTCATAATTAAATCATTCTTACCTGTGCCAGAAAAAAACATACATCATTCATAATAACCCAATAAATAAAATGGGTTTCATAAACATCATCCCATCATCACATAATCTATATAAAAGAAATAGATATAATTTCATAATAAGAAAAGTGAAACCATGTAAATCATAAAGACATGATACATGAAACATACACGTATGAAATAATGTCATCTTTGATGAAAAATGGTTTTCATAAAACACTTGAAATGAATTCTTGAGGAAAATATCCTTTCTTTGTCAAAATCATTTTCTTTTCAAAAAATGAAATGCACTTTTAAAATAAATGTATTTTGTTTAAAATAGTTATAAAATCATGTAGATTACACTTTATGAAAATAAGGCGTTATGAAGCCGTAAAAATATGTTCACACCGTACAAGTTAAAAATAACATTCTCCTCGTACTTTTTTCTGAAAAGTAAAAAAGTACCTCGTATGGTAAAAAAAGATTCCTTACATACCATGTAGTAAAAGTAAAAAATGGTTAAAAAGGAATTTAAACATAAATTAAAACACTTTTATTAAACATGGACATGGATGATAGAAATAACCCCAGTAAATACATACGATTAACCAATCTCGGATAAAAATTAGATTTGCAAAATTATCCCTTACCTTAGGTCTGATATGCTTCGTACGATTCCGAACCTCCTGTATAATGATTTAAATAATGTCATCGACTTATTAAAGAATCATATTAATTGTTATGATATCATATATGGTTCACTTATGATTTTATATTACCCGTTCTTTTGTAAGTTCCATGTTAAAGCAACGTTTTGGGTTAAATCGTTTTATTTATCGTACGTTTTTGGACTTGTTGTTCTTGATATTATTACATATATACTGATTTAAATAATTCCAGAATTCAAACCTTAATTTATATATAATATATATTTCAGTATATATATGTATATGATAGATCGATTAAATGGAATGAAATACACCGGTCATGGAGACGGTAGGCCGTACGTACGCATGAACGATGTTTTCTTTTCCTTAATGAATTGAATGTAATCAAGTAGATGTCATACATATATATACAAATAAATCTTGTTTCATTATTATATCATATATTTCATGATTACTTATTATATATACTATATAATAATTCATGAATGGTTAACATGGAGAATGGATCATATCGCGTCATGGAGATGGTAGTCCGTACGTACGCACGAGCGATGAAACCATTCCCATGATCATGGAATTGCATTGAAGTGTATGTATAATATTTCAGAATCAATATCACATTGCAATAATCATGTATAGTTATTTATTTACACCATTATACCCATCCAAGTAAGTTTGTGGTTGAAAACAGATTACACCACGGTGTGGAGACGATATTCCGTACGTACGCACACGCGGTGATTTCATTTTCCGTATGATGGATAGATGGTGAAATAGTTTTGTTTCATACATATAATAACATATAATTAACATGGTGAAATAGTTATGTTATTACTTCATAATTAAACAACTAAAGAAGAAGAAGTAGAAGAAGAAATAAAGTTGAAATAATCGGTAACGGATATGACCTCTTCTTTCAACACGCCTTTTTGAAACTTCCTCTTAAGGAACAAAGATTGGTATTTTATGAAGTCCAGAACCTCTATGATGTTTCTAGGGAAGTGGTGAAGAGAAATTTAGAGGGTTTTTCCAAGATTGAAGGCTCAAAGTGGTGGGAGGAAGAGAGGGAGGAGGTGCCCTTTTATAAGGGAGGAGAGGGGCACCTTTGGAATAACTAAAAATATTATTTTATTATAAAGTCTTATTCCGTTTTTAATAGCTCCAAATTGAGTTAATTCTAAAATAAGGTGGGGATGGGTCTAAATCCTATCATACAATAGAATTTAAACATGTTTATGTTTCTATTTCAATGATATCATTTTGATTTACCTTTAAGTTAAATAATTTTTCTTTTACCATGTCTTCTTGTTTTCTTACACTATAAGGTTAATAAACAAACTATAACAAGCTAAAAGAACCCAAAGTTGTTTATTATTAATATATATAACCTTATCTAAGTCATTTTGCCGAACCATAGATTTTTAGAAATAAAATAACAATTAATATAATAAGATTTGATTTAAAAACCATTTTATGTCAATTTTGACACTATTTGGTAATTGATTTTTGTGAAAATCATAACATAATGATTAGTTCTCAAAAAGTTAATTAAATCAATACTAACATTTCTTATTAACCTAGAGAATTATTTTAATTCATAAAAATCCTCAAATTACATTTATTTGGGTATTTATAACATCAATTATGTCAATGTTTTATTAATAAGATAATTACTACATCATCATTGTGTCAATAATAAATTAAATTATATAATGTCTAAAAATTATAAATAAAACGCCATTATGTATTAAATATTTTGAGATTTTTAATGAATATTTATAGTCGAATTTATCATATTTATAACCCTATATTAAAAATGATTTAGTTATTAATCTTTGATTTTAACTATTTTAACCCTTCTTTAAATAAATTAATAATAAATGTCCAAATCTAATACAAGTGTTCCTAAATGGACATATTTTATTCCTAAGGTTGTTTTTGTTCGAATTAAACTTATCCAATAGAATTAGGACATGTTTTAGGGTAATAATAAGAATATCATTTTTACCCTTAATTACCCTATTTACTTTTAACAGTGGTAAAAAAAGTTAAAAGTTAGTATTCACCAAAAATTATTTTCATCTCATTGAACCAAATTTTAGTCCTTGATATTAACCGTGTCTCTCAGATTTTCGAAATTCCACTCACAAAAGCGGTAAAATTATGTTTTATGTGAATTTTCAAATTCTCCCAGGAGGTGGGTAAAAAACGGTGAAAAGTTCAATAAACATTTTATATATCTAAAATTATTATAAAATGACTCCAATGTCATAAATTTTACTTATATAGGTATTATGTTTCAATTTTGACCTAAAATAAAATTAAATAAAATAAATAATTATTTAAATAAAATGTCGGTTTTTTGAATAGTAACCCAGTGTTTTCACTATTCATAAAAAATTGAATGTTTTCAGAAAAATAAAAAAAATCACCCTAGGATAATTTTGATATTTTGAATCCAAAAATGAAGTCCATTTTGAAAGATAAAATTTATAAAAATTTAAAATTTGGGTATTACTATTCATAACGGCTAGTTTATATAACATATCATTGTATATCGAAACTCGGTATTTCGTACAACACATGCTATCGTTGAAGGTCGAGATTGCGTGTAATGCAATGCAAGTCAGGGATGCGTGTTTTTGAAGCTCATTTTGTTGTAGCTTACAACACAAGACATTAATTAAATTAAAAAGAATATTTTTCATAAAATCTCGGGGTGTTACATTTTACCCCCCTTAAAATGAATTTCGCCATCGAAATTCGTCAGGTTTATAAGTGGTTTACTACTCGAAAGTTTCATTAATAGAAACTCACATCGTAAAAAGGAATACCAAAACATGGCTTTAAAAACTAATGTATGAAACATAACGGCTACCCAAATTAACTAATCACTGGGTTTCCATATAGGAGAACATAGGTGAAAATATGAATATGGAAGAGAAATCTAACTGTCATGTTCTGATGGAGAGTGGTAGAGAAAATGGCTATGAAAAATCCAACAATCAAAAATCCATAAATTTGTGATGATCTAGGGTACCATCTGATTCATTGGATATATGTGCACTAGGACAATATTTTTTGTTTTCATGATCATTCCCCTAAAGTTAAAGAATTTGAATTAGAATAAATACTTACATTATTTTGGTACAATATCACTGTTGTTCGTGCTTTGAAAAATTTCCACTTCATCTCTTATTTTAATGATGTTGAATTTGTTATCCTTGAAGTGTTAAAAGATCATGTGATATAATGATGGGTCATTCCATCTATTTCAAACAAAAGGTTAGCAAAAGTTATCAAATATACATAATTCCATATTTGGTGAAGTTAATCGTATATGATTTCAAAAATGATCGTATAAATAATATATCATACCACTTTATATAATAATACTAGTTTTTACTAAAAAGGGACATCCTGTAGGCCAGTGGTAGGCGATAAAGGCCTCTCGCACATCGGGTGTGGGTTCGATTCCCACAGCCTTGTCCGACGTGATGGGTTTTCGCCCATCCTGCAAGTTGTCCTTTTTCTAAAACTACATTACTATAACATCCCATCAATAATATTGAAAAAAACTTCTATCCTTAAACAATACTACCTTATTTCCAACATAATCCTTTCCAATCTTCACGCTTATCCATAATACTGAAGTCCACTCTAATATTATAGTGAAAATGATTACCAGATATTTTATATAACAAGAATGTTAATACCATCGTTGATCCCCATATATCATAAGATATGTTTTGTTGGTAACATTTCAAATATTCTAAGGCCTTAATATGTATTCTCTTGAAAAATTAATACCCATTAAATCTTAGTGAAAACATGAGTGCTATCAAAAGTTAACTCTTTCCACATACCAAAACCCCAAAATTCTATATACTCAAACCATGATATAACTATTTCCTTATATCAGTCATGAGATCATGAATACTGTCAAACATTTCATTTTCTTTTGATCCCTTCATTATGCGCATATCATCTTCTTTCCAAAAATACCTAAATCACTTTCCATGGTTACCAGTACCATAAAATTATTGAAAATCACAATAGACCAGTACATAAATATTCCAATATCAACGATACTATATACAACATTATTTTTGAATCCCATTACATAAACACTTAATCATTACACCACATCATTTTCATATTCAACATCACCAATAGTGATCGCATGTGACTTCCCTTTTTTCCTTTTCCTAAAGTGGTTGTTCATGTCGATCATCATTAACCCTTGGATTAGGGAATCGATTAGAACAATTCCTCATTTCATTACGCTTGAAGAATTGAATTTTTGGTGGTGTGTTCTCTGCAGACATTTCATTATTCACATAATTAATATCCCTTCTTCCATTACTTCGACACTCAGCTGCTCGATGACCTTATTTTACACACTTAAATCATTTTCTAGTCCCTTTAAGACAATATCCACCATGCTTTTTTCCACACTTTGAGCATAAGGAAACATTCATCTTCTTTTCACCATTATTAAGATATTTCTCCTTGAATTCCATATTTCTTTTCGTGTCAAAACCTTGAGATGGATATGTAACACTAACATCCATTTCTGCCTTGATAGCACAATGCACAATTTCTTCATAGCTACTGAAGTCTCTTATAGATAATTCCCTTCGAAGATTTGGTTTTAAGCCACTAAAGAATTGATCAACATTACATTCAGGTTGGATAATAAATCCAGATGCATACCTTGCAAGAATTGTAAAATTTGCTTCGTATATACCGACATATTCATCATCCTTTTTCTTTAGTCATGAAACTCTTTATCTATCTTTGTTCAATGAATACGAGGGATGTACTTATTGAAAAATAAGTTCTTGAACTCATCCCTTTCCATGGACTCAATTTCATCTCTTGGACTCGTATTCTTGATAATATTCCACCATTCATCAGCTTCACCTTCCAAATGATATAATGATAAGATGACTTCATCATGTTCAGAACATTGAAGAACTGAAAATATCTTTTCAGTGGTACTGATCCATTTTTTAGCAACAAGTGGATCAGAAGACCCACTAAAAGAAGGTGGATGTTGCCTCATTAAGGAATTAATAGAATATTGTTCCCTTCTCTGCTCATTTGGAAGTCCAGAATGATTCATAGCTTATGTAAGTATAGAAATATGATTTTTCACTCCAATTCCAATAACATTTTTTTGTTCAAGAGGAAAATCATTTCATTGTCCATTACATTGAGCAACAAGGATCATTAGATTTCCAGCCATCTTCTAAAACCAAAAAAGAATAGTGTGAGAGGAAAAAATCATGTTTGGGAAAACAACATAATAAATGGAGAGTACCTTCAATATCTAACATCTTATGTTTAATTCTAAGATCGTTATCGTAATTATAGGACTATAACCTATAATTATTCTTAACCTTAGGGAAATCTCTAGACATACCTTAGAAATATTTCTAGGGATATCACTAAAGATCTCACATCCTAGTTTCCAAATGTTGACTAGTCCATTCCTCTGATACCAACTATAGAGACACATAGCTTGACGTACATGGACATTACATTACTTTTTCGGAATACTTAGTACATAAAAACGGACACACAAGGACTGTAATAGTTTAGTGTCTTTTGAAAACTTGAAATATAATCTTCTAATCATGGTGAAAGATCTTCAACATCTCCCATAAAGATCTTCCCCTTTTATTCATACCTAAAACCAATCTTTATATCCCGGGAAAAAGAAAACATAAAATGGGTGAGCTCAAATGCCAAGTAAGGGTAAACATAGAGAACATAAAACTATTCATAAAAATTTTAATGCAAAAACATGAACATAAAATCTAAACATCAAAATCTTGAGCAAAGACATGAATCATGGAAGTACGTAAGGAATATATCATAATGGAAAATCAATCACGATAAAATATAATGGGAATAAAACTCGTAATTGTGGAAAACATTAAGCACATGTTATGATTTCCATAGTATCCAAGGCATTGCTGCCAAGATCATCTTAGTGGATAAAAGTCCCTTTCTGAATCGAGTTCACTCCATGTTTCTGTCCTGTAACACTTAACCAGATTAACTTACCATTCCATCCATGTCTATCTCATGAGATATAAATCATTACCCAATGCATTGGAGAGAGATATAGGTCCCACCCATCTCATAATGAAATCATTATTACTTGTGCCACAAAATAAACATACATCATTCATAATAACCCAATAAATAAAATGGTTTTCATAAACATCATCCCAGAAACACATAATCCATATAAAAGAAATGGATATCATTTAATAATAAGAAATGTGAAATCATATAAATCATAGAGACATGATAATTGAAACATACACTTATAAAATAATGTCATCTTAGATGAAAAAAGGTTTTGATAAAACACTTGAAATCAATTCTTGAGGAAAATATCCTTTCTTCATCAAAATCATTTTATTTTCAAAAAATGAAATGCACATTTAAAATAAAATTATTTTGTTGAAAATAGTCAGAAAATCATGTTTAGTATGCTTCATGAAAATGAGGCATTATGAAACCGTAAAAATCTGTTCATGTCGTATAAGTTAAAAATAACATTCTCCTCGTACTTTTGTCAGAAATGTAAAAAAGTACCTCATATGGTAAAAAATAGATTTCTTACATACCATGTATTAAATATAAATCTTGGTTAAAAAGGACATTAAACATACATGAAAACACTTTTATAAAACATGGACATGGATGATAGAAATAAACCCAGTAAATACATATGAATAAGCAATCTCTGATAAAAATGAGATTTGAAAAATTATCCCTTACCTTAGGTCTGATATGCTTCGTACGTTTTCAAACCTCTTGTATAATGATTTAAATAATGTCATTGACTTATTACAGAATCATATTCATTGTTATGATATCATATATGGTTCACATATGACTTTATATTACTCGTTCTTTTGTAAGTTCCAGGATAAAGAAGCGTTTTGGGTTAAATTGTTTTATTTATTGTACGTGTTTGGACTTGTTGTTCTTGATATTATTACTTATATCCTGATTTACATAATTTTATAATGTAAAACATGTTTTATATATAATATATATTTCAGTATAAACATATATATATATGATTGATCGATTAAATGGAATGAAATACATCGTTAATTGAAACGGTAGCCCGTACGTAATCATGAACACAGTTTTCGTTTCCTTATTTAATTGAATGAAATTAAGTAGATGACATACATATATATACACATAAATCAAGTATCATTATTATTTCATATATTTCATTATTACTTATTATATATACTTTATAATCATTCATGAATGGTTTACATGGAGAATGAATCTCATTGCGTCCAGGAGACGGTAGTCCCTACGTACGCACGAGCGATGATATCATTCCCATGATCATGGAATTGCATTTAAGTGTATGTATAATACTTAAGAATAAATATCACTTTGCAATAATCATATATAGTTATTTATTTACACCATTATACTGATCCATGTAAGGTGGTGGTCGAAAACAGAATACACCACGGCGTGGAGACGGTATTCCGTACGTACGCACGCGCAGTGATTTCATTTTCCGTAGGATGGATAGATGGTGAAATAGGGTTGTTTCATACTTATAATAACATATCAGTATATTATTGATATTTATTTTATTACTTATTAGTGAAACAACTTAATAACTTGAATTAGAAGAAGAAATAATGTTGAAAGAATCAGTAACGGATATTACCTCTTCTTTCAACACTCCTTTTTGAAACCTCCTCTTAATGAACTAATATTGGTCTTTAAAGAATACAATAACCTCTAAGATGTTTCTAGGTATGTGGAGAAGAGATATTTTTAGGGGTTGGCCGAGCTTGAAGGCTCAAATTTGTGTGAGGAAGAGAGGGATGAGGTTCCCTTTTATAATGGAGGAGAGGGGCACCTTTGGAATAACAAAAAAATATTATTTTATTATAAAGTCATATTAGGTTTTTAATAGCTCCAAATTGAGTTATTTAGAATCTAAAGAGGGTATGGGTCGAAATTATCTCATCCAATAGAATTTAGACATGTTTAGGTATCTATTTTAATCTTATCATTTAGATTTAACTTTATATTAAATAATTTTTCTTTTACCGCGTCTTCTTGTTTTCTTACACTATAAGGTTAATAAACATACTATTACAAGCCAAAAGAACCCCAAGTTGTTTATTATTAATATATATAACCTTATATAAGTCATTTGGACGAACCATAGATTTTTATAAATAAAATAACAATAAATAATATAATATTTTTTTTAAAAACTATTTTATGTCAATTTTGACACTATTTGTTAATTGATTTTTGTGAATAACATAACAAAATTATTAGTTCTAAAAAAGTTAATTAAATCCATACTAACATGTCATATTAACGTATAAAATTATTTTAATTCATAAAATGTCTCAAATTACATTTATTTGGGTATTTATAACATCAATTATGTCAATATTTCATTAATAATATATTTACTACATCATTATTGTGTCATAATGAAATTAAATTATATAATTTCTAAAAATTATAAATAAAACCCCAATATGTAGGAAATATTTTTATCTTTCTAATTAATATTTATTGTCGAATTTATCTAATGTATAACCCTATATTAAAAATTATTTAGTTATTAAACATTGATTTTAACTATTTTAACCCTTCCTTAAATAAATTAATAATAAATGTCATAATCTAATCCATGTGGGTCTAAATGGTCATATTTTATTCCTAAGGTTTTTTGGTCGAACTAAATTTATCCAATAGAATTATGACATGTGTTAGGGTAATAATAATATCATTTTTACCCTTAATTACCCTATTTACTTTTAACCGTGGTAAAAAAAGTAAAAAGTTACTATTCACCAAAAATTATTTTCATCTCATTGAAGCACATTTTAGTCCTTGATATTAAATTTTTCTCTCAGACATTCGAAATTCCACACACAGAAGTGGTAAAATTTTGTTTTATGGGAATTTTCAAATTCTCCTAGGAGGTGGGTAAAAGACGGTGAAAAGTTCAATAAAATTTTTATATATCTAAAATTATTATAAAATGACACCAATGACATTAATTGAACTTATATATGTATTATGTATAAATTTTGACATAAAATTAATTAAAATAAAATAAATAATTATTTAAATAAAATGCCAGTTTTTACAATAGTAACCCAGTGTTTTCACTATTCATCAAAAATTGAAAGTTTTCAGAAAAATTCAAAAAATTCACCCTTGGCTAATTTCGATATTCTGAATCCAAAAATGAAGTCCATTTTAAAAGATAATATTTAAAAAAAATTAAAAAATTGAGTATTACTATTCATAATGGCTAGTTTATATAACATATCGTTGTTTATCGAAAGTCGGTATTGTGTACAAAACACGCTATCATTGAAGGTTGTGATTGCCTACAATGCAAGCCAAGTCAGGGATGCATGTTGTGCAAGCTCCTTTTGGTGTAACATACAACACAAGAAATTAATGATATTAAAAAGAATATTTTTCATAAAATCTCGGGGTGTTACATATATGGTCCTTAAAAATTATTAATATCTCTTTCTTTCGTTACTCATCTTCTTTAGGTTTATCATCTTTTCTTTTGAATGTTTTAATCTTTCTTGAAAAATATTCTTCGGTTTATATAATATAATTCCCTTTAAAAAAATTGGTATTGTCACATGGTACACTAGTCATGAACCTGTAAGCCTTGTGAAATTCCAATCCAAATATTGAGCACACTTTCTCATAACAGTTAAATCTATTTTTTGGATAGTTTTAGTGAAGATATAGTTACAACTATATTTTTGATAAACTATATCCTCATGTGATTACCAAATATTCCCCTTTGATTTAACAATTACATAGTAAAATCAATGTTTATAAAAAATTGTTGTATTTGTGTCTATAACATTTATAGCCCTAATAACAACCTTTGAAATTTTATCTTTCATAAGAAATTTTCCCAAAATTTTAATGATGTTTTTCTACTAAAAATAATTTCCTAAATACCTTAGGTGGTTTTTTCCACCTTTGAATATTTTCCCCTTACATATATGTAGAATACTACCTCCCTATTTTATTGGAAAAAACATACCCATGTTTGGTTTTCTATACCGACACTATTAGATAATACTTGTTTATTTTAAATCTAATTAATAGATTATTTACATTACTAAATTTTAATCATTCTCTCAGTGGTTTGAGGTGATTCTACATTTACCTAATTATCCATTGTGATGTATTTCTTCTCATGTTCAAATCATGATGTAATATGAAATATATGTTTTTTTTCTAAATCTGTTCTTCTTCCCTTAAAACCAATTCCATTGTTTATCTATCATAACTATTTCTTGTTTGTATACTATAATATCTATCTTTTGATATGATCAATTTATGGAGAATACTCTTCCTTATTAATAGATTCCTTTTTATATTTTTATCAATATTTTCATTTTATTTCTTAATGTACGTTATCTATCCCATATAGAATTTGAATTTTTCATTCCACTACCACTCAATTTATTTCTTTTCATCTCCATAATCACTATTTATTTCCGAAACATATCCTTTCTCAACATGGGAAATGAGAGTGACATCATTATTAGAGATTCTAGATGTGTTATATTTCCCTTTCATTCTCATAAAGATTTTTATTTTGTTACTGAACTATATTATATTTTTTTTCTTATCTCTATTCTCATCTGATTTAGATTATTCAACTTTATTGTTTTAAAAATAAGTTTTTATATTATAAACTTCATTACAATTATATCATCTTGGTATATTCGTGTCTTTGCCTTTTTATTTTACCCTCTCGTATATCTTTGAAATAAAAGAAATTATATTTTTAATGTCTTGTTCATCTAAAACATTTTAGTCTTTATATTCTACACACTAATGTTATCAAAAATCTTATTTTCTCATGGATTTAAAATACATCCCAATTTTTTTAATTATTTTTGAAATAAATTTTCTTTATCAACTAATATTCTATGAGTATATTGTGTAGAATATAAATAGTTAAGTCTTATATTTCTTCTTAGGTTAATGTTTTTGTGTCAAACTAATCTAGAAAATTCCATATTTGTTTTTTTTGAAAATAAAGGTATCCTCTATATTCTCACTAATCCCACATATGTATCTCATATTATCGTTTATATGGGAAAAATATTTATCAATATCATTTTGGTCATCAATTTTAATATCTTGAAATTAGATCTTCAAAATTTGAATTTTAACATCCTTGAAATTCATATTACCGTCAAAACATCTCCCCAATTTGTCCATGATCACCTCGATAATCCGAACACCCATAATCATTATGTAGACCTTACATTATAGAGATATTATGATATAATTTTGATAATTTTCATATAACTCAATATTCCTTCTATTATCTAAATTCAAATTCAATCCATCATAAGTGGGTTCAATCCCAAATATTACAGTTTCAATTACTTCTGATCAAAGTGATAGGATATAGTGTATCATCATATTCCTCTAATATTTTTACAATTCCCAGATTATTTTAGAATATATCAGTTGTTTTGATAATTTATATTATTCATATCATAGAATTTTCCCTTTTATATTTAGAGGGAACCTAATTCTACTTCCAACTAATAATCTTAAATCCATTACATCACTGAGAGAGGGAGTGGGGGAATTAGTGATCTATTTTTTATGTGTTATTCACTTTTTAACCTAATAACATGGAACTGTTAAATATCTCAATCATCACAATGATTTATCATAGGAACACTATTATGATATTTTTTAAATAAAGAGAGCATCATACAATATTTAAATGTTTTGGATGAAAGTACTACTACTTTACATGTATGTTATTCCTCCCGTATGAATTCTCAATTATCATTATTTATCTTATTATAGCATTGATCTAACTATTCTATCTACAAGTCCACTATAGATTCTTAATGGTTATACCAAAAACCTTGATTAGTTATTCACCATATCATTTCTTCATAGCTTCAATGGCGTTGATCAATAGTTATGAAGATCTAATAATTATTCTTGGATTCTTATAAAAAAAAATGATTCCCAACCCCCTTCCGAATTCCTACATGATCATGTATTATCATGTACTCCATCGATAACTTCAATAATATTGGTGGTTTAGAGACACTTTTTAGATCAAGAGTGATCTAAATCTTCGAAAAATTGTTGAATACTCATGTATGCAACATTTTTCATTATTTTTTATTAGATGACGAAATCATATAATTATCGTTCTATGATAAAAAGATTTATTGGGTTTTTTGAAATCTCATTCACAGTTAATTTAAGTTCTATCAATATTTCAATTCAATTATCTTATTTACATAATATTATATTTATATAGATTAATATTTATCATACCTAGTTTCCATTCATTCTTTTGGAAATTATATGATCTTTGGAAACAAGTGAGATATTACTTGTGATGTAAATTAGGCTCCATGTCAAATATTTACTTAAATATCCTAATGGTTGAAGTAGTTTCTCCTTCCGAATCATCCTTGAGATCAGTTAATTTATTCACATTAAAAATCTTCATATACATCACCTCATAAGTTTTTACCACGTGGACCATTCTATAGGTGGGTGTGGATCTCATCTCAATATTCCTTCAACTTTGGATAAATTTCAAATTCACTTACTATTAATGTACTGCAAATATTTTAATATTATCCAATTAATTACACTAATATTCATATAAATAGTGAAAATTTAAAAATAATTATGCAATTAATTTAAGTCTTACAGTAAATATTAATGTTCACCATCAATGTTTTATATTAAAAAAAATTTCTTAAAATGATTCCTGATGTACAATACCAAAGTTTTACAGTCAACAATAATGTATTATAGTGAAGATTTATGTTCAACATAAATTTACTATTCTTAGAATAAATTGTTTCGGTAATGATTTACAATCAACGAATTTACCATTTTATAGTCATATATCAAAACTGTATACCCCCTTAAATATAATTTTGGTCTTCTACAAAGCATCTTAAACCATCGTTAAAAATTGAAAACAATATAAAAAATGACCTAGTTAATATTCATTATTTTACCAATACATAGAATTAGTTTTATTGAAGATAAAAATTAAACACATATCATTTAAGTCTACTCTGTTGAATCATTTAAACAAATTTCATCAAGAATCAACACGATATATCCTTTAGAATCACATATCCTTCAGTAACCCACTCAACTAATACATTTATATGATTTATCAAAAATTAAATCCTATAAAAAATCATGGATATATAACAATCATTTATGTACTATAACTTCTATTTATAAAGACATATTTATATATTAATAATAAGTGATACAAAAAACCTCTTAGGAACAACAATATTGATAGGTATATGATTTATTTCATTAAAAAAGTTCAAATCATGAAATTTCAGGCCCCACCAAACCTATCAACGGCTGAGAATGGTTATAAAAACATATCCTCATATTCGGATATTTAAAGAGAATATATTCTCTATGATTATATTGATAATATTATATGTTATACACCACACTATGACTAAAGGAACCATACATTGAAATGGTTAGATTTTATAAGACCACATCATGAACTGAGAAGTCATAACATGACGTGATTATTTCAATATTTTCTAGATGTTTTAATGAGAATTTAAAATTATAAATACATTGATGATGTATAAGTAGTTGAGAAGTGTTTAAATGCACTAACTTGAAAGAATAAATTTTAGTTGTACCCCAATAATAATCTATAAAATTTTAAAGAAGATGAATAAATCATAACCCCCAATTTAGGGGTTAATTTTTATAAAACTATAAAACTCCTTCAAAAAATTATGGGAAAAAAATAAAATTTCATATATGATTTCATAAAATATATAATAAGAGTGAAATGAAAGATTCTATTTTTTATATATGGTTTATTTTAAGTGAGGAGGATCTAGATTAGAATAATTATTTCCCGATAATATCTGTTTATTAAATGGAGAAGGAAACAAGATAATTCATGTAGAGATATAAATTTATCTAAAGAAGAAAATTTATACTTATATATTTTGTTGAATAAATTTATTATCATATCAAATCAATGAGTATATATCATCTGACATCAAATCAAGAAGAGCATAGTGATGTAAAGACCCACGAGAAATTAAATCAAGATCTATGATGTAAGAGGAGTCTCATTCTTTGCAAAGAAACATCAATGTATCCATAAAACACTGAAGAATAAATATAAGACTATAAACTATAGAATCCTTTTATTAATGTATTATATGGTTATAAAAATAAGTAGTCTCACTAGATAGAAATTGTGCCTTTAATAAACATTATATATATATATATTGATTTAGTGAGTTATAATAATTTTTTTCTTACGAATTTAATGTGAAATTAAATACAAAACTATGAGGGGATAAATATTAATTAAAATTAGATATATTATTTTTATTACTCTACATGTACAATGATGATCAGATTCTATAAATATTAATGAGAAGAAATATAAAAGTGAAAACATTTTGTGGACAAAAATATGAAGATGAATATTATAAAAAAAGTATGTATTAGTTTACAAAAGAACAACATCTTTATGTTTATTTTATTATACCACACATTAATAAAATTTAAGGTATATATTTTGGCCATATCGAAGATATTAATGAATTTGACCTTTTGAAATGTATCTAAAATTTTATTTGTATCATAAGTCCTATCTTAATATCCCCATATTCCCTTGATAAAATCTATATGTAGCATATATCTTCCACACACCAGAAGTCACTAAGCTTTATCTTCCTTGAACTAGAAAACTAAAATATAAATGATCAGTAAAAAATTAATATCAATGGAAATAGTATGCATTAGGAGGCTATCCTCACACAAAGGTATCTCTTAACTAAAATAATTAGGAATAAAATTTACATTGGTCATAATTTATTCAATTTATAAGTAATTGAAATGCCTCAAAATAGTTATATAATTTTAGAGTATCTTGTATATATTCTATATATTTTGATTCTCATAGTGTATCCCTATTTATAAAATGATTTGTAGAAAACTCCAATGGTTAGATTCAAAAAATTTCAGAGAAATTTATAACTTCATAAGCATTAACATCTTCATCTAATGATAAACTCATCATGTCACTTCATTGGTCAATGATTTAACCAAGTACAACTACAATTTACTAAAATATGATGGAATTAGCAATGAACAGAAGTACTAAACACAAATTTTTCATCTGTTTTTTAATTACTCCGGCATTTAATCTTACAAAAATTAATTCCTTAAAAAATGATAACAAATAAAATAATATATGTGGATAAATTATATTCCTATTATATGTATTGTGATTTGAAAATCAATAATTTGAGTGATTTACCCAATAAAGTACTCAATTTTTGAAATAAAAAACAATGAACAAAATTAGAATTAATAATATTATTTAAATGAAAAATCGTTATGTTTTTTAGTGGATTTAATTCCCCCACTTTCTATTTTGATGAAGCTAATGAAAACTCATTTGAAAGAATCCAAATATAAGAAGCATAATATTTCTCCCCATTACATGGAATACTTTATCTTATTAAACATTCTTAAATTTCTTCCCCTATGTTACCTACAAAATTAAACTATATTAGTATGTATAAAAAGTTAATTCAATTATAAATATAAAAAAATAGTCTAATTATAATGAAAATAAATAACATTATAAATTTAGTTATCTTGGGAATTTTATGATCAAATTTTTTTGATTCTTTTAATAATTATGTAGGCATATATAATAAATAATACGCCTTTTTACATAGTTTATGATATTAGATTTTAGAACATCAGTTCTATTTCAACCATGTTTTTCACCAGATAAGATTGTTTTATGATGAGTATTTATGTTGAAAGTCATCATTTTCATTGGTATTTTAGAAGTTATCAGAAATTTCTATATAATAAAGGATATCACTTATCTTTATCAAACATTTAATTTTACATTAATTATCTAATAACAATGATAATGATACACCAAGATTAATGGGTTTGATTAAATTAGAAGAAATAACATCAGGAATTTATTTTTGGACTTCTTACAAATAAAGATCCCTAGTGATACATTTATTAGAAAACCTTTTAGCATATAATTGAAATGTCAAAGGAGTAAGAAATGAATGAAACCAGGAGACTTGAGATTTCAGTTATTATATAATAATTTTCGATATATAAAATACAAATTGTTCCATAATTTTATAGGTGTCCCAGAAATATATTGTGAAAATATGTTTCCAAAACATATATGAAAAAAAAATTATAATTAAATTTATAAATTTTCAACTTCTGAATATCGTTAAATTTTTTATGAAATTAATTAAAAACTAAATGAAATGATAAATTACACACCTTTTATAAAGTAATTATTATAGACAATAACTAATGACATATTACCATTTAGGATTTGTAACCATCTCCTCTTTAGAAAAACATGGATAATGTGGGAGTAAAATATAAGTAAAACAAAAAGTTTTAATAGTAAAGTATCCTTGAATTTTACATCCAATGATAATAGATAATCTTCTTATTTTAAGGATGGTCCATTCTGTGTATCAATAAAATTTATATAAATTTTATAAAAATTATATAAATCTTGTAAAACATTAATATAAAACCAATGAAAAAATCTAATAAAATAAAAATCTTTTGAAAAATAAATGAAATGAAAAGTTGAGGAAAAGACAAAGAATTTAAAAACTAGTGAAATGAGCTCCCTTAATTGAGGATTTATTAAATGTCCGTAGATCATTTTAACTATAATTGAATTAATGATTATTTTAAGATGAAAATACCCACCATCACTTTAATGAATTTTAATCAATAAATATTTAATAGTTTTATAAAAATACTATCAAGAAGATTTTTAGTTTTGTCAATTCTTAGAATTAGATCATTTTTTGTGCTTGATCCCCAAGGAAATGGTTTTATATATCTATGTAATTTTCCTTTGATTTATCTGTTGGTTTCGTAAAAAACATATGACATTAGTATTATCACAAATAATTGGTGTATGAGTGAAGGTCAAAACAAAATCCTTGAGTGTGTGTTAAATCTAAACTAGTTGTGCATAATTAAATCCAACTACTAAATATTCATCCATATTTGTCGAAAGTGATATAGAATTTTGTGTATTTATTAACAGAAAAACTAACACTTCTCCTAATAAATAAAAATTTCCAAATTTATATTTTCTATCCAATTTATAACCTCCAATGTTATCACCTAATTGACATTGAGGAATTTTTTTCTAAAATAATATGATATGCTAATATTTCAATTTCATTAAGGTAATAGAAAATGTATTTTATTGATTTTAAATACGTTTTCATTAAATTATATTTAATGAACACACATATACATACTAAAAACATAATTTTTGTTTCAATTTTTTTTAGATATACATATATTCCACTTATAATTCTATATAGTTTATGATTTACCATTTTACTAGATTAAAAAGAGGTCATGTTTGATAGAAGTTGTTACCTGAGTAATTATACTAGATGCCTTTTTTAGGAAAAATGATGAGCAAATATTTAATATATTTATATTTATTCGTGATATTTCCATATAGATTTTATTAAATTTGTAAATAGATGAAAAACTTATGATCAACCTTCATATTCATTGTAATATAATTTTTCATAAGATTAGAAAAGTTATCAGAAACATATTTTTGGGAAGAAAAAAATGTGTCATTGACGTAAATTTGAAAATTGATTATATCTTTGAAAATATTTTTTATAAAAAGAGATAGATTAATACTTCCTTTAATAAATTTATTTTGAATATCAATTAATTCTATCATACCATGGTTTTGGTAATTTTTATGTCTATATAATTTTTTCGTAAGTTCAGATACACTTTTTGAAAATTTAGTCTCATTAAAAGATAGATTTAGTTCAACAAAAACATAATTTTGTATATATATATTAATAGAAATAAATTTAATATCCTTTGGAAATAATGTAAATTTTAAATTTGTTTCAAAGTCAATTAATAATCACATATATATTTAACCACCTAGTAGTGTAATTATTTAACCATAACTAGGAATTCCTCCAAAAAATAACCATTAATAATATGTCATGCTTTATTTAGAATAATAATTCCATTTTCAACACATTGTATTTTTGATAAAATATTTCACTAATATTATCTATTCAAAATTAGTATGTTCAACTCAGTTTAATACCTGGATCCTTTAAAATTGAATGAGTTATTGTTAGAGAACCCTAATTTAACATTCATTATATAAGTTATTATCAACTGTTTTTTTTTCAAATTAAGATAAAAAAATGATTTCCAAATTTTTGTATTAATGATTTTCTAGTTATTATTAGTTTACTTAAATAACATACAATATTACCTATATGATTATTTCATAAGATTAAATTGTTTTTTAGGAATAATAGTATGTTTCTCTTTAATTAAAGGGTGTCCATATTTATTTGATGTTGATTCTAGATATTGAAAATATAATGATATAACTTATGAAGGATTTATTATCATTAGTTTTTCATTAAATTATTGAAAAAATAGTATTTAAAAAAAACAATATTTGGTGGATGAAATTATAGTTGTTTCGTAAAAACATAACATTGAAATTCATAAAATATAATAAGAAAGTATTATTTTAAAAGATTAGTTCTTTTATTAAATACTCTATTAGACTTACTATTTGTAGAATTTTTTATTAATATTCCATCATAATCTTAAAAATAAAATTAATGAAAATGATCTTAATTATTCAATATGATGACTTTATACCCAAAGACTTTGAATAAATTATGTTTTGTCTTTCTTCCATTCCACAACTCCTAAAAAGTTTTATTTAGAAAATGTTTTTGTAAAAATAAATTTACAATATAATTAAATGTATTTAAAGATTCAACCCAAAACATTATAGTAACAAAACAAATACCCTCCAATTATTGAGTAATTTCCCAAATAATTATATTTTTTAACTCAACTAAATCATTTTTATTTGGTGTTTTATGTGTTTAAAAATTATGGTTAATATCATTATCTCTTAAAAATGTTTAATATTATTAGTTTATAAACACACTTCCCTAAACAGTACAAATAGTAATCAATTGTATGTTTTTATAATATTTAGTAGTATAATGTAAAATCTTAAAATGATTAAGATATTTATATTTTCATGGGAGAAAATAAAACCATGTAATTCAATTATAATCATCATCCTAAACATACACATCGTGTTTCCCAAAATATCTCTATGTTTTGTAAGACCAAATATATCTATATACACTAACTATAAATCATTGGAAGACAAGTATTAAATTTTATATTCTCAACTAGCCATATTTTTCTCAAAAAATATAAATTTATCACAAAATATCATGGAGTATAACATATGTTTTGTAGAATCCTAACACATCCTTCACTAAAAAAAATTCTAATGTCTGGAAGTTTTAGTGTCTTAATATTATATTCCACATCCAATATTTATCTCATTTTTTACTTGAAAAAGTATAATTATGATAAACAAATTATTCTAAGTCAATAATGAATATATATTCATTTCTATCGGTAGAGAGAATGAATGTACCATTAGAATATTAAATATTATGTTTATCAATCAAGAATATCACAAGAAATATCTTATTTAATAGTTAAATAATAATGATAAGGTTATTCCTAATATGTAAAACATATATAATAATTTTAAATTAATCTTTTATAGAGAAAATAATCATAAATAATATTTATGGTTTTACCCTATTCATTTCCCCCATAATTTACTATTATTATAAATTTTTTAAAATTTCAGATGTTAGACTTTTCAGCTATAATGTTTCATGAATAAAAACATTCCACGTATGAATTTTTATATATTTATACTTAACATATTTTCATTAAATATTTTAAACTATGTTCTTAGTACCCATAATTTCGTGGGTCCATTAATCATAGTAAATAAGATATTAATAACTCAAATCTCCCAAATTCATCTATATTGAATATCGTCTAGTTCTTTAAAAAAATTATAAAAAATATTAAAACTAATTTAATGAATAAATTTAGTTAAAGTGACCATCCCTTTGAAATTTTCATTTAAAGGATACAATTTAGAGTAAAAATTTATTTGATTGAAATAGTAAGATATAAAAAGTAAAATTAACCACTTTATAAGTTCCATATGGTATTAATTATTTATATTTTTTATCAAAATTTTCATTACCATAATTAAAATTAGAACCATGTTACATTAGAATAAAAAATTTAAGTAGAAAAATAAATTCCAATAAACTAAATTAAGATAAATATATTTCTAGTTATAAATTTTATGATTGAAATTATTTATAGATAAAGTAATTTTTCATATTAATTTAGTTAATACAATAGAAATTTTGTTAGTGAGTTTTTAAATTATTTTATTATCATTAATAATTTTTGTTTTAGAAAAATCGTAAGAAATTTTCAATATTTTAGATTCTATTTCTATGTTTTTAATAAACATAACCCTTTCAATAATAGTTGGTAAAGTATATTCATTGATGTATTAATCTTTTCATCACATGAGGAATTATCCCATTTATCATCTGATAATAATTACTAATCATATTAAGAATTATATGATTACGTAGAATATAAAGTAAATTTTTTCCAATATTTAGTTTTCACCTTTAATATGTATGAAATTTCATTTCATTGAATACTTTAATAGAATCATACTATATATTGACTTTAGTTTCCACTATCTCCAAATGAAAAATCAGAAGATGTTTCATATTCCATAACACACCACTTTTCCAATGATTTGAATATCTTATTTCAATTTATTTTACTATATCTCAATTAATTTAAATCTTACCTCTTTACATTAGGTACATTTGGTATAACAATACCAGTCTTATTATAATTAAAGGAAATCACATATAATGAATACATGTTTCCATATTCATATTTATATCTTTCTAATAAGTATCGTGATATTTTTATTACTAAGTAGATTATTCATAATCATTAATATTAGATAAGTTTCCCTCAAAATTTCATCCCAACTACTTAGATATGAAGGATATCATTTTCTATTCTAAACATGAGTTCTAGAGAAATTAGTATGATTATTAAGAGTTCTGAATATATGAGTAACTAATATAGAATAAAACAAAAGTCCTTTTTCCTTTTATACATATGAGTAATTATTTTTAGTATACCTTCATATTGTATTAATATAAAAATTAGTTCATCTGTAATTAACTTGTTTATGTGTTTTTTATCATTGATAGATACCCTATTTAATTATCATTATTAAGTATTATATAAATAATCATTTTAATAAATTATTTTTTCTAATAACCATATCTCACCCAAAGACTATATGTTATTTATAATAGTCATAAGTCATTGGTAAATTTTTGTTATAGTTTCACCAGGTAGAAATAAAATCACTGCAAAACCTCCTTCAATATAAAGCAATAGTTTCCCAAAACATTATTAGTTTTATAATGAGTGGTATCTAGCTTCTTTTAAGAATTTGAAGAAATATCCTAAGATAATATATAGATATAAATGTTCATATACATAAAAAATGATGTATGATGAATCTTATGATTTTTCTAATATTATAATATTTCCTATCAAGAAAAATATAGAATTTAGTTATACATAATATTGTAAATTCCTATAAATGGGATAAAATTTTCAAAAATAGAATTAAAAAGATATGAATTCATAAGAGAATAAATGTTTTCATAACTAGATACCAGTAATATAGGCTGTATTATTACATGTAAATTCTTATGTGTTCTCATAAGAGAAAATTGCATTTCCAAAGAAAAAATATTTCCTTAACCAACCAAGTTAGAATGAAGAAACGAAAACACAATTATGTTGAACTAATATAAAATAAATAATGAACTCAGAATCAAGTAAGAACTACATATTTATAAAATATGGTGTCATTAAAGTATGAGCTAAATATATGCTAATATTATAAAAATTTATAGAATAAATTTGATACCAAATGAAGTCTAAATGATGTTGTGAAAAAGTAAATACAACATGGATGAATTTTAGTTTGAAAAATGCATATAGTGATTCATCCTTCATATGTATTAATTTGATTGGATATTTGAAATACTAATTAAAACAATTAATATATTTAAAATAGTTAATGTAGTTGAAATTTATATTTTTTGTAATATATTTAATACTACGAAATTATAGTTGTGAAATCCTTAGAAACATATGACAGTAGTAATCTAGGTTGCGGAAAAATGAAATATAAAATTAATATTAATTCTAAAAATGAATACTAATATAATTCAAAATATCTAGATACAATATGTTTAAAAACCAAACATATTTGTTATAAAAAAACTAATACTTCAAAAAGATATAATGGAAAAAATAATTTTCCAAAATTTAATGTAGGTCTTTAGATTGGATTAGAGGAATTTATAAATTTAACCTTTTATGAGGAATACCTGATTTTATATAAATCAACGGTTCTGACTTACTATCCCTTGAATACTTCAAAGAAAAATCATTTTGTATTATCTATCTTATATACACCTAAAGTTTATTATATTTGTCTTCTATGAACTGAAAACCCTAGATCTAAATGATCGATAAAATAAAAATTGTAACATAAATAATATTATCATGAATGAGTTGTCCTCACCAGTTGTATCTATTTTCAAAATCACTCATGGTCACAAGATATTTTAGAAATAGTAAATACCAATGATTTAAAATGATCTTAAAATTTTAAGGTAACTTGTATATATTGTATATCTTTTTAATAAGATGCAGATTTTGTTTTAGATATTGTAATAAAAAAACTACAATGATAATATTTTACAAATCTCAAATCCATTTGTATATTCCACGATTGTAACATCTCAATCTACTTATTAAATCAGAATGATGCATAATGTACCAATGAGTCAATCTTTCAACTCTATCATGTTGTTAAATCTCATGTGTGTGGTTTGACTTTAATTTTTACCTCCCCAATTTTTCATAAATATTTATTATATCCTCTAATATTTTAGATATAAGAAATTTATGTTTTTCATTAAGAAAAACATTAAAAAATATATTTTTAAAGATGAATCATATTAATTGTATTGTTATTTATTTTAAAAAAATATGTGATTTAATAACTTAATATAATTTTGGTACACTGGAATAAAGCTAAATTTATGATCCTCATATGCTGGACAATGTGGGTGAACCATGTAAAATCATCTTGTTCTGTGAATACTTTATTTTCTACATTATTATGTAGTTTATGTGATGGGTGTGATAGAGAAAGATGAAGTTTAATTATTTATTACTTACATGAGAACAATATCCATATATCTAAAAAAGTACCAAAGAAGAGGAATGATTTTTAGATAAGTATAAACCCTGATTCACCCCATCTCATGGTGTATTCATTTTATTTAAATGGAATCACATCTAAAGGGTCCAGACATAATGTTCAATATCTTTTTATTTTATGTTTTCATACAGATTTAATCATCTATATATCTTCTTTTTTCCATAGGAAGTATCTTTTTTGTTTGTAATAAACAAATTATAATGCTTATATAGGATTTTTAAGGATATCACTGAGTACCTACTTTAATAATATGACATTAAAAAACCCTTGAAAGAATTGGTGCTGCAAGAAAAAATAATATTATAACTATATCGATGTACAATAAATTTTATATGAACAATAATCATTGGGAATCTATATTTAATATTAGAAAGACTGTTAAAATTATTTATTGGAGAGCAATGGAAGTCAATACTTATAATGATAGATGATTTCAGATCCTATAAAATAAATACTATGTTTAATAACTTTTTTCACATGCTGCACCAATCAGAGAAAACCACAACATATTAAAATGAAATTATTAATAATGTTATAACAAACACTAATATAGTAAAAAATTAATACTTATTATCTTTTAGAAATAAAATAATTAAAAATAATAAGTATTGAAAAGGAATCTTTCAATAACAGAAATTTTCTTATATTTTATATTAAAAAAATTTTTAAAAAATTTTTTAATATAAATTTTATAAATTAAAACATATTTTAATGTCTGAAAAATTTTCATTAGGATTTATTTTTGAAAATTTTCTAAAATAATATATTTTTATGTGAATATTGAAAAATATAGTTTTAAACAATAAATGATGAATTTTATCGCATTAATTGTATAATCTCAATGCCTAAAATTTTATAAATTATTTCACCTAATAAAACATATATTTTAAGGGTATAATTTTAATTCAAAAAATATCATTTTGAACTTATAAAATATATTTTTTAATATTTTATGACTAAAGAAACATTGTATAATAATTAAAAATCTATTCCAGTTTGTTTATATTAATTTGAACTTTTTATTTTGATATATTGTTTTATATTTATTTTAATGCTACATAACATTTTTTTATATATGATAAATCAATCACTATCATGAAAATTAGTAACCATACAACCTTTATCTTTAACATAACTATAACTCTTAAAGAAAATATTTTATTCAAATTTTTTTTATATGTATGTTGTTTTTAATTTGAAATATTTATTATATTTATGAAATAAGTTAGGTTAAATGGATACCAAAATATGAATAATATTGTTTAAATTTGGAAAAAAAATTAAATCATATTTTTAACAATAGAATAATTGTCTTGATTAATATATAATTAAGGGTTATAAGTGATTAATTGAAAAATATATGGTGGCTCAAAGTTTTTAATATTTAATCAACCATTATACCTTCTAGTAATAATTTATTAGGTTTTGTAGCCATAACAATATATATTACCAACCGACCATCGCCTGAATTTTAATTTCCATAGTCTTTTTTATGTATGTATTTTTTAATTTAAGTTTAATTCCTTAGTTTGGCCTAATGTGAGTGTCTAATGATGTCATAAGAGTTTTGGGGGTGTTTGAGGCTTATATATAGTCTAGAGGCACAATTTTTGGAAGAATCAGTTGAGTCAAATGTATATTAGATTTCATTCTTTCAATTCTACATTGTTTCTACTAACTGTGCGCGGTTGGCCGTCCCTTCAACCATGGATGTGTAGTTTGAGGAAACCATGTAACCGGGGACACACCCTAGTGAAAATCACCTGTAGTTTTCAAAAGAGAAAAATAAAAGGGTTTTCACATGTTTCTATAACCTCTGTAGAAAAACTATACAAGGTATATCCTTTAGTAATGACGGGTGCAAGGATGGCACATGATTTGGATTCCCATGTGGCCAAACCATACGACCACATTAGAAAGGTTGAATTATATATTTTTTCATGGTGAATCAAGTGTTTAAGCCTTATTACAGGTTTATTATTTAGTGTAAAAGTAGTATCTTCTTCATCATTTGAGAGAGATTTTGTATTTCAAGGTCAGTTTTCACCACATTTTCTCATCTAGACTCAAATAAAAACATTTTTGTCTTATTGGATTTCCACAGGAAAGAACTCTATTCCTCTTATGCCTTTCGTCGCTTGTCTCTATATTGAAAAATTTATTTTTCAGAAAATAATATTCCCCATTTCTCTGATATTTGTACATTCTTCAATTTTATTCAAATGTTGATCATGTTTGGAGATGATACTATATGATTTTCCTACCATAGATATATGTTAGGAGATATACACCATTTTCACAACATCTAGTTCGGTTATAACTAGTTGTTGTTATTCCATGCACTAGCACTTCCATGTTTTAATACATAATTAATTAAATACATTTATTATATTTATTGGAACCATTATAGGTCTCACACTTAACACCATTTTATGGGTTGAGGTTTCCAACCTCAACCATGTCAACTTCTGAGGTGTGTTTGTATACATGAACTATTTTTTACTACCCTGTTGGGTGTGCATGTGAGCTCTTCTTCTTAGTGTGATTTATAATGAATTTACTTTCATATTAAGAGAGGGATTATAAATCTGTTTTATGTGATTTTATTTATTAAATGGTTAAATAGAATATTTGGAATGAGTTGGAGGAACTCATGGAATATTTTTTATTGTGATGTAGTTTAGAGAATCCGATAAATGGAAAAGGGAGACTTTGATGAAGGACTCGTGATTCCTTATGTGACCGTGTTGAAGGTGAATGGATTGTTTTGTCCCCAAGGACTATTATGAATTCAATTGACATTTCTCTTCCATGATCATTAACTATATTATATTCCATGGACATTTATACCCCATGGATCCAAATTATTTTGTATTCCCTAGACTATACTACTTCTTGAATCTATACAGTGGGTCTAAAAATTGATTACATGACATATGTCAATAAATATTCCATTGTAATTTATAACTTGGATCTGGACCGTTGGGTCCATTACAAGATTAATCTTCATAGTCTACTGTTGATTTTTTTACCATGCTTTACATGTGGCGTTGTTTAAGATTTTTGATCATAGTGATCCCTGTTGGATAAGCAATGTCACCATTACGTATCTATATATATCAATGTAATATAAATATAACACTACTTCATCATATATATACATACTATATTTTAATATACATCATTGGTGGTGGACTACTATATGTTATCTCAAACACTATTTGATCCACCTTTTGGTAGACAGATAGTTTTGAAAGATTTAGGTAAGGATTGGATCAAGAACCCTCTTTATGATGCATTATTGATTATTCATAGGAGTAGGGGAGCCCATGACCGAGCATGGAATATGATGTAATACGAAGATAGAATTTTTTTGTTTTTTTCATAGATGTATTATATTGGTTGTATATTTAAATTTATTTCCTTCCATTTTGTAATGATACATGACATAATCTTCTTTTATATGACATTTCCTTTAGTTTTTTCTCTTACTTATGTACTATAGATGTTTATATATTTTCACTGATTTTATAATGCATCTACTTATTTTTTCAATTATGGTACCACCGCATCACTCTTATTTTGAGGTTATAGTAGCCCAACTAAACCACTATACCGTCAATGCTAGTTAGAAGACTCTTTTATATAGAGAGGCACACTTGAGGCCATGTGGTCCACGGGCTCAGGGAACTGTTTAGTGTCTTCTAGATCAGAATGTGTCCGAGATGTATCAAGTCCCTTTTTATGCCTTTATATATTGAGTAAATAGATAGGATATTATGATGAAATTGGTATTTGATAATGATATTTCCCAAAGCGTATCTAACCCACGCATCACAAAAAGAAATATTTCATGAAATAATGAATTCATGTTCTAAATGTTTCCTATTATAATTGATTTTTCCCCAACATTGTTTGATGCAAATGGTCTGTGATTTGATTATTTCTATGAGAACAGAATTTTATTTTACCATGGGTCTGATATGTAAAGTATGTATAGGTCGTGAAATTTTTTTGGAACCTTACAAGGTTTACATTCCATTCTTATGCCAAGAAATATATGATACATTTATTGACTATAGTAAATTTACTATCTATGACCTGTGTGATATGCTTGTTATTGGTTAAAATTTTGCGATAGGAAGTGAGATATATAACTTTTAATAATATTTATTTCATGAAAAAATATTGTCTCTTTGATTGGCTACAATATACATACTAATTAGTCATTTATGGAACATTTATTCATGGACCATTGGCCACAAGGGATGGAACAGGTTATGATTAGGGAAAAATGGATTCTATAGTTCAATTTACAAGTTGTATGGGCCCTTATAAATTGGATGTGGTGATATATATTGATAAATTAGTTAAGATAATTTTTAAATAAAATATAAATAACTTAAAATAAATTTAATTCTAAAATGGAAAGTTATTTTTAGATAGAGTTTAAACAGTAATTGATAGTATATATACCTAGACTTGTGAAATGAAATATAGAGATTGATCCATATTTGAAATTAGTTGTGGGTAATAAGAAGTGTCTCAAGAGTTCTTAATTGATTTTCATTATACTCAGTCCAATCATTTAGAGCAGGTAGATGGGTGTGGTTTGTTTATAGGAAGAACTGTAACTATCCTATATTAATATTTAGTATAAACGTTTTTAATAATATTTTTTGAGGAAATAAATTGTAATTTTTAAAGATATACCCTAGTGACGAACTCCAATCACGTGACAATAGGGTGGTGAAGACTATTCCCTACATGAAGAATTACATGAGACTCTATTATAACCTCTAATGTTTATAATTGTAAAACCACGCATTTCAAATGATATGGGTGATGATTCCCAGTTCCTAGAGGAATTCCTATTCTTTATTCAGACCCTTCAGTGACCTCTACATCCAACCTCATCTATGACAGAGTATAAATGTGTAGTTTACTAATGTCATCAACCAATATTTTTTGGGAATGATGGTAATTAGGCTACTGAGTTGTGTCCTAAGATTTTTTTGATCTTAGAGCACTTGGAGACTCAACCAGAGTGGATATTAAAGCTTGTGATGTATATGATTTAGGGATTTTCAAAGCGTTAGTGGGATGTCTAGAACCATGCTGATAATATTCAAAAAATGGTTTCATGTTATTTACATACCATGTTTTATGGCTACTAAATTCATAAAACATTAAAAGTTGAATGAGATAGTGTGCATATGTGTGTAGAGGAGAGATTTATGTGTTATATCTTGATATTTTAAGAAGGAAACATTCTGTTTTATAACATAAATGATACACCCCCATCGAGTTTAAATGAACAATGAAATATTATTATTTAAATGTTACCATTATGACATAGATGTTAGAATAAGACGTATGAACTAGATTAACTAGAATATAAAAATATTGTTTAAAAATATTTATAGAATTATTTTATTGGTTACCAATCAATTTGAAATAAAAAAATCAAATTTAATATAATGGAATTTTTATGAAAAATTGAATTTATGCCCACCGGGGAGCTTGACTATAATAATTGAGATTAATGGCTTTTAACGGAAATAATTATTGGAATTTCAATTTTATTTATTCAATAATTGTTTTTATATTCATCCAAAAATATGTATATACATAACATGAGAATGAATCCAATTCTAAGAACAAAAAGATATATTTTCTAAAAGACATTTTTTCCACCATTTAATGGAAGACTGGTTTTAAATCAAGTTTATAAAAATTTAATAAATCATTTTTGAAAAAATAATCTTAATTTTTCAAGTCATAAGAACATAATTTACTTTAGTTTAAATTTTTTAATTTTTCTAATAAGTTTCATTTTTTGATGAACAATGAAAAATGCTGCATTATAATAGAAAAATAACAATTTATCTAAATAATTTATAATATTATAATATTTTTTAAATTCATTTAATAGTAAAATCACACTAGTTATAAATAGAGTTATCTAATTTTGGTCATTGGAATCAATTTCATCGTGAAAATGCTAATAAAAAATTACAAAATTTGGAACATTTTTTGTTTCAGAATCCGCTTTCTCAACCCAACAACAAGATTAATTTTTAATTATTTATCTACACTTCTATGTTTTGAATATTTAAAAATTTAGTAAATTTTTTTAATCATATTTAAAATATATATTAAATTGGTCCGTTTTATTTATGGAAAATATGAATTGTAAAATTGTAAAATTTATTACCACGATAAAGGGTATATATTTTAATTAAGACAAAAAATATTATTATAACTATTATAAAATTATCCTTAAAACATTGTCCTAATTTAATTGATGAGTTATTTTCCACCAAAATCATTATTGAATAAAATTTATGTCTCTTTGGAGTCACTTTGAGGTCTTTAATGCCCTCATAGTATTTTATTTTATGAAAATTAAAATATGTCAGACTTATGTTTTTTCTGAAAATACCATTTATACTATAGGTTAATTCACAAGGCATGGTTGAATCTAAAAATTTATTTTAGAGATAAATTTTTTATATTCATCATGTAATTTTTTTAATTTTTAGTGATGAAATAATTACCTTATGTAATTATCCATTGTTAATGCAATAATTATATAATAAATGGAAAAAATATTGTTTCTAAAATGATAAAATATGTACAATGTGAATGAATTATCATAAAAAATTATGTTTCTAGAAGAAACTGAAACATTGGATATGTATTAACATATTTTTGTCAAAGACATTCAGTTTTTTATTGATATATTTAAAAATTCATGTAATGAATAGTTTCAAAATTTACATTAATGATATTTAAAAATAAATAAACATTTATTAAATGATATAAATTTCATAAAAACCTAAATTTCATCCAAAATATTAGGATATGGTTTACAGTATAATAAATTAATCATTTTTAGGTCTTTTTTAATTTTATATAAACCACATTAATCTTCAATGTGAAAAAACACTCATTGTCGTGGTAAGAGTTAAAGAGGTTAAATAAGGGTTGAATCTAATGGACAAGATTAAAAAAAGTTAAAATATTTTTAATTTACTTCATATGATAGTATTTAGATCCTTTATAATCCAATACTAAAAATATGTCTAATGGAATGCATTTTTAAAATTTAATTAATAAATATTAGTTTAATATGTTGATTAATTCCAAGAGTACCCCTACCATCGATTATAAAAGGGATCATATTTTTATATTTGATTCACACTTAAAACCCATTTTTTTCATCCAATACATTATCGAGATAATTATAAAAATTTATACAAATACTCTAGAGCTCATAATTTTGGAGTAACACTATACCTTATGGTCTTAAGGTGTTAATAAAAAAATGATTTCTAAAGAAGTGGTATCATTTTTACTTTAGTGATAATGTTTTGTTTCTTCTCCCACCTTATTAAAATATTATTAAACCATTTTTAATAATACCTATTGTATCTTCTATATAATAATATATTTTGATGATAATATTATCAAAACTATCCATCATCACTTCCATTGAATGAGAAAATAACTTATTTTTTGTGTGTTAAGCAAAATACAAGCTCACGAATCGATGAAATTCATTTTCCATCACCATATCTCAAGATTGGTTGTAATGATGGAATTAAAGATTATTATTATATTAATTAAAATTTTATCATTGTTAAAAGATATTATATCAATTACATTCTTACCTTTCTATGCACAAAAAAATGATACTGTTGTTCTTGCATATATGTGAATTGTCACCTCCATGAAGCGATATGATTCATTTTTCCTCACCAGTTCACATGGAGAATATATATTAGTATATTTAAATTTATAATATTTTATTTTTAATATTAATATTATTATGTAATGGTAAAATTATACTTACCTTATTTCCACAATGAAAATTGAAAATTGAAAATGTTACTCATGCGTACCTATGAACTATGGTCTCCGTGAATGAAAAAGATTTCATTTTTCATATTCATATGTAATGGATGGATTTAAAACTAATTTTAGGAATAAAAACTACAATTATCTCATTACTATTATTCTAGATAATATTTTAAATTTATCACTTTGAATATATACATCATACCAAAGTCATTTTGAACTCATGTACATAATATCATCACAAAGTACAACATAAAATTTAATAATTAAGTATTTTTTATAAATAGATAAGAAGTTATATAAAAGGAAAAATCAAATTTAAAAAAGTTTTCAGTAAAGGGAATAATTAACATAAGTTTATTATATTTGAAGTTAATGTACATATATGTTAAATCCGTCTCAAGGTATGGGACTTCGATTCAGTTTTCATTCATTAATTCATATTTTTATGTTTTGAACATATATTGTTTTATGAGATGTATATAAGTCCCATTTGAGATGTTATATAATGAATTTATTTATTCTCATAAAATTTAATGTCTCTTTAAATTTTAATCTTTTATTTGGGATATGATTGGAGTAATTACAATGTAGTAATGCATTTCTTAACTCAATTATAATTTAATATGTTAAACATCAACTTCTATGATAATTTGAGGATAATATTATGTTGAGAAAGAAATTAGGATTATATTATTCTATATTTACACTTTTTATTTGTATTTACCTCAAATAAATATAATTTTTTCATTTTATTAATTCTCACTTCAATAATAATATATTTTTAATGGTCTCTATAACTAAAAATCTTTTTATATATTGTAAAGATTTATTCTTATTAATTTCTCTCCTTCATTTCCATGTTATAAAAATTGTTTTTATGAAAGTATTTATATGTATATGAATTTTTTAAACTGGAATACTTCTAATTTCTGTCAAATATTTTCAAATAGGTATCTTTTTGGGGTTTTATGAAAGAGAATTTCTTTTAAAGGTTCTTTTTAAATTTTTTTACAAAATTAAAAATGAATTTCTTTAACATATTCCAAATTAACATATTTTCTGAATAATATGATGATTTAATATTTTGATGATTCATTTACAAGTATAAAATTTTATTTTTCAAATAATGTTTTATCATTTATAAATGAATGGCCTTGTAAAAAATGAAAATTTAATTCCAAATAGAAATATAAATTTTCCTCAAGAATTCTCATTAATGAGATATTTATGTGTTATTATTATGTTATGGATCATAGGAATTGTTTATGAGGAGGAGTGGTTCCAATATAAAAGTATGGTAGGTGATCCCACTATATCTCTACAACTCATTTGGATATGGTATTGAATTAACTAATTAGGTTTCTTCTAATAGATTATCCTAATATAATAAATGATTATTACAAATGTAACTATGATGGTTACTACCTATGTAGCTGTGTAGGGTACAATATTAATAAGAGTGATATGGAAAATGATTTCTTAAATTAGAAACATATATTTTATAATATTTATTTTAAATTTTCATAAAAATTATTCTTTTTTAAAAAGGAAATATAATGATAATTTTGAAATGATGATACATTTATCTAGCTAAATGGAATATATTTATGGAAATTTTGTTAAACGGTTTTTACTGGAGTAATGATTTACACTCATTCCCATCGCTCATTAAGATTTTTTCTTCTTATCCCATGTTTTAAAAAAATTGCTCAAGGTTTAGTGGAAAGTAAGAATTACTATGTGGTAATTAATAAAATGGGGAAGATTTATGTTAAATAATTTTGATTTATGGAAAAAATATACACTTTAAAGACATGTCCACTTGTAATGTATGAGTTTACTATATAAGTGTTTACCCTAATTCTCTAAACCTATGAACCTAAAATTATGTTATTTATAGTTTTAAAATTAAATTAATAACTTATATTTAAGGCCATATTATTACTATTGGTATCAGATGTATGTTTAAATAATTTAGAGATTAGGTATTTTTTTAGTGTGGTAATATTAAGAGTTGGGGATACCATTATAGGTTTATAATTATAAGTTTTATAAGAAGTTCTGTGTATTTTAAATCCATTTTTAGGCTTTAAGATTTCATATTTTATGGTGAGTGGTTATATTTTAGAAGGATCTATGATTTTATTATAGCGTTTTGGTGATTCAAGTTATTTATGAAAATAGCTTTCATATCTTTGAGATTAGGGGATTTAGGTAATAAATTTTTTTGGATGTGTATTGTTAAAGTCATTGATGTTATTTGGTGATAAAATACTATCTTGTATGTTTATATGATTAAATATTTGTTTTTTAGGTTTTAATATTTGTTTGTAAAATGTTGAGAAATTTTATGGATAAATAAGTTTTAAATGACAGAAGTTGATTTTTTGGTGTTAGTTTGAAATTTTGGAGATTAAAATTGTTTTTCATCATATAAACATTTATTATTATTTTTGAATTATCTTATCATATCCCAACCATTTTGGTTTTGGTTAATGACTAAATTTAGGAAGAATTTATTATTTTCCTTATTTGGATTTAGTGATCCTTAAAAGTTGTTCCAAATGCTTCAAGCATGAATAAATCAATTTTAATGCTCGTAATAAGGAAAGAGATATGAGCTTGAGGTGGAAATTGATTAAAATATGAAACTATACATTTCAATGAAGTATATTTATGTATGTTTATATTCTAGGAAGTAAATAAATTTCTAATCTCTAAGAAAATTATCTTGAAATAAAAACATTATCCCTTTACATTTCATATCTGGAAATAAATTTACTTTTAATCCATATTTTATTTATAATTTTGTGACGGTGAACATTATAATTACCATTTTATATATCGTTATCCATAATAACATGATATTTTCCTTTCTCTTACCTATCTATTTTTTCTTACATGGAATCCTAATTATGTGTTATATCAAGTGATATTTATACTTTTTATCTTTTTAAATGGTAGTATTATTGACCCTTTTTTCATTGTGGGATTTATAAATGGTCATTCTAAAAGTAAACCACTAGATACCAAGACTAATTTCAAATTAAGAGGATACAATTTGTTAAGGTTATGGGAAATGTAGTGTCTATTTATTTTAATACGTAAACATTATGCTTGATAACATACATGATACACAACATCAAGCATAAATAAGCAATAAAATGTTGTTATTTAAATGGTACCATTATGACATAGATATTATAAAGGAAAATAAGAACCAAATTATGTAAATTTTGAAAATATGTATTAAAAATGTTTATGGAATTAATTCAATAGTTACCAATTAATTATAAAATAAAATAAAAACTAAATGAATATAAAATATATTTTTATGGAAAAATATGTTTATTCCCACAAAGGAATTTGGTCATAATAAATTATGTTAATAACAACTAATGAATTATATTAATAAAATTTATATGTTATATATTCTATAAAATTTTTAAAAATTTATCCAATAAAAGTTATAGAAATAAAATTAGAAAATTCCATTATAAGCATAAAAAACTTGTATTTTCCAAAAGGTCATTTTTGCCAAAATTTAATGGAATAATTGTTTTAAATATAGTTTTTGAAACATTTATAAATTATATTTTACAAAATAAACCATATTTTGGATATAATAATATAAAATTCTAATTTTATTTAATTTTTTGTTTTTTCTTATAAGATTAATTTTTTACTGAATAGTGAAAAATACTACATTGTTAAAGAAACCAAACTATAAATATAAATAATTAATAATATTAAATTATATTTTAAGTTGGATTTTAAATAAAATAATTAAAATTAGATCTATATTAATCCAATTTAGTTATTTTTAATTAACATCATATCGAAATTTGGGGTAAAAATAGATCAAACTGTTGAAAATGTTCACTTTAAAAACATATTTGTTCACATTATCTAAAAGATTAATTATATATTAATTTTAGATAATTATATGTATCTAAATTTTTAAATATGAAATAAATATTTTAATTAATAAGGTAAAACATTATAAAAAAGAACATTTTGTTTTTAAAAAATTTTAATAGTAAACATAATAATTTTATTACAATAGTAAATGGTAAATCAGGTATGTGAGGCTAAAAATTATATTAGAAATATTATCTAATTACCTTAGAAATTGTATAAATTTTATGGGATGATATATTTTATATAAAAATTAAAAATTAGGTCTAAATTATGATAACTTTGATCCCCGTTGAGGGATTTATGGCATATATAGTATTTTATTGTAAGAAAAGTCTAATAAGTGATACAAATGTTTTTAATAACTATACCATTTCTCAAAAAGTTTTATTCAGTATATGTGTTAAAATATAAATATTAAATTGAGAGGAAATTTTTTATCTCCATCATGGAAATTTATTTGTAATTTTTAATGAATATATAGTCACCGTAAATAATTATACAATGATGTTGTAGTAATTATTTAATTAATGGAATGTTCAATTAAATGATATTAAAATTATTTAAATATATATAATGTGATTTAATAAATGGCGTAATTTTTTTATAGATGATCAATAAATATTTTTAATGTACTAAAATATTTGGTTTAAGATATTTTGTTTTATTTTTTAAATGAGAAGAAATAAATAGTGTCAAAATGTACTTTAATGATATTTTAAAATAATCAATATTTTACTAATTGATATAAAAATATAAAAAATATAATTTTCATAATTTTTTTAGTGATTTTTAAATGAAAAACAATGATTCATTTATTGTTTTTATTTTATTTTATATTAAATTTATTTTCCTTCAGTGAGTAAAACCATGTATTTATATAGTAAGAGTTAAAAAGTTTGATTAAGGGATAAAATTAAAAGATTATGATGGAAAAAATAGTAAAAATAAGATTAATTTTCATTTAATTAATATTTTCATACCCATAATTATCTAATATTTAAATTAAATCAGTTTTTATTCATTTGTAATACAAATTTAATTTATATTAACTTAATATTTTGAGAAATTCTAAGAGTGCCCCTTACCTCTCTAATGAAAGGGAAACTCTTATTATATTTTATGGACACATAAAATTATTTTTATTCATAAATATAAACCATAATAAATTTTTATAATATCTTCTCACATGATAGATCTTTTATTTTAGGCATAAAATCAACATTATTGGTCTTATGTTATTATAAAATGAAGGTTATATAAAGAAGATATATCATTTTAAATCAAGTGTTTCTAAAATGTTTCTTCCTCAAAATCCTTAGAATCTTCTTAAACTATGATGAAATAATACTTCATTATCCTCAATATAATAATAATTTATTATGTTAATATTATCACCTAAATCTGTCACCACTTATATTAAATGGTAAAAGAAGTCGTCCTTCATGTTTATGGAAGTCTACCACCTCAAGAACTGATAAAATTCATTTCCCACCATCGTCTTTCAAAAATAGTTGTAATAATGAAATTAATGTTTTTAAATTATAATATGGAATTATTAATCATTAATAAAATATAATATATCATTTAATTTTGAACTTTTCCATGCATAGAGAAGTGATAATTCTGTTCATGTGAACATGTCAATTATCACCTCCATGTTCTGATGTGATTTTTTAATCATCAAAACATCACATAGAATATATATATATATATATAAGTATATTTAATTAAAATACATGATTTATATGATATTATTATAATTTTTTGAATATATACTTATACATACATTATTTCTATCGTGGTAACTAAAAAATGAAAATGTTACTCATGCCTATATACGACTGGCTGTTTTCAAGATTGCAACATTTTTAATTTTTATATCCATACGTAATGGATGTGTTTATATGTAAAATTGATGTATAAAAATCATAATTATGTCATTATTATTATTCTATAGTTGATTTACTAAAGAATATATTTTCTGTAGGCATTATACAAAATTCATTTTTGGATTCATGCACTGAATATCATCAAAACATCTGATGTAAACATAAATAATCACGTAAAATGTAATAACATGTTAATAATTTATATAAAAAATAATAAAAATTAAAATGGTTCTAAATAATGTAAATATTTTACATTTGTTTAATATTGACGAAGAGAAAGGAAATATGTGGCACATCGGACTCGAGGTAAGGGAATTAATCTCATTTTTCTTTCATTGAGGAATATTTTTTATGTTATACACCTATATTTAAAATTGAGTTTTATAGAACTACCCATTATCATGTTATATCATGAATTTATTTCATATAAATATTTTTGAATTTATTATCAAATTTTTATCTTTTAGGTTTCAAATGATTCAATAGATAATAATGTAGTAAGGGGTTTCTTAATTCAATTTACATTGTTTATGTTAAACATATACATATTTTATAATGTAATTATAGGATTATATTTCAAAATGAATTTTGATTATGTAATGTTTTATTTACAATTTTTATGTTTATTTTAAATATATCCACACAATAATTTATTTTTATTAATGTTCATTTCCATGATATAATCTTTGTACGAGACTCTTTAACCAAAACATCATTTTAAATGTTTCAATGATTTATTTTTATAAATATTTATCATTCATGTGCATGATTTAAAAAAAATTATGAATTTATTTATATGTACATGAATTATTTAAAATTTTAGACTTCATGTTTCTCCCAAAAGTTTTCAAAATGGATCATTTTTAGGTTGAATATATGAGACTTTATTTTAAAAACCCTATTTTAATGTTACCTTTTCAACTATTTTTAGAAAAGATAAAATGAATAATATTTTATGATATATGGTATGATAATATTTTCCTACACTCATGATATTTTTATATTTTGAAGCATCCTTTAAAATTATAGAATTTTATATTAAAAAAATACGCTTTCATTTAAGTATGTGCGTCTTTGTTAAAAATGAATTAAAATTTCAATATTGAAATGTTATTATACGGAAGAATATTATTTTATGAAAGATTTATGTTATTATTTTTTTATGTTCATTGGGAATTGATTATGACGATGGGTGCTTCTTTGATAAAATTAGGGCGGTTATGCCATTATTTATCTCCAATTCATAGGATAATGGGGTGAAGATAACTAAATAGGTTTCTCATAAGAGATTAAATGATAGTAATGTAATGGTTATTCTAAATATAATTATGACTAATAATATCCATGTTGCTGAGAGATATACATTAAATTTAAGAGGGATATGGGAAAATATGTCCCAAGATTTCTACTTATCTTTTATATTCTTTCTTGTAACACTCCGATGACTTACAAATAAAATTAGTATTGATTGAAATGCAAGAAACACTAAGACAACAAAAAACAAAACTTTTTTATTTATAAGAGAATTTAATAACCTATTCTTGAAACATAATTTTTCTTCTTCTGGGTTTTTAATTTCTATAAATATAAATACATGGTTTTGATGAGTATGATATTTAGTTTCTGATAGGATCGACTTACATTTTTGGTGAATAGTATCTAGACCGTATGGAGCAGTAATTTAACCTTATTAATAGTAATATTACCCCTATGAATAGTAACTCAGCTCAAGGAATAGTAAACTCACTCGTGAATGTATAAATAAAATTTTGAAACCATAGAAATGAATGTATGATATTATTATATCATTGTACAAGTAAGTGAATATTTTAATAATTATTAAGTAATTGTTGATATTTTTTGTGAGTAATAAATATTTAACAATAAATGAATTGATTTTCAGAATATTTATTCTGAAATAAATATTTTTTCATCGAATGATTTTAGGTTAATTTTATGTGGCCTCAGTTAATTTTTTAAAGCATAATAAAATCAGATTTAAAATTAAAATTTCTATATTTCTATTAAAGAATGATTTTATTTAAAAATAAAATTTCACATATTTATAAATAATTTGTGATAAAATTGATTCCATTATTTATTTCTAAATATCTAAAAATGGTTTCGGTTGTTTTTTTGGTATTTTACTAAAATACAAGAATTTTTAGTGAATAATGAAATACGAAAATTTATAGTATGAATACAATATAATAAAAATGCACTATTACATTAGACATGGATGATGTAATCACCCTTGGTTTAATGTATCATGATCTTATTACTTTATTTAGTTAAAAGAATAAATATTATTGGTTGTCTTGAGAAAAATAATAATATAATGAATAGAATAATGAGAAATCACATCTCTCCTCCACTATAAAACAACCCTCACCCCCAATTCTCTTCACTAACATAATCCATGAAAATTTTATTTTTTCTTCCCAAATATTATTCCATTTTATTTCCCCACATCTATGAGCTCTTGGTATTTGGAAAATACACAAACATCATTCCCTAAGGAGGTTATCAAAGAGGTTAATTCAAGAGGTAAACCAAAATATTTTTTTCATTCATTTTCTATTTTCAATCATTTCTCATAATCTTATCAACTAATATTTCCAAATGATAATGATTTCTATAGTATAATCTATATACTATAACGAAATCATTTTTATTTAATAACCATCAAAAATCCCCTCACATTCTCTTATTTATTTTTAAAATGAAATCATCATCTATGAGGTGCCGATTTAAAACCATCATGAATAATGGATATCGAATATTCAATTTATCATTCATGTATGGTCATGAAACAACTTTTTTGGTTGAAAAAGAATATAATATATTTATTATAACTTATTTAATATTCATTAAATAGTACATATACATAATACTAATTCATACAACCAAACTAATTTGACATGATCGATGTACCACCATAATAATCTAAAAAATTATCTCTAATGTTCTATCTAATAAATCAAAATCATACTATATAATAATATATATATATAACCATTTAATATATTACATTTTCACTAATATCATATAAATTCCATTATATAGAGTTATACCCATTACTCATGAACATCTATACTAATATACAAGTATACCGATCGTGAACCAAAGGAAACAAACTCTCTTGGGAGATAGAATTGTATATTATAACTCATAAAAACAACCGTAAATGAAAAAAAAATTAAAATATAAAATAAATTTATATAAGGTTATTAATTACTTAATTAATTAATTAATTTTTTATACAGGATGTTAATGTCCTATTCCGAACTCATTCAGATATAAGGAAATAGTTTTCTACCCGAACCTCCATTTTCTTTCGAGTTACTCTTATTATATACCTACCTCAATGAATTTATTAATTATTATTATTTACTCCACATAAATTATGTTTTAATGTTACATTTATGTATATATTTCATAATAATTATTTATTTTATGGTGAGACATATGTTTTAAAATGATATTTAGAAAATTCTTCTTCATAAATAAACTGGATTCATGTGATCTTTTCAAATTGTTTGCTATAATTTAATAGAATTTATAATATTTCATCAGCCACAATTTGTTTCTAAAATCAATAATTTTATTATAAAAATACAATATTATTTGACAATTGGTTTTATATAATTATATTTCCAAAAAATATACACTTTTCAAAGTAAAATATTATTTCCCTCATGAATTAATCGATGATTTTATAAGAGTATTTTTATTTATTTCAACACTCAAGTTGATTCTTATATTTAATTGTGATTAATATTTTTTTTTCGACCCACCATATCGTATAAATTTTTTATGATTATTTTTACTTTGGGTGTTCTATTTAGATACCATTTACCTTATTACTTAGAATTGTTACTAATTTTGTCCACAGATTGGGGAACGTTATTCACATTTCATATGTATATATTTTTTATGTTTAATACCATTCAAATGATGAATGAATTGGACTTTTTAATTGATGAGTGGGGTCTGTAATAGCCACACGATTAATGAGTAGGTCTCGAGAGAAAAGAACTTGTATGGACTTGGCTGAGGCCTTTCCCATTTTGCGATATGGTTTTGGGAGAGGATGTAGTCTTTTTAGTTAGTTAGATTATGTCTTGACAATATTGTTTAGATGTACCACATAATATACTCACTCATTATAAAACAATTAATTGATATTCCATGATGATATTTGAATAGTATAATACCATGGTAATGTTGATTATGGAATTATTTAATTTGCTTTTATTCCAGCCATATCATTTTCTAGATTAGGTTTTAATGGAATGTGTAATTATAGTTATTCACTATGCCATATTATTTATGCTATGGATGAATTTCGTACACTTAATAAACATATGAGATCATCCCTTTTTTATGATTATTTTTTACAAGATTTGAAAAACTATATTATAAATGACTTTTTAGGATAATCTAATAGTAGTTGATGTTTCCAATATGAATTCTAAATTGGGTTAAATTTCATGTTATAATGTTAAACTCATGTATATATATTACTTTACAATGCTACAAAATGAATCAGTCCTTAAAGATGCATATTTTTTTTTATATTGCAATGTAATGAAATAAGGTACTATCTCTTGGGAACTGATGTCAGGGTCATTAAATTTATTTTGAATTTTCATGAATGTAATATTATTTTAAAAAGGTAAGATAATGATTTTTTTTAATGATGCTTACTTTTTCGGGGAAAAATTTATATTTTTATGAAAACCTTTTTGAATGGTTTTCACTAGACTAATGGTTTTATATAATTATGTCCCTTACTAGGTTTTTTGTTCTCATCCCAGAGTATTATTTTTTTAATAGGGTTTATAGGAGAGTAATAACAAGTATGATGCCATGAATTTTTTTAAAGATTTATGTTTAAAAAATTTGTTTCATGAAAAAAATGATATTATATAAAATATTCCATTTTTTATGTATGTGTATAATATTTAACTGTTTTAATTAATACCTAAAAATATAAAACTAAAATATCATTATCAAATGAAAGTCAATCTGGGACTGATTACTGAGCATAACCAAAAGAATGTTGGAAGTCTAGAGCAGGGTAATACAACTTCTCGACTTAGTGATTCCGGCTAGGAGATGTAGTACTAACAGTTATTCAGTCTGAGGGGGTGATCATGGTTAGAGAAGGAATACATCATTTTTACATTCATATTAGAGTGGGCCCACAAAGGGTATTCAGGCTATTTTATAAGGCCGCATTTCAAGATAGATATTTTCAGTACAAAAAATACATGATGACAAGAGCGCTCCGCCATCTACAGTGAGAGGTATGATCATTTTAGAATTTACCATAGTATATTCTATTTTTGATACATTTTTTTCTCATTCATTCATATATATAATGATTGTGGAGACCCTAAATCTCATTGATCAGTCTTCAGATGAAGCAATGGAATTCAATAGTCCATTGGGGATTCCATCGATGGTATAAGCCAATTCAGGGATTCCCCCTTGAAGTAGGTGGGTGTCACGTTGTATGGGAGCTAATTTTATGTAGGATTATAGGGTTTTACATCATTCTCATTATGTAATGGTTTGTTTTATTTTGTACATTATTTGATTGCTACTACTAGAGGGTGACTTTCACATCACTAGATGGTAGTGTTTTTATTCATATTGGAGAGTGAGATGTGTAGGAAAGTCAATCTAGACGTCAGAATCATGGGATGGGAATGATGATATACTATATTTATATATTTTATCTTGATGATTAATGAATTAATACGCCGGAATTTTCACTATTTTTTGATCATTTAAGTGACGTTTTACTAGATGAATTTTTGAGATTACCTCTCGAGGGAGAGGTAGAGTTTTATATTGATCTTGTTCAAGGGGATGAACAAGAATCCATTCCTCCTTATAGGATGGATACAACTGAGTTCTAGGATCTCAAGTGATATTTATAGGACATGAAATCAAAGAGGATTATATGACCCAATACTTCTATGTGGGTTTCTCTGGTCCTTTTCTCTAATAAGGTTGATGAAAACCTCTGGCTATATATAGATAACAAGAAATTGAACCAGTTTATGGTTAAGAAATTGAATCCTTTTAACTATATAGATGATCTGCTCAACTAACTCTAAATATTTTGGATTTTATTGATGATTTATTTGATATTGGGTTATATTTAGGTTCATTTTTTACCTTTATTTATAACATGCATATATTTTTTTATCATGTATTGTCTACATGACTATATAGTTGTGTTGTTTGATCACATGAACATAGTTGTAGTTTTCATGGAATTGATGAACTAGATTTTCTATCCATATCTAGATTTTTTGGATGGAATTCATTGGAAATATCATGGTGTAATATCACACTTGGCACTACCATGAAAACATTCTTAAGATCATTCAAAATACACTAAGAGATTATTAGTATTATTATATGCTCATAAATTTCTTCTTTTGTAGGGATAAGAACAATTCTTTAGTCAAATTATCTTAGATACAAGGGTATCAGTTGACCAAGAATAATTGATAGTTGTAGTTTTTTAGATAATTCCAATAATGTATTTTTCATATATAATTTCTTATCGATATCTTGATATTACATTAATTTAATACAAAACTTATATATTCTTATAAACACATATTATGATATTGGTTAGAAGGGAATAATTTTTTTTGGTCAGATACTAGTGAGACAACCATTCAAAAGATGAAAGGGGGACTAAATTATATGTTAGTCCTGATTGTACTAGAGTTTTACATAATCTATACAATGCTTTGTGATGAATTGATTATTGGGATAGGAGTAGTTATGATTTGAGAGGAGAGTGTCATGGAATACTGGTCTTGTTAGTTGGGGAAACATGAGAGGAATAAACTAACAAATTATCTTCATTTAAATGCTATTTTACATGCCTTTCATAGTTGAATACATTATTTGTTAGGAGAGTTCTTTGTGGTGTTCAAGTATGGTAAAAGCCTCATGTGCTTATTTACAAACCTTGAAATGAATCTTAGTAAATGAACGTGGGTTGAATACCATCAGTCCTTTGAAATGAATATTGAATATATGTTTGGAAAGTGAAATATAGTGAATGATGCATTAATGAGGAGTACATAGATAATGACAGTTCATGAGGCATGTAGAGAGTGGTAGCTTACATAAAAATTCTCTGAGATTCACTTAAAGGTGAAAGATAGTCTCGTTTAGAATTTTTTTATCATCCTAATCTATAACATATACTATTATATATAGGATGTGTATAAAATAGTAATCATATTTTGAGGGACTAGTTTTATTAGAGAACATGACATGTGAGGACCTACCTCTTAGTTGGACCATTTGGGAGGATGAAATTCTATGTATTCAAGGGTTTTTTTGGGTTCAAGAAGACATCAAAGAGGATTTGATGTTGGTATTTCATGCCTCATTTTGGGAAGTAAATCCCTATGTAACCATGATGTATCAATATTAACACAGCCAATATTAGTGGTTGAGTATGAAATTTTAGGTTGCTAGTTTTTTCATGATTTATTCTACCTGTCAGTAGGTGAAGGTGGAAAAACAGGGACCAGTTGGGATTTTGTTGTAGTTATGAGTCCTCGAGAGGAAACAAGATTATGTTGTGATGTATTTCATAATTTGGTTTCTGAGGTATCATCAATTTAGTGATATAGTGTGGGTTCTTGTAGAAATTTTGATGAAGGTCACCCACTTCCTGTCAGCCAGGGAGACCTTCTTAGTAGATGATCATGAGAGGCATTATATCTAAGAGATTGTGATCTTTCACGGGGTTCCTCATACCATTATATCAAATAGGGACACTAAGATTAAATCTCAATTGTAGAAAGTCTTATATAGAGATTTGGGTACATAGGTGATTTTGAAAATGACATAGCACACTCAGACTGATGTCCAATAATATCACAGAGTATAGGTTTTACATGACATGCTTAGAGGATGCTTCATCAATTTTGGGGTCTATTGTGAGAGTCATATACTCCTGGTTGAATTCAGCTACAATAATAGATATCACTTGACTATATGGATTTCACCTTATGAGTATTTTTAAGGTAGGACATTAAAATAACCTATATACTAGTTAGAGGTCGGAGAGGTTGTTCTGTTTAGATCATGTCTCATGTAGGAGACTTTGGAGGATGTACCATTGATCATAAATTACATTGACACTACACAGTCCAGATATACAATATACACTAATCATCATATACATCATCTATAGTTACAGGTCTAGGATATGGTAATTTTTTATATCACTCAAAGGATGGACCATTTACATTTGTAGATACGTGGTAATATTTTATCATGATATGTTTGGCCCTTTAAGATTCTAGAGATTGTTTTTGGATGGTAGCCTTTTAGTTGTTGTTACCTTAGAGGTATGAAGCAATTCACTATGTCTTTAATTAAACTTAGTAGCATTGTTATCACTCAGACCAGTCTCATACTCTTCATCTGGATGAGTTTCAGTTATAGATAAATACGCCAAAAATGAGAATACAATAAGTATTGTTTATTAGATCATGAAGGATCAATAATGATGAATAGTTATTATTGTATGGGTGATATAGAAGAATTATTGTGTACATTATATGTCTTTTGGGTGGGATGATGACATATGTTATAATTTTTCAAATTTGTTCTAAGAAAAAGCATGACCACCCGTTGAAGGGAAATTTTAGGATGCATTACTATAAGGGGATGATGGTAAGATCCTAGGTTTTCTATATAGTAAAAAATCATTTCAATTTCTTGTTAGTTCCTTTGTATTTTACTAATGTGACTCCCGCAAGAGTTTAGTGGTCTTTCACGGTTTTCTATGGCTTATATGGATCTAGGAGGCCATTTTTAGATGAAAAAACATGGGCTTAAATATAGTAGAAACCATGGAACCCAATACTCATGGATTCTACTAACTATTTGGTGTGTTCTCGGCTCCTATCCAAGGATACACAGTTTGACGAATCCATAAAACCATGGATATACACCCCTGTGATCCACCTATAATTTTTAATGGAGGAATATCACATTATTTATGAATGGATTCCCGAACCAATCACATGAACTGTGTGATGTCCCTCTTTAGGAAGTGAATGGTTCATTGTTGGTGCATAGTTTGGTCCATTGTACAGCCAAACCATGATACCCAGTTAAAAAGTTAAAATGTATATTTGGACTCCTATGGTTTTAAATGTTTAATCCCCCGTTCCTCTTATATTTTCATAATATATGTGTTATATTCATCATTTTTTAGATATATTTAATCATTCAAGGTTGGATATTATCCTGTTTCACCATCCAAACATCGATTCAAACACCGTTCTTCTTGTCAGATCTATATCAATGAGTTTATTATTAATATTATTCCTTTAGTTGTTTTTATTCATTTGTATTGAGTTATTTTGGTGAAATATAATATACAAAATTTCGATGGTATTTGTCGGTTCTTCATATTTCATCTAATATGGGTCTTATTAAAAACTAATATCAGATGAGTGTTCTACCATGGACTTGAGGTAGGTGGTCAATACATTTTCATAGAAATTCAAGTTATTTTGTTGATAATTTAGGTTCTTCCTCATGCAATACCATTTGGTAATTGATCCATAACTAATTAAATTATTTGATTAAATATTGCAAATCCTTGATCGGATTCCCATTTAGCACCATTTTATGGTTGGAGGCTGTCAAATTCATCTCAGACCACCCATGAGTTGTGTTTTTGTATTAGCAATATGTTTTACCACCTCGTTGGGTGTCTGAGTGAGTTATCCATATTAGTGGTATCCCTAATGAAAAGAATGTGATATTAGGATAGGTTTTATTCCTCATCACCAAGTTATTACAAATCATTAAAGTGCTAAATATAAAATGTGGAACTAGTTGGATGAACTCGTGGATTATGTATCATTATTAAATGGATTATGTATCGAGTTAAATAATAAAAGTAATAGTTTATTAATTACCCTTGATTCTTTATGTGATTGTGTTGATGATGGATGGATTATTGTATCACTAAAAACTACATTGGTTTTGATGGACATTTTTACTCAATTGATACTTCACTATATTGGATCACATGGATATTTCTACTTCATGGATGAAGATTATATTTTATGACATTGAAATTAGTAAACCTTGTATTTGAGAATTGGGTATAAAACATGATTACATGAAATAGGACATTGAGGAATTCTTGTTCATTTATAACATGGATCTGTCCAACTGGATCTAATAATGAATTACGCACTACATGCCATAATGGATATTCTACCACGCATTACTGTTGTCCATGTTATTTTTTTCTACTTATAGTGACCATTCATGGCTCAACACTACCATTACTTCTTATACTTTTAAATAACATGTATATATATTGAAAATTTATTTATATTATATACATAGACATAATTTTCTATTACCACTATTAGGGGTCTCTAACTGAGTCTTATCACACACCCTATTTTGGATGATGTTGGGTACTCAGTAAGACTTCATTGAAATAGGTATGGACCGAGTAATGCACACAAATTATGATGCTTGATTGATTATTCTATAGTAAATGATATAACAAGAATGAACTCGGCTCATGATGATATCAGGAGATAATATTTATTGGAATTTTTTTGTACTTTCATACATGTATAGTTTTGGTTAGCAGTTTCAATGTATTTTTTCTATTTTGTATAAAAACATGACATACACATATAGTATAGGATATTGCCTTTGGTTTTTTTACCCTTTCTATTATCATATAGAAGTTTCTATTCTTTCACTGATTTATATTTTTCTTCTTCTAATTTAGTTGCATATGATACCACTGCATCACTATTATTAGGAGTGTATATTATACCCCAAAAACCACCATATTCCCTCACATTTAGTAGATAGCCCTTGGTGTATGGTAAGGTGAGATTGAGGCCACATGACCCACCATTTTAGATAACTATTTAGTGGCTTCATGTTCATGGTGTTACATAACTCACCAATGAATCTTTCCATTCCAATCTAACTTCCTTACCTAATATAATTTTACACGGAAAATTCATTTACCATTTCTTATAAAAAGAACCACTTATATCACATCATGACATAACTATTTATTGAAATTAAATGATGAAAATATTCCATTATTTAATACCATCATCCTCTAATATGAACCATAGTTTTTAGCCACCATTAATTACCCTAGGTACTTTATTTATTAGGATAATTCCAAGGAAAATAAAACATCCCCACATTTGTATTAATCTCATCATTGTATTTGTGTTTTGTTTTCCTCTTACTAGTTATCCCATGAATTATTAATATATTGTACTCAGTATCATCTATATACGTAAATTTCGTTATATTAATCTAACTTATATTATTCATTCACCCTATAAGATTCGTTATAAAAATAATGCATCGATCATGAATACATGTGGTCTATCACATCTATGACATGATGAGATTCATTTTTCATCCCCACATATTATTGATGTTACGAACACCTTTTAAATTTAAAATCATTCTATCGATTTGTTAAGGAAAGAGAACGTTAACCTTAATAATGTGTGGATTACCACCTCCCGGGACGACATATCATATTTTAAATATATTTCTACAATTTATGGACCTAAAAGTGAAATTAATGAACTAATATTACATTTATAATGTTATTATAATTCTATAATGAATAATTTCCAAATACCATCACTAAATTCATTCACTAGTAAATGGTTTATTTAATCATGGGCAATTGCAGACTACAACCTCCCAAAATGATGAAATTTATTTTTCAACACCACCCATCAATAATAGTTCTACGAATTTATTTATGGATATATATGATATATATTAATATTAATAGAATAAATAAATGTTATATTTACATTATTTAATAGAATTAGACTCATTCGATAATTACATCACACTTTTTTAGTTGGTTCACTGCTCAGATAAGCAATGTTGTAAAGTTTATATAATGAATTATTAAGGAATATTATATAGTGTTAATTTAATTTAAAAATAATTTATAAAATATTATTTTTATTATTTATAATATTAATAACTAGACATGGTAATAATTTATCATTTATGTAGATAATAAACTGATAGAACATGTTTTTCTCTAACATCATCTTCAAGAGTCATAATCAAAATAGTAATGGGATCAAATAGGAACACTATAAATAATAAAAGAATATATATTATTGAAATATATATAATATAGTAATTCTTAACCTAATTTCAATGATAGAGGTTCAACATTAATATTATAAATCATGTGCAATATAATTCAATGTTTTGACACCCAATATTATATAAATATTTAATGAACAACTATATTCATAATAAATAATTATAAATGAATTATATAAAAGATTTATAGTGCTGATAATGTTCTTGAAAAATTTTATTATGATACTTTGGTTCATTTTATATTAGGATATATTGTTCTTGTCAATGTGGGAAAAATAATATGATGGATTTTTTTATTAAACACCCTTCTTTGAGACACATTTTACTTTATACACCAATTTGATTTTATATGGTGTATATTCTTCTAAATTGTTACTTTATCAAGAAATATTTTTTATTTATGGTATTTAATGTTCATTTTTAAAATCTTTTTCTATTAATTATTTTTGTTAAAAATGTTACTTAGGTCACAACACCTTTTCATTTTCCAAGTGTCATGATTTTTCTTTTTGAGATCAGTCTTACCCAATTCTTTTCTCCTACCATTTAATTTTAAATATGTTTTATTTTATTTATTTATAAATAAATTAATCCATTAAATTAAAAAAAAAATTATTTGGGTTATAATTTTCCCTTATAAAAAGCATCACTGAATGGAATGATCACTAACCTAAAAAGAAAACTAATTTTCTTACATATCCATGTTTTACCTGACAAATGTATTTTCTAGAGAGCTGCAAGTGAACTTAATTCATCTCATCACCTTTTATTAATGAATTAATTTTTAATCCTTATTACCGTGTAGGTTTCAATAAAAGGATAGAATGGAATCTAAAAATTTTCTTGCATGATTCTTATTTTAAAAAATCATCTAAATTATTGCATTAAAATTTTCCGAATTGCCATAATTATATTTTTTTATAGTTTTCATAAAAAATTATATTTTACAATAATATTTTAAAAAGAAAATTTTATCACTTTCTACATGGGTTGTTCTTGATGGAAGGAATCCATTTTAAACATTTAAATATGAACACATATTTCCATCACCATTGATTTTTTCTAGGGGAATTCATCATTAGGCTTTTAGAAAAGGGAATTTTAATTCACATGGTTTTTTAAAATATTATTTTAATTTTTTTTAAAATTAATGTGAATATTTTTATTCTCAAAGAAATTTTTTTAATGATTCTCGGATTGTTCTTCAACTAAGAAATATTATTTTTCATGGGTATTATTCAAGTAACGTAATCTATCTTAATTTTTTGGATGGATTATGATATACTATTTTACATATATGGTGTGATCCATCACTGTTTTTCTTTCACAATCATCCACTTTTTTAGGAATTATATGAATACAATTATTTTAATATGAAATACACACTCTTTCTTTACTTTTAGTAAATGGTTCTCACAATGATAACTAATACATAAATTAATTAGGTATATTTTTTTGTAAATCAGATGTATTTTTCCTATATAAGGTAAATAACATATTCATAATCATCTTAACTAAGTTGTATATTCCTATAATGAAATCTAAAATCAGTGGATACTATCTTATTTTCCAAGAACTTATCATGGCATGGATAAAAATGAATTCATTAATTCATCTATAGGGAACCACTAGAAAAGGATATAAAACCCATTTTTTTATATTCTGTTTTTATATTATATTTATTAAAATGATACGTGACATATATTTAAAATACTAATTATGTAATGGTTAGGATAATGATTATGTATATCTCCAATGCATTGGGTATTGTTTCCATCTCATGAGATATCTTGTTGTATTGGTATTGATTGTAACATACCATTACTGATATGGCAGGTGAATCGTAAAACTAATTGTAGGTTTCCTTTCCTCATTTTCATTATATGGAAAATGAGTAATTTGGAGTATAATTAAAAGTTGAAGTCATATATTATTAGGAATATTTTCTTTAACTGGATTCATCTGCAGGTTGTAGAGGGATTTCATGCCATGTGTGTTGGTTACACGAAGTGTATGAGTTGCTGGATACAATTCATTAAATGAATCATTATGTGAAATTTTACATGATGTAAAGAGATTTTACACATACTTGGTTAATATATTTTAATGTTTTTAATCTGAGGCGGCAAGTTTTCTATTGTATGTTGGTCTTTTTTGGTTATATGTTTTGTAACTAGATTTCACACCATGTAACACCACAAATATATTATTTAAATGTAGCATGAAGATGTTTTTATTCTGGTTCTCTTCCAAATGTAATTTCTCTCAACCTACTGAAATTCCTAGTTTATTTTGGGAGACACCACTCCTTATAGATTGATCCATTCAGCATTCACTCTCTGCTGAAGCTTTGGGGAAACTCTCTGGTTAAGAGACCTTCCTACTTATTCATTGTCATTGATCATGGTAGTACATTTGGTTTGTGTTATCCAATCCATTGATCTAAATTTATTTCTATTCTTATCTTCTTCCATGATACATTATGAAATATTGTTATGGAGGTTGTTTCTTCATTGTTCGTGGTGCTATAGGCATTCGTTATTGATGTATGTGCTATTTAATCTTATCTTCTATCCCCCTTTCTCAATCAGATCACTCCTAGGATGCTTGCATTGGTTTCTGTGGACTCTATTTTCATTTTTGGCTATTGTTGTTGGTGATTCCCATTGTTTTCTAGTGTGACCGGAGTTTTGAGGTAGGTGGTTCCATATCTAGCCATTGTTTAACAACCCATATTGTGATATTATTATAAATCTGTTTATAAATAAATTAGGATGAAATTGGGATTATTATTTGTCTATGTTGGAATGATATCTTGAATAAAATTGGTTTCCTTGTTTTTTGATAAATGGAATGGAAAGGGGTATTTTCAAGGCACTGAAAATGGATTTGTAAAAATTCTTTTGAAATTATTTTAGAAACATTGAGATTAATATGAAAACAGACACATGGGCTACCTTGGGTACTATGTAGAAGTTTATAGTTGAGGCCAAAATATATTATGGTGTTTCACTTTCTAGGGTGTTCCTCTTGTCCTAGAGTGTAGATTATTGGCTCTAGGTACATATATGATGTTGGGGATTCACATTCTGGGGTGTCTCCCTAGTCTGGAAGTGTACATAAGTGCCTTCATGTACCATAGTACACTGTTTGAAGATATTGTCTCTTGCTACATTTATTATCTTATCATTGATATATATTATGAATCTTATAGGAGATGTTATGAGAAATAAACTTTGAAGTTGATATTCCTACTAATTTTTAGAACTATGATTCAATGAAAATGTTTATGATTTTTCCTATAGAACTACTTTTCTAACTACCAGGACATGTTTTATTTTAAAATGGAATACATCAATTGTTTTATAAAGAGTTTTTATGGATCTCCTTAGTGGGATCCTATTAGTCATGTTAGATCACACCCTTCACACCTCATCGGTGATGCATACACATTTATATGTATTATAATGGAGTTAAAATCAAGGCTCTATAATGAGGCTGTGAGGTTTCATGTCATATGTGTGGAGTATCTTGTAGTGAGATGGTGGGAGTTCATTTCAACCATAACATGGAGTAGATTATTAATTATAGTCCTTTACAGTTGAACATGTATCTTGGGGTTTTGGATACATTTATAGTCGTTGGATTCCATGTTCTTTCCTATAGTTGTGGAATATATTTATATTATTTATGTTGTTCCATATTACATTGTGTATTAATATACCATGTTTTTGTTCACGTTAGGAAAAATAATTCGCTCTATTTTTTCATTGGAATCTCATATTCTTATTCCGATCCCTTGGGAATCAAGAATGCCCTTAGGGTATGTGATGGATCAGGTCAGGTTCCATGTTTGAGGGAAAACTGGGTGGGTTCATTATAATTTGGTATTAAGTGGAGGTTTTTCTACAAGAGTCCTTGTCTTGGGACATCTATTAGATAAGAGATAGGATTGTAAGGACATGAGAGGTATGTTTTGATAAGTACGTGGACAACTATTATCATGAAAAGACTAAATTCTACATGGGTAGTTGAGATACATGTATCAATATTTTGGGTTTGGTTTTAAATATCAGTTTCTGTTTATGGGATTTTTGATTTAAACTGATATTTTTTTCTTTCTTCTGATTATTCATATGTTTTGGTACGCAATAGTTTAACTCCAAGACATATTCCATGAGTTCCTCAGCATGGTACAACTCATACTCCTCAATATAATCCACTTATAGATCTGAATCTAATTGAAACTATCATACATGCAGTTCATGCTATTGACCAGGATTTACCTTGAGTTTAGGAAACAATTTTTGATGTGCAAAGATGATCTTGATGAGGGAGAGATATTGATCATAGAAATTATTACTCGATAAAGAATTTTCCTTGAAAGGAATGAATAAACCTCAAGAGGTGGAGGAATGGATGAATTGGATCAATCAAATCCTAATCATTCTAGAAACACATGATAATATCAATGTGAAATGTTTTTCATTTAGGCTTGATGTTTCTGGCATCAGATGCTAGGATTCTATGGTATAGGAAAATAGAAACGTGGAATTTTATTGGAAGGGATTCAGAACCCTATTCTTCCAGTAGTTTTTCTAGATTCCCTGATGCTGATAATTTCTAATGAGTTACTGTATTTTCAACATAGATATTGATAAGTGTTGGAATACATCAACCAATTTGTTTATCCTGTTGAGTTTTCTCCAAAGGTGGTAATGAATGACCAGATAAAATATCAGTAGAAACTGTAGGGTTTGATATTGGATAGCACGTAATAGGTATTTATGTTGAAGCATTATACATATGTTTGGATTTTAGAAAATGATTTTATGGAATAGATAGATATGCTGGGAATGGTCGATTTCTTGACCCATTCACTTCCTTCTAGTTGTTGTTTCAGAAGTGTGAAAGGGTTGAAGTGGAAGTGAGAGGATCAACTTACAAGTGGTGGAGGTTTGTCTCACCCACGAGCCTCTTCCACACCTTCTTATATAGCTAGATGTGTGCCTCTAACATTCTGTCAGTGTTGAAGGTTCTGACCCAAAAAAATTTTGCCTTATGCCTATGAAGATGTGGAACAACTGTGGATGTATCAGTCTTATACAATGGTTCTACCAAGATATGATAATGCATTATTATATTAATGTATTTTCATCTCCAAAGGATAATATGGTGTATTAATATGATTCAAATACTATAAGGAACCAACCACATTCCTTAGGTGTGAAGCACTTTCAAGTGGTTGATGAATCTGCAAAGGAAGTCTATGTAGGTCTAGAAATAGTGTCAGTTACTATCCTTATTTCATCTTCCATATAAATTTCATTATTTTATAATAGTTCACCCCACTCATTTATATCATCACTCTTTGTTAATATTATTTAACAACCAATGGAACTTATTTCCTTTATAATGGAGTTAACGACACCTGTTTGTAAGATAATAGATCATGAGTTTAAATGTCTAACTTGTTTGTTAATAATATTTAAGCCGGAGATAGTTAGGGCTTTTCTATTTTTTATATAGATATATTTGACAAAATCATCAGTATGGATTGGATTTTCACTCATTGAGATGAGGTTGATTTTTAGAATCAGTGTATTTCATTACTTATAGCTGATGGGAGGTATCAGGTGATTTACAGGGTGTGGGACCTGAGTTATTGTTATCAAGAACCCTCCCAACCAGAGATCAATAGTATGTTGTGTACTATTGCATTTGAGATCGATGACTTATCTCTTACTGTTGATCTTCCCCTTATTATTGGATATTTTTCAGATGTTTTCATAGATGGATTATATGGTATTCCTCTAAAGAGATAAGTAGAGTTTATAATTGAAATGGTCCTTGGTATGCATCCAACATTGATACAATATTTTCATATAAAATCAGTGAAGTTGAAAGGGATCAAGATTCAGTTGGACAACCTATTGTAAAATGGTTTATTCTTCCCTAGGGTTTCACCTTGGGTAGCATCTATTCTCTTTTCCAAAATGTAGATGGTTCATATTGATTGCCTGTGGAAAATCAAAAGATGAATCGAGTAAGAAGGAAAAAATAATCCTTTTCCTAATGTGGATGAATTCTTTGATCAATTAAAGAGGGAAAACTGGGTTTCAAGGATTGATATTTGGATGTGTAATCATTCTCTTAGTGTTTGAACGTTTGATATATCAGAGATAGATTTTATGAAAATCTCTTTCCATTACAAATATATTATGATTCCATTGGGTCTGATTAACACTTCCACAGTCTTTAGAGAATTGATGAATTTTATATTCCATCAATTTTATCAAACCCTTTCAGTAGTGTTCACAGATAATATATTAATATATTTGAAATATGAGAATGATCATGAGCACCCATTATGATTGGTTTTTTGAATTTGGATAAGTCTCTATCATTATAGAAAGATTTAAAAATTTAGTTTTAATATTTAATAGGAGATGTTATTTGGGAAAAAGAAATCTGAACATGTTTTATCAGATGATCTTGATAAGGTGAAAAATATTTGATCATGGAAGAAACCATAGAATGACATTGAGATATGATGAATCCTTGATCATATTGAACACTAATAATGATTTGTAATAGATTTCACAAAATTGTAATCATATTTGACTGCCCTTATCACGAAATAAATTTAACTCACATACAATGTTTCTATCTTATTTTGATGAACTAAAATGACTTCTGACATCAGGTCATATTCTAATCTTACCGCATCATTGTAAGGGGTACCTGATATTTTGTGACGCATTTGGAGCTAGTTTGGGATGTGTGCTTATGAAATATGACCATTTTGTAGCTTAAAACTGTCTCCATCATTGACCCTATGAAAATAATTAACCTAATCGTGATATAGAGCATGGTGTAGTTTTTTATGTGATTATATTTTGGTGGAAATATCTCTTTTTGAAATGGTTTATAGTTTTATATGATCAAAAGAGTTAAATTTATATATTTTTTTCGGAAATATTTGAATATCTTATAGGGAAGATGCGTATAATACCGCCAGATGTTTGAATTTGAAATCTCATACATTGTTGAGAATTGTAATGTCATTGTAGATGCTCTTAATAGGAATGTAACATCGCTTACTATTCTGGATTCGAAGGAGGAGTGGAACCATTGGGGTATTTTCACTCAGTTTCACATAGATTCTCAAGAATATGTTTCATGAATGATTATGGGTATTGTTTAGTTAACATTATCTCTACTAGATTTTATTTTTTAGAGTTAATTGAATGGTGATGAGTTTGGTATTGTTCAAGAAATCCATTATGGTAGGGAGATTGATTTCAGTTGGTATCATTCTTCTTATGGTGTTCTCCACTTTGCGAATTGGGGTGTCAGTCCAGTATCTGGGATGAGTTTAGTATTGTTTAATTAGCATATCCCTTCGTGGATACAAATATGTATTTTTACATGAGATGATTACTCTAGTGTTTCTGTATGAAGCATGACAATATAGATTTTGTGTCCCATTATTACACCTACTAATTAATAAATGAAGAGAAACCAAATCCCTCTAGTTTGATTAATCATATTATGGATCCATTTTTGAAATGGTATGATGTTACTATGGATTCTGTGGTTGGGATACCATGGAATCCATACATGAGATATACTATATGGGTGATTGTTAATTAGTTGAAAAATTATTATCAATTCATTTTGATCAAGGATACCACTAGAGTTGAAGGTCTAGGTAAGTTGTATGTGCACGATATTGTGAGGTTACAATGAAGTCTATCTGCCATTGTTTTGGATTGGGATCCTAGGTTTACCTCAAGGTTCTGGAGGATTCCACAAGAGGAAGTTGGAATTTCAGTCATGTTGAGCACAACTAACCATCCACCAATAGATGGTCATGCTGAGAGAGTAATTTAGGTCCTGGAGGATATGTTTCATGCATGTGTCTATGATTTCACTGGATCAGGGGATATCCATCTAAGACTAGTGGTAACCCCCAAATGTTTTTATAAAATATTTTTATTAGATAATTTTAATTATTTTTTATCTTGTATTTTATGTAATCGTGTGTTAAAAAAAATATTATATGCCCTTATTATAAAATAACCATTATAGAATAGCAATTAATTTAACAGGAATAAGTATAACTGACTTAAGAAAATCCATTGGGAATTCATTGGCTAAAAATTATTTATGAAAAATAAAAAACAATTATATATTTTCACTTTTGATTGAATTCATGTTAGTAATGAAATTAATGAGATATATATGTTATATACATAACAATATACTTTTAATATTCATCGAATGGATATTTTAGTCATAGGGTATGAAGAATCCCGAATTGATGTATGAAAACTTGTATTTTTTTAAAAGGGTAATTTTATCCCTTTAAATAGAGAACCTATATTAAATTAATATTTTTAATTATTGTTAATTTTTAGATGAAAATATAAAAATTTTAACATGATGTGGGATATAAATATTTTCATTAGATGAATTTCTTATTTTTTTGATAACATTCAAGTATTGATGAATAGTTAAAATACACTAAATTTTATATGGTAACTAAACTTTTCAATAAAATAATTTATATAGTTAAATTATGATATGTAATAGTTTTATATTATAAATATAATATATTATTATTATTTAATATAATGTATGTCATTAGCGGTTATTTTACATTGAATTCCGATGTAAAAACATTTCAGTCATTTGCAATCTTTTAGCTTTCAAAACTCATTCTCTCTTTCCGAAAATAGGATTAATTTTAATTTAATTAATGAAATTTATGTGTTTTAAAATTTTAAAAATGAACTCCATATTTGTGATCCGTAGGTCAATTTTTTTTTAATTATATTTCTTTTGTTTTTGGGTATTGTGAATAATAACTTCATTAATAATTATTAATACGGTAAAATAGTAAAACTGGTAAATAATGGAAGGAATACTATTATAGAATTACTATAACACATATCTTTATATTATTGGATGATGGTGTTTCTACCTAAATCATCCTTGGGTTGAAACTATGTCCACTTGAATTCACTTGGATTTGATTATCACATGGAATTTAATTTTTTTTTGAAAAGTTAACTATTTTTCACTCATATTATAATAACTAAATCATTCTTATTATATGGATATTCTAAATATATTTTCAATTATAAATACTATTTTTAATTATTAAATGTTTTATTTTACCGTGTAAATTTATTTTTAATCTTTTGTAAATAAATAATTACCATAATATCTTACAAATTAATGATAGAGAAATTATTTTATTGATGAAAAACAACTATATACTTTTTATTTAAATAATAATACCCATTAAAGGATCAATAATCTAAAACAAATTTAATTGTTCATGTATATTTCAACCATAAGGATCTAATGGTCGAGTTATAAACTATTTGGAGCTATATCGAAGTAATTATGACACATATATTATTTTATTTAAATTGGTGTTAATGTCGTCACCTTTAGAATATAATAATTTTAAGAATATAAATACTGAATTTTCTAGATTCTAAATTAAAAAAAAAATCTTCATAAAACTAGTATATTTTTCTTTATCCTAATTTTTTTTAATTATTATAAAAAATTAATCATATTAAATAATTACAGAAAATTGTTGTGGGGATTATTTTAATAAGAGAGGTATCAAAAAAAGTTAATATAAATATTAATGTAAATAAAATTTGGTATAATTAACAAGTCTAATGAATTTTATAGATGACCTTGATATCCTAGGAATATAATAAAATAGTTAGTTCAATGTTATCTTAATATATTAATATTTTTTAAAAACATAAAATTGAAATGTTTTAAAATTATTTGTATTGATTGTTTTTCAAAATAATGTTTTATAAAATATTTAAAAATAAATAATAATTCTTTTTATAAATATATAATAATTATGATATGGTACAAAAAGATCTAATATATTTATTTATGGTCTATTTCACATAAAATACGTAAATATTACACCCATTTAATATTGAATTATTTGTACACTAGATAAAAATTTAATAGAATAACTAAGTTTCAATTAAAAAGAAAATGTTTTAATTGACAAAAATACCTATCCAAAATTTATTTGTTGTTGAGAATATAACATTATCTCACCTCAAATCCAAAATATGGAAATTTTTGTGGTTTTTGGGTGGTGTTTTTTTTACAATAAATTATTATTTATGGAGTTTCCTAAATATCCCCGCACCTCATTTATAAAAAGGAACTTCGTCCATCACTTATTAACTTCTCCTTGAGCCTTTATACATGGCCATAAACTACCCTTATTCTTTCTTAACTTCCTTATTTTAATTATAGAGTTTCTATTTATCTTCAAAGACCAACTCTATTTCTCTATGAAGATATTTAGATGAAGCACGTCGAGGTTGATGTAATCTCTTCTACCGATTCATTCAATATCCATTCATATTCCACTTCTAATTAATTATTTGTTTCATTATAAAGTAATAAAATCAGTATAACTCATATAATTAGGTGATATTATAATTATGTGACTACCAAATTATTTTTTCTATCTATCCTACCAAAAATAAAATTGCCATGCCTTCATACATACGACTTACCATCTCTACGCCGTGGGGTTATATGTTTTTTACCACCACCGTACATAGATGGGTATAATTATCGAAATAATAATTAGATATAGTTATTATAAATTTATAAATATTCTAAAATATTATACACCATCCACTTCAATACAATTCAACAATTATTGAATTGATATCATCGCTCGTGTGTACTTACGACCTACCATCTCCACGATGCGATGCGATTCATTTTCCATGATCTTCATTAAAAATGATTATATAAACAAATGTAAATAATTAATTTGATAAATAATATAATAATATTTTTCTCTAAATGATATAAATTTATCATAATAATTGGAACATGATCATATCTGTCAAAACATTCATACGAACACAAAGCAGTTAATATCGGAATAACGAGTGAGAATGAAATGCTACTATGAAAAAAGTGATAATAAGATCATATATGATATCATAAAAATCACTATGAATCTAGGATATTATAATAAAATTATTTAAATCATTATATAGGACATTTAGATACAAAAAAATTATATTAGACCTGAGGTAAGGGATAATTTTCCAATCTCATTATTATCCGATATTATTTATTCTTATATTTTCACGGGGATATATTTATCATCCACATACAAGTTCCATAAATATGGATTAAAATTTATATTATTCTAAAAAATTTTAAAGACAATTTTACCCTTTGGTGAATTTTTACTCAATCGTTTTAAATGAATCTTTTTTTGTTATTCGATACGAGACACTTTTTATCTTTTCTGGAAAAAGTATAACGAAAATGATTTTTGAACATATATGGAATAAATGGTTTTTTACGGTTTCATGTATTCTTATTACAATGAATATTCCCTTACATTATTTAAAGGATATTATCAGTGAAATTGATTTCTTTTATTAATATGTGGTGGTTTGAGAAAAAGTATCATTTTTGAAGAAGAAATGATATTTTCCAAATATGACTGTTGATGCTTGGTTTGTTACCGAGTTAAGGAAGGGAGACAGATGTCTAATGGGATGTTACAATCAATACCCATACTATAATGGAAGTGAGACAACATCTATATGGAATTTTTTATAGGAATTCCAAAAAAATACGAAGGCTATAATTCCATATGGGTTATAGTTGATGACCTTTTGATGTCAGAACACTTCATTTCTATTATAGTGTATTTATCCATTGATCGAAATTCTAGGATATATGTATCGGACATGGTAAGATTTATTGGAGTACCAATTTTCATCATATATGATTAGGATACAAGGATTACCTCTAATATTTGTAGAAGTCTTCAACATGCAATAGATAAATAGTTCTGTATGAGCACTTTATATCATCATCTAACAGACTTTCAGTTTGAAAGGATGATTCCAATTCTTGGAGGGATGTTGATATATTTCTCTATGGAATTCAATGGTTGATGGGATCTAAATATACCATTTGTGGAATTTTTATACAACAATAACTTATTACATCCATATTCAGAAGAATCCTTATAAATACCTTTATTAAAGTAGCGTATAACTCCAACTTTCTAGTATGAAGTTGGGGAAATAAATCTATTAGAACCTGACCTTGTTGATGAAATGGAATAAAAGGTTAGATATATACCATTACATGTTTGAGTAGCGCTGGGTAAAATAAACATTTGGATGACAACTAACGAAAATATCGAGAGTTTGAAGTTAGTGATATAATGTTTCGACAAATATATCATTGGAAGAGAGTAATGAGATTTGGAAGGAAGGGAATGTTGAGACCTAGGTATATCTGTAATTTTAAAATTAGGGGTCATGTTGGGAAGGAAGATTACCAATTTCAGTTCGCACAAAATATCTCCCATGTTCATGATGTTTTACATGTATCTCTCCTAAGAAAGTACATAATTGATCATTCACATGTACTAAAGTCATATGTTGTACTTATGGAGCAAGATCTTCCTTATGAAGAACAACTGATAATGATTCTGGATTTTAGCGAAATGTTCTATGAAACAAGACAGTTTTCTTGGTTAATGTTTTTTGGATGAACCCCAAATTTAAGGAAGCATTTTTTGAATATTAGGATATGATGAGGCAGTAGTATCATCATCTATTGTTTCCATGTGATGAATTTCGATGGTGAAATTTATTATAATAAATATAGAATTTAACACCCAGCTGTTTTTATGAAATATTTTATGTTAATAATATAAATTCATTAATAGCATACATTTCATGTAATTGTGAGTTTAAAAAAATCACAAGATTCTCAAAATATAAAATTGTTGATATATCATAGTAGCTGAGTTAGTGGGAAGAAGTATAACTGACATATGAAAATTTATTATGAGTTTATTAGTTAGTAATTATTTATGAAAAATATAAATCACTTAGATATATTAATTTTTAAGTGAGTTACTCTTGGTAATGAAATTAATGAGTTATAGATGTTATATAATTAATGAAATATTTTTTATATTCATCTAATTGATATTTAAGTCATAGAGTATAAATAAACCATATTTGATGTATAAAAACATATATTTTTTTAAACAGAAATATTACTCTGTCGAATGGAGAACCAATTCTAAATTAAGATTTTCGCACATTAATAGTTTTTACATGATAACCCAAAAAAGTTCTTTTTACGAATTATATAAAAATTTACATTGGGTGAAATTTTCATAATTTTTTGATAACATTATGGTTTTGATGAGTAGTATAAATACACTAAATTTTATATGGAAACAAATGATTTCATTGAAATAATATATATGGTTAAAATATAATATTTAATGGTTTTAGTGTATAAATAGAATATATTTTTTCATTAAATATAATTTATGTTATAAGAATTAATTTTACCTTGAATTCAGATGTAATAACATTTCAATCATTTCTGGTGATTTTGCTTTTAAAACTCTTTCCCACCTTTTTACAACTGGAATAATTATAAATTAATTACTGAAACATATTTATTTATAATTTTTAAAAATTAAATCCATATTTTGAACCATTAGGTCCAAATAATGTAAATGTATTTTTATTATTTTTTCTCATTATTGATAGTAACATTAGTATTGTTTATTAATATGGTAAAAGGGAAGCCTTGTAATTATGTGTAAGAATACTATTATAAAATTTCCCTAATACTTGTCTTAATATCATAAGATGAGTTCTCTTTAAACTAAATCATAGTTGGGTCTAAATGGTATCAATTTGAATCCACTTGGATGTGATTAGGACATATAGTTTATTTTATTTATAGAAAAGTTAAATATATATCACTCAAAGAATAATAACTGTATCATTTTAATATAATGTAATATTTAAGATAATTTTGATTATTAATACACATTTTAAATTCCAAATATATTCATTTATAATAGAAATTTATTTGTATATTTTTTGAAATAAATAATTTCCTTAATATCTCTTACATTAATGCTGCAGAAATTTTTTAATTGATGAAAAATAAATAATATAGTTTTTATTGAAACATTAATATCCATTAAAATTTCAAAAATAATGACCAAATAAAATTTTTAGAGTGTATATCTGCCATATTAATCCAAGGGGTCAAGTTATTGACCATTTTTAGCTATATAGAAGGGATTATGACACTTATATTATTTTATTTAAAGTGGATTTAATGTTATCAACTTCATAATTAAATAAGTATAACATTTAAAATAGTTTATTTTACATAGATTAAATTATAACAGAAGTAATATTGTGATATATTGTTGATTTATATTCATAATAGCATTTTATTTTTAATTTCTATTCAACAAATAAGCATATTAAATAATTACAAAAAACTATTGTAGTAATTATTTTATTAAGAGAAATATGAAATAAACGTTATCAAAAACATTAAAGTAAATATCATTGGGTATGAAAAACATGTATAATGAATTTCATAGATGCTATTGACCCCTTAAAAAATTATAAATTAGTTTTTTAGTTATATTTTTATATTAATGTATTAAAAGACCAATGAATTGAATAGTATAAATGTAGATACTATTGATTTATTATCATATATTTTTTTAAAAATAAATAAAATTCAATATTCAATATTTAAAAAATATATAATAATTATGATATAGTATAAAATGATTTAATATTTTTATTTATGTTATATTTAAAAAATAATAATTAAATATTACACCTTTTTAATATTGAATAATTTGTTACCTTATATATAAATTAAATAGAATAACTATGTGTTAATTTAAATGATAAAATTTATATTGAAATTAAAATAGGTACAAAATTTATAGGTATATGGTATTACAACTCTATCTCATATCATATTTTAAATCGGTAAATTTTTCAGGTTTTTAGGTAGATTTTAATTTTCTTTATAAATTAATTTTTATGGAGTTTCCAAAGGTGCCTCTCACCCCAATTATAAAAGGGATCATCCTCTATCAGCTCTCCACTTTACATTGAGATTTCATGATCATCTATACCCTGCCATAATTCCTTGTCAATTTCCCTATTTTATTTCTATAGGGTTTTTTCATATTCAAATACCAAATCTAGAGCTCTAAGAAGAGATTTCAAGGATGTATGTCAAGGAAGAGGTAATATCTTTTACCAATTCTTTCAAATTCATTTATTCATCTACATATTGTTCATCTGTTTTTTAATTATAAATAAATAAAATTAGTATCATTCATATAGTGATAAGTTATTATAATTAAGAAACAACCATATTCCACCTTCTATCGATCTTACAAAAAACAAAATCACCACGCGTGTGTACGTATCTCTTACCATATCCACACCAAAGTGTAATATAATTTTCACCACCACCTTACTTGGGTGGGTATAATGATATAAATAATAACCATATAGGATTATCATAATATGATACTCATTCTGAAATATTATGACCCATTCACTTCAATACCATTCAACAATTATGGGAATGATATTGTTGCTCGTGGTTACAAATGGTCTACCGTCTCCACGATGCGATGCAATTAATTATACATGATGTTCATTAAAACAAGATTATATACATGAATGAAATGAATAAATATGATATATATTATACTAATATAATTCTTTAAATTATATCTCTATAACCTAATATTCTTAGCATGAACATATCTAACAGAACATTTATAAGAACACAAATTAGTTAATATCTGAATAACCAGTGACAATGAAATGTTTCTACAAAACTGATTATAATTTGATCATTTATGATATCATAAAAACAAATATTATTCTTCAATAATTCAATTACATTATTTAAATCAATATACTTGGGGTTTGATTTCATACTTAGGATATTGTGCCTAAGGTACATGATAATTATTCATTCTCATTATTATCCGAGAATGTTTATTCATATGTATTTTATGGGGTATATTTACCATCCAAATACATGTTCTTTATATATGTAATACTATTTTTATTCTTCTAATATTTTTTAAATTCAAGGTTACCAACAGCGAATTTTTATATAACGGAATGAAAGGAATCATTTATCATTAATCACTATGAGGTTCTCTTTGACTTTTCTAGAAAAGTATGAGGAGAATGTGTTTTATCTTATAAGACAAGAATGGGTTTTTATGATTTAATGAAGCCATATTTACATGAATATTACCTTAAATTTTTTCAAATTTATATTCAAATAAATTATTTTCCTTGATAATTATTTTCCATTTTGGGAAAAGAAAACGTTTTTGAAGAAGAAAAGTTATTTTCATTAATAATTAATTTCACGTGTTATATCAAAACAATTTTCCATATAATATTACATTCATTAATTAATGTTATTATTCTATAGATATTATTACAATTACTTCCTTACATTTATGATCAAATAATATTTTATGAAAGCCATTTGTTTTATATGGGCTTTGTTATGATGGAATGATTTTTAAGAAAACCATTTTATTCCTTGAGTTATTAAATGATGGATGATTTATGTTTTTTTTGTATCATGTAAAAATATTTTCATTACCAGATATGTGGGACCTATATAAATATCTAATTCTTTGGGAAATGATTTATATCATAAGATAGATATGACTGGAATGAAATGTAAATCTAGTTCGGTAATACAGTGTTGGAATGACAAGTTAACTGAGTTTAGTAATGGACTTTTTCCTCTATGATGGTTTTTGTAATGTGCCATGAATAATACGAAATGATTATATATGATTATTTTTTTCTGAAAAAACATATTTTTGAATGTAATTACATTTGGTATTATGTCTATTAATTCTTATGATCTTTTATCCAATGACATGATATCACAATCTTTCATATGTTGGATAAGACTTTCAAATTCTATGATCTTTCTATTTTATGATTACTAAATGATTGATATTTCCATTTTCCACCGCTAAATATAATTTGAGATCACCCATCTATATGATTATTTTCCCTAGGTCATGAAGAATGGTATTATGTAAGATATACCAAAAGGGGTATGGGTATGAAGAAATTAATGGGATACAATGTTGATGTTTTATGAACCAGTTGTTTATGATTCCTTATTTATAAAGGCACAATACATGTATGATCCTGTTGTGGATTTATTTTATTTGGTAATGAATTTAAATCAATTTGGAATTAATATAAATGTTTTTAATGTTTAGGTTGTTATACTATTTCAGTTTCCTTATAACAGATGTTATCTGTAGTTGATTAGAGTGGATCCCTTTAATGTATTTTGTAGTTTCCCATGCAGATCACCTCTCTGTCTAGTTGAGGAAGGTGAAGTATATTTGGTTAGATCAATATTGTTTTAATAGATACCTTTGAAGATTCAATATGTGCATCAACGTCATGAAACTACCCAATATTGATAGAAATCATATGGGGACCAGAGACATCTTTTTCTATAGTTTTCTATTTATGACTAGGTTTTCTGGAAAATTTATACATGGTAGGGTCAACTATATTTTAGAAATTCGTTAAAGTGGGTTGTAAGATATATTGGATTGTTTGAGGTCATTGAGTAGATCATTAAGGATTCTTATCGATTAGTATTCCCAGTTTATTTGACATGTAGTCATGATTTTTCCACATGTCACATCTTAAGATGTAATATCATGACCCTTCCCATGTCCTGAGTTAGGATAAAATTGAGTTGGATCCAGAAAATCCTATTTTGAAGAAACCAGTTGAGATCATTAACACTCAAGTTAAAGATATGAATGGGAGTTTGATTTCTATTATTTAGAGTGAAATGAAAAATCATAGTAAATTCTAATGAGACTTGGGAATGCGAGTAATTAATGAGGGAGAGGTGCCCTCGTATTTTTCTAAGGTTCATATCTTACAACTGAATTCCTAGGCATTAAATTTATCTATTGTTGGGAGTTTGTAACTTCCTATTATTGATATGTCAAGTATGTATTAAACCTCATTGTTGTTTTCTCATTTATTATTTTTTTATTGTGCCGAGAATGAATTCTGAGGATACCTACAAAGGAGAAGTCAAAAATTGGTTGGAATCAAAGATTTAACTAGATTTGTTTCTGATGGCTACATGGGTTTTTCCCAATGTGTATGTAGGTTACACTACATGTATGTTTTTATAGATATATATTTTAAAAGTATTTACACTGTGAAATCTTAAATGATGTGAAGATAATTTACACATAATTGGTTAATAAAAGTCTTAGTTTTTAATTTTAGGTGACAAGTTTTCTAGGATATGTGGGAATTTTATGGTTTGATATTGTGTAACACCCCACATATAGTTTTTTAAAATATAATTGGGTCTATTTTTTCTGGTTATTTTTAATACTTCATTACTTTTGAACAAGGTTTATTTCTAGGAAATTTTGTTAGACTATGATATTTCTAGATCAATTTGTATAGAATTCGGCCTTCATTGAACCTATGATGTGTCTCCCTAGGTAAGTTAGATGTAACGCCCCGGCCCCAGCTACCCAGAGTCGGTGCATTATTTACGTAACATTGGCATGATCACAAGAAAGATCAACACCCAAAAGACCGATTGGTTTAGTAGCCTTGGAAACACTAGATATAATCATAAAGTTTTACATTGCATTTCAAAGTGAAAACTACTACAACAACAAAGTCATCATATCCACACTATTAACCCCTCATAATATCCCTGCAAGTCATTAATAATTTACTTCTTCACTACCTGGTAAAAATAGAACATAGAAAAGGGGTGAGCTCAAATGCCCAGTAAGGATAACAATATAGAGGAAACTTTCATAAATAAGAATAAACATTTAAGGCAATGTATAACTAAAACAAAAGCCTTTTAAAAAATGAACTTTCAACATGGTATGGCTTAAATAAAATGAAATAATGCCATCTACTTATTCACATGGATATTCTACTAATCGAATAATCACATGCAAAAATCAATAACCACTTTCATAATGTAGGAATGCATAATGCCAGACTATCATAACCACATAGTCAAGGCCTCGTGCCAAGACTACAAATAAGATTTTGTCAAGGCCTTGTGCCAAGACACTAGTTTGTCTCATGAGACCTACCGATGCATCGAGGAGCTATAGCGGGCTCCACCCGTCACTTATTAAGTCCAATGCATTCCCATATGAAAAGGTTTAAACATAACATAAACATTCGTATTAAAACTAGCATACGAAATGTCAATAATTTCACCATAAATTATGAATGGTATAAATATAGCACATCCACAGTCAAACATATCACAGAACCTTCAATATAATATAGAAGTTTTGTATCATAATAAATCAACTTCAAATAATCATAAAATCCATCAAAGGATGTTGGCATAGATGAAATCAAAATTCTTTTAATAGAATTATCTCCTTTTATTTTGAAATCATTTAAGATCCATATAAAATAAAACATTTTCTTTGAAAATATTCTTATAATCTTGTATGGAAAGCTTCGACGATTTTATAACGGCGGAAAATAACCGCACCCGCCGTATAAGTTAAAAAAACATTCTTACCTCAATTCTGTCGAAAAGGTTAAAAAGGACCTTGTTTTGAAAACGACGGAAAGATTCCTTTATAAACCTCTTATAAAAAGTCAAACAAGGGTATAAATGACTTTAACCCATATTCTTTTAAATAGTAAAAATGTTTTGAAATACATTTTTAAGAAACATGTATGTGGATGATAAAGATATCCCAGTAGATTATTACGTATAAACAACCTCAGATAATGAAGAGATTGTGAAATAAACCCTTACCATGTACTTTTCCTTGGATGGGGTAGGTTAACCTCCTGTATAATGGTGAAATAATTGTTATTAAATTATACAAGAATCATATATATTAATATGATATCATATATGATCTTTTAACATTGATTTGTTAATAATATCTTAAAATTATCGTCGTTTCGGGTGTTAACTTACTCATTTTCTTTTATATGTTTTGTTACATAAGTCAAGTTTGTTGTATCTTATTCATATCCAGAATGATATCAAGTCCTTAAACATCATTTTTAAATCATTAAATGATAATTATACTTGAATGGATATGATGGAGAATGAATCTCATCGCGTTCGTGGAGACGGTAGTCCGTACGTACGCACAAACGCTACTTCCATTTAATTTTTATTTTAAAAGAATCAAATCCAAATGATACATAAGTATATTACTATTCCAGTATAATATAATATTTTATATATGTTACTTAAGTTCATTAACACCATCCTTTAAACGTTCCATGTGTGGTATGAACGAGTCATATCATTTTAAGGGGGCGGTAGTCCGCACTTCCTCAAATGAAATTATCGTATGTACATACAACATGAAACGAATAATGGTATGAAATAAAATGGAATTACAGAAGATTATATATAAAATATATATCATTAATATCATATTTAATTACAGTGACATCATAATGGCCACTATGAGAGGCGGTAAGATGTATTTGAACAATCATCGTTTCGTGAGGCGTTAATTTGCCATCCACAGAAACATTATGTTCATCATCCATTAGATGGAGTTGTGTGTATGTGTAGTTTGAATACTTATTATACCAACATCCTAGTATATTTAGGATACTGTTGTTGTTACAAAATAAGGGAAATAAAAAGAGTTTTGGGGTTGGAGAAGCAAAATAAATGAAAATAATTTAAGAGAAATCGTTACCTTTAATTTAGGTAACTCACTTTGGTTGGAACCAAAGGACTTGTTGAAATGATTTCTGCCTAAGGGTAAGCTTCAAGGAGGAGGAGAGGGATGTGGGGAGCTTAGTTGGGCAGAGTTTGGACGAGCCAAGTGGCTTGAGAGGTGTGAAGAAATGAGAAGGAGGAGTGCCCTTTTATAAGAGGGGTGAGGGGTACCTTTGGAAAAGCTAGAAATATTAATTTATAATAAATTCATATTCGGTTTCTAATGGCTCCAAAGTTGACTATTCAAAGGTTAAGGTGGGGATAGGTCGAAAACCACTCAACCAATAGAATTTAGACAGGTTTGGGTACTTATATTAACCTTATCATTAAGTATTAACTCTAAGTTAATTAGTTTCACTTTTACAATGTCTCTTTGTATTTTTATATAATATGGTTAATAAACTTACTATATACATCCAAGAGACCCCCAAGTGGTCCATTAATGAGGAACCTATCATAATATAAGTCTCTTGGCCGATCCTTAGATTTTTAGGAATTTAATATCAATTAATAATTTAATATTTGTTTTAAGAACTCTTTTATGTCAATTTTGACACTATTCAATAGTTGATTTTCGTGAAACTCCTAACAGATTGATTACTTCTAACAAAGTCAATTAAATCAATCCTAATATATCATATTATCAATGAAAATTATTTTAATTCATTAAAAGTTTCATATTATTATTATTTGGGTATTTATAAGATCAATTATTTTAATTTTTCACTATTTTAGTAATTACTGCATCATCATTGTGTCATAAATAAAATAAATTATTTAATGTCTAAAAATTATACATAAAATATCAATATGTAGGAAATCTTTTTATCTTTCTAATTAATATTTATAATCGCAAATCCAACATGTATAAGCCTATGTAAAAATTGTTCTTCTAAAAGATGTAAGCTTATGCAATTTTTATTTTTATTTTAACTTTATTAATATAATGTGTCATTATCACTTACAAGTGGATCCATGGGGTCCCAAAATAGACCCAAAGATGCCCATGGTCGACCATGTATCAACCAATAGGATTGAGACACGTTTTAGGGTAATTTAGTATTATTATAATATTATTGTTTTAACCCTTATTTACCGGATTTACCCTTAACCATGGTAAATAAAATATTTTCCGCAGTAATTATTCAAAATGTCTAAAAATAAAAGTTACCTATTTACACAATTTTAACATCCTGATTCCAAATATGGAATCTATTTTTCTAAATTCAAAACCCATAAGTGGCAGAAATTAATTTAAAATTAATTCCCGCTGTCAAAACAAAAAGCGTGTTTTTAAGGGATAATAACTATCAAAAGATTGACACTTGTTTATGTTCGGTTTAATTGTAAAATTATGTCCAATGACAAACATTATATTGAATGGTAAAAATATATTCTAAATATACTTTAAAACCACTCAAATTCATAATTTATCACTATTAATTATTTTGATTAAAAAAGTTGTTTTTAATTAAAATTTAGTAATTTTCACTATTCATCAAAATATGAAAGTTATCCGAAAAGTACCAAAATTTCACCCTAGGCTAATTTTGATATTCTGAATCCAAAAATGAAGTCCATTTTTAAATATAAAATATATATGATTTCAAAAAGTAGGTATTACTATTCACAACGGCTAGTTTAATTAGTTGTGGTGTGTGTTAGAACTCGAGGTTGCGTACAACATACGCTATCGCATTATTCGAAGGGAAACGTACCGTGGAAGATTGGGGTGTTACATTCTCCCCTCCTTCAAATAATTGCGTCCTCGCAATTTCTAGGGTATTACTGTATAAAAAGACTCGGGTGGTTCTTCATCATAAGTTCCTCGGGTTCCCACGTTGCTTCTTCCATCTTATGGTTTCTGCACAAAACTTTTACCAGACGCGTCGTCCGGTTTCTCAGTACTTGTTCTCTTGTATCAAGAATCCTGACAGGCTCTTCACAATAAGACAGATCGGGTTCCAGTTCTAATTCCTCATAGGTGAGTACATGCGTTGGGTCAGGCATGTATTTTTTCAACAGAGATACGTGGAAAACATCATGAACTTTGGAGAGACTTGGCGGCATTGCCAATCGGTAAGCTATAGCCCCAATTCGTTCTAGAATTTCGAAAGGTCCGATGTACCTGGGACTCAATTTACCTTTCTTACCAAAACGTATGACTCCCTTCCACGGAGATACCTTTAGGAAAACATGATCACCGACTTGAAATTCCAAATCCTTCCTTCGATTATCGGCATAGCTCTTCTGCCTACTTTGAGCTGCTTTGATGTGATTTTGGATTACCTTCACCTTTTCCACTGTTTCCTCCACCAGTTCTGGGCCTACAAGTTTTCTTTCACCAACGTCATCCCAACAGGTTGGTGTACGACATCTCTTTCCGTATAACGCTTCATATGGTGCCATCTGAATACTCGAATGGAAGCTATTGTTATAGGAAAATTCTACCAGAGGTAAATATTGATCCCACATACCCTGAAAATCAAGTGAGCAAGATCTCAACATGTCTTCTAAGGTCTGAATAGTTCGTTCTAATTGTCCATCTGTCTGAGGGTGCTAAGCAGTGCTCAAATGAAGTTCAGTATCCAAGGATTTCTGAAGACTTCTCCAAAATCTTGAAGTAAAACGGGGATCACGATCAGAAACAATTGATAAGGGTATTCCATGAAGTCTCACAACTTCGTTAATATATAGTCTTGCTAGACGTTCCAGGGGTAGATCTTCTCTTATAGCAAGAAAATGTGCTGACTTGGTAAGACGATCAACAATAACCCATATTGCATCGTTCCTTCTAGGAGTCTTTGGTAGCCCCATGACAAAATCCATCGTAATATTGTCCCATTTCCACTCCGGTATGGGAAGAGGTTGCATGACTCCTCCAGGCTGTTGCCTTCCAGCTTTCACTTGTTGACAAACCATACATCTTGACACAAACTCAGCAATCTCCCTCTTCATGTTGTCCCACCAAAAATGTTCCTTCAAATCTCTATACATTTTGGTGCTCCCAGGGTGTATAGAGAAATTGGAACTATGAGCATCATCCAGCAATTCCCTTTTTAGATCAGGTAAATCGGGAACACAAAGTCTCTTCCCGAATTTCAAAATTCCATCTTCATACACAAAGTCTCTCAATCTCCCATCATTCACAGCTTTAATCTACTTCTGAAATTCTTCATCATCGGCCTGAGAACTCTTAATCCTTTCTAGTAAAGATGGTTTGGCAACCATTTGAAAAAGCATTGATGTTTCACCTTCCCTGGTTATTCCCATGTCCATCTTCACTAGATCCATGAAAATTGGATCCCTTTCAATTCTCATATTGTTCAAAACTCCATGGTCTTTTCTACTCAAAGCATCTGCCACCTTGTTTGCCTTCCCCGGGTGGTAGTGTATCGTACAATCATAATCCTTGAGTAATTCAAGCCATCTCATTTGCCTCATGTTGAGTTCTTTTTGTGAGAAAATATACTTCAAACTCTTGTGATCAGTATAAATCTCACATTTTTCACCATAGAGGTAGTGCCTCCATATCTTCAAAGCAAAGATCGCAGCTGCTAACTCAAGATCATGAGTAGGATAGTTTTGTTCATGAATTTTCAACTGTCGTGATGCATAGGCAATAACTCTATCATTCTGCATAAGGACACAACCAAGTCCTTTCTTTGATGCATCACTATAAATAACGAACCCATTATTCCCCGATGGTAGAGTCAATATAGGAGCATTGACTAATCTTTTCTTCAGTTCATCGAAACATTCTTCACACTCTTTTGTCCAAACAAATTTAACCCCTTTACGTGTGAGCTTCGTTAATGGGTTAGCCAATCGGGCAAAATTCTGGACGAAACGTCGATAATAACCTGCCAAGCCAATAAAACTACGTACCTCAGTTATACTCGTAGGTGCTGGCCATTCTTGGATCGCTTTGGTCTTAGAAGGATCAACAGAGATTCCATCTTTAGAGACAATATGGACAAGAAAAGAAATCTCCTGAAGCCAGAATTCACACATGCTAAACTTTCCATATAATTCATGCCTCCTCAGAGTCTTCAAGATAATGCGCAAGTGATTTTCATGATCTTCGTAGGTTTTGGAGTATACCCAGATATCATCAATAAATACCACCACAAATTCATCAAGATACTCCTTGAAAACTCTATTCATTAGATCCATGAATACAGAGGGTGTATTAGTCAATCCAAACGGCATTACAGTAAACTCGTAATGCCCGTACCTGGTTCGAAATGCTGTTTTCGGAATGTCTTCCTTCTTCACACACAACTGATGGTATCCAGATCGAAGGTCAATCTTTGAAAAGTATTGAGCTCCATGCAGTTGGTCAAATAAATCATCAATACGAGGTAGGGGATACTTGTTCTTTATCGTTATAGCATTGATCTCCCTGTAGTCAATACATAACCTCATAGATCCATCTTTCTTTTTAACAAAAAGAACAGGGGCTCCCCATGGAGAAACACTAGGGTGAATAAATCCCTTATTACTCAATTCCTCTAGTTGTTTCTTTAGTTCGACTAACTCTACAGTGGCCATTCTATAAGGGGTCTTCGATATAGGCCTTGATCCAGGAATCAAATCAATGGAAAACTCAACTTCTCGTTCTGGAGGATGTCCAGGTAAATCTTCTGGAAATACATCTACAAATTCTTTCACAACAGGTACATCCTCTATTTGAACATTCCTTTCCTCACCGACAGTTATTTCATTTTCTTCCTCCCCAATAATTGAATTAAGTTGAGCTACTGGAGGTGGATCTAAATAAGAATTAGGTGGTGACGATTCTGCTCTAAAAATAAGGTGTTCCTTATCATTATCATCAAGAATCGTAACCTCTTTATTCTTACAAAAAATCTTCGCATCATAGTCTGAAAGCCAGTCCATACCGAGGATTATATCAAACTCAGTCATAGGTATGACGATGAGATCAGCAGATAAAGAAAATTTATGTGCTCTAATGGGGACTGATTCACAAAACTTTGTTCCAACGATACTTCCCTTAGGAGTTTTAACTGACAATTCCCTTATTAAATCAAATTGGAAATATCTAATTTTCTTAGCAAACTGGGAAGATATGAAACAATGCGATGATCCAGAATCAAATAATGCATTTTCTAAACTTGAGGAAACCATTAAATTACCTGCCACTACGTCTTTCGAAGCTTCTACCTCTGCAGTAGTGATAGCATAAGCCTGGCCTTGATCCCTTGCCCTTTTCTGAGGTAAGTTCTCCTGACGCTTAGGGCATGCATTTGCATAATGCCCCATTTCCCTGCAATTGTAGCACTGAACGTTGGTAGCTTCCTTCTTCCCCTTGGAATCATGAGCTTGGTGGCCTTTTTCACCACACTTGTAACAGACTCCCATTCCCTTCACGCAAGTACCAGGATGTTTCTTCCCGCATTTACCACAAGATGGATATTCAACCTTTCCCTTCTTCCCCTTATTTCCATTCCCAGATTGATCAGAATGTCTCTTCTTCTCTTGCTTTGATTTAAAGTCATAAGATTTATAGAATTCCTTTTCGGTCTTGATAGCACATGAGACAATGTCTTCGTACGATGAAAAGGATTGTGAGACTAATGCTCGATGGAGAAATGGTTTTAACCCATCAAAGAAACGATCAATCTTACTTCTTGGGTTGCAAATATAATCTCCAGCATACCTCGCTAACCATGTAAAGTTAGCCTCATACTTTGTGACATTTTCATCCTCCTTTTGCCTCAGACTCAGAAATTGCCTTTCCATATTTTTCTCGATGGTCACGAGGAAAGTATTTTTCTAAAAACAGATCTTTGAACTCCATCCATTCCATATTTGATACTTCATCATCTTCCTTCATGTTTTTAATTAATGAACACCATTGATCAGCATCTCCAGTGAGGCGGTAAACTGCCATGATAACTTTTTCCCTTTCACTGCTCCCCAAAGCCTGAAATATTTTCTCTAGGGAATTTATCCATTGCTCAGCTACTAAGGGATTTGTACTCCCATTGAACGTTGGTGGTTTTTTCCTCATGAATCGGTCTAACATTGATCCTCCACGCTGCGGATCAGGGTGCTCCATACGGGTAAGGTTATTATTCATAACCTGAGTAAGTTGTCCCAGTATGGTGATTAGCTGATCGGCACCAGTTGCATCACCAGCCCCACTATAATTATCTTGAGCAGGAGGGAAATCTATACATGGAGTACGTGCATTGATACGGTTTCCATTTCTTCCACTAGGCGCCATTTCTAAACAATGGCATAAACTAGATCAGTTTATGAATCAAAATACATAATCCCATACTTATAAAACACTTAACATAAATTGAACTATTTATGGATATAATCCATAATCATAAAAATGTTTTCTTTGAGGAAGTATATACTCATAAACCCTTCATAATGATTTGTAAAGAAAATGAGAGTTATCCTAAGCATATCCCCCGGGAGTGTCGTAACCAAGAGTGCAGCAAGGCCCGTTGTCGTGCACCAGTTCCCGTTCGAGTCTAGCTCAAAGCGGTGTTTTCGGGTTTTACCCCTAGGTACATCTGTGCCAGAGCCGCCTCTACCTGCTCGTATCCAGACAGGGATGTATTGCTCGGAAAACTCACAAAATCTCTACAATACCAAAATTCTAGGAAGTTCTTCTATACTAATCCTCAAAGTTCATCTTAGGTCTACGTGCTCTAATCAGAGTTTATCTAAATCTAGATTCCAAGGTTTGTACTAAACTTCCTCTCATACCAACTGTAACGCCCCGACCCCAGCTACCCAGAGTCGGTGCATTATTTACGTAACATTGGCATGATCACAAGAAAGATCAAAACCCGAAAGACCGATTGGTTTAGTAGCCTTGGAAACACTAGATATAATCATAAAGTTTTACATTACATTTCAAAGTGAAAACTACAACAACAACAATGTCTTCATATCCACACTATTAACCCCTCATAATATCTTTGCAAGTCATTCATAATTTACTTCTTCACTACCTGGGAAAAATAGAACATAGACAAGGGGTGAGCTCAAATGCCCAGTAAGGATAACAATATAGAGGAAACTTTCATAAATAAGAATAAACATTTAAGGCAATGTATAACTAAAACAAAATCCTTTTAAAAAATGAACTTTCAACATGGTATGGCATAAATAAAATGAAATAATGCCATCTACTTATTCACATGGATATTCTACTAATCGAATAATCACATGCAAAAATCAATAACCACTTTCATAATGTAGGAATGCATAATTCCAGACTATCATAACCACATAGTCAAGGCCTCGTGCCAAGACGACAAATAAGATTTTGTGAAGGCCTTGTGCCAAGACACTAGTTTGTCTCATGAGACCTACCGATGCATCGAGGAGCTATAGCGGGCTCCACCCGTCACTTATTAAGTCCAATGCATTCCCATATGAAAAGGTTTAAACATAACATAAACATTCGTATTAAAACTAGCATACGAAATGTCAATAATTTCACCATAAACTATGAATGGTATAAATATAGCACATCCACAGTAAAACATATCACAAAACCTTCAATACAATATATAAGTTTTGTATCATAATAAATCAACTTCAAATAATCTTAAAATCCATCAAAGGATGTTGACATAGATGAAATCAAAATTCTTTTTAAAGAAGTATCTCCTTTTATTTTGAAATCATTTATGATCCATATAAAATAAAACATTTTCTTTGAAAATATTCTTATAAGCTTGTATGGAAAGCTTCGACGATTTTATAACGGCGGAAAATAACTGCACCCTCCGTATAAGTTAAAAAACATTCTTACCTCAATTCTGTCGAAAAGGTTAAAAAGGACCTTGTTTTGAAAACGACAGAAAGATTCCTTTATAAACCTCTTATAAAAAGTCAAACAAGGGTATAAATGACTTTAACCCATATTCTTGTAAATAGTAAAAATGTTTTGAAATACATTTTTAAGAAACATGGATGTGGATGATAAAGATATCCCAGTAGATTATTACGTATAAAGAACCTCAGATAATGAAGAGATTGTGAAATAAACCTTTACCTTGTACTTTTCCTTGGTTGGGGTAGGTTAACCTCCTGTATAATGGTGAAATAATTGTTATTAAATTATACAAGAATCATATATATTAATATGATATCATATATGATCTTTTAACATTGATTTGTGAATAATAACTTAGAATTATTGTCGTTTCGGGTGTTAACTTACTCATTTTCTTTTATATGTTTTGTTACATAAGTCATGTTCGTTGTATCTTATTCATATCCAGAATGATATCAAGTCCTTAAACATCATTTTTAAATCATTAAATGATAATTATACTTGAATGGATACGATGGAGAATGAATCTCATCGCGTTCGTGGAGACGGTAGTCCGTACGTACGCACGAACGCTACTTCAACTTAATTTTTATTTTAAAAGAATTGAATCCAAATGATACATAGGTATATTACTATTCCAGTATAATATAATATTTTATATATTTTACTTAAGTTCATTAACACCATCCTTTAAACGTTCCATGTGTGGTATGAACGAGTCATATCATTTTAAGGGGGCGGTAGTCCGCACTTCCTCAAATGAAATTATCGTATGTATATACAACATGAAACGAATAATGGTATGAAATAAAATAGAATTACAGAAGCTTATATATAAAATATATATCATTAATATCATATTTAATTACAGTGCCATCATAATGGCCACCATGAGAGGCGGTAAGATGTATTTGAACAATCATCGTTTCGTGAGGCGTTAATTTGCCATCCACAGAAACATTATGTTCATCATCCATTAGATGGAGTTGTGTGTATGTGTAGTTTGAATACTTCTTATAAAAAAATCCTACTATATTGAGGATACTGGTGTTGTTACAAAAGAAGGGAAATAAAAAGAGTTTGGGGGTTGGAGAAGCAAAATAAATGAAAATAATTTAAGAGAAATCGTTACCTTTAATTTAGGTAACTCACTTTGGTTGGAACCAAAGGACTTGTTGAAATGATTTCTGCCTAAGGGGATGATTCAAGGAGGATGAGAGGGATGTGGGGAGCTTAGTTGGGCAGAGTTTGGACGAGCCAAGTGGCTTGAGAGGTGTGAAGAAATGAGGAGGAGTGCCCTTTTATAAGAGGGGTGAGGGGCACCTTTGGAAAAGCTAGAAATATTAATTAATAATAAATTCATATTCGGTTTATAATGGCTCCAAAGTTGACTATTCAAAGGTTAAGGTGGGGATAGGTCGAAAACCACTCAACCAATAGAATTTAGACAGGTTTGGGTACTTATATTAACCTTATCTTTAAGTATTAACTCTAAGTTAATTAGTTTCACTTTTACAATGTCTCTTTGTATTTTTATATAATATGGTTAATAAACTTACTATATACATCCAAGCGACCCCCAAGTGGTACATTAATGAGGAACCTATCATAATATAAGTCTCTTGGCCGAACCTTAGATTTTTAGGAATTTAATATCAATTAATAATATAATATTTGTTTTAAGAACTCTTTCATGTCAATTTTGACACTATTCAATAGTTGATTTTTGTGAAACTCCTAACAGATTGATTACTTCTAACAAAGTCAATTAAATCAATCCTATTATATCATATTATCATAGAAAATTAGTTTAATTCATTAAAAGTTTCATATTATAATTATTTGGGTATTTATAAATCAATTATTTTAATTTTTCACTATTTTAGTAATTACTGCATCATCATTGTGTCATAAATAAAATAAATTATTTAATTTCTAAAAATTATAAATAAAATATCATTATGTATTAAATCTTTTTATCTTTCTAATGAATATTTATAATCTAAAATCCAACATGTATAACCCAATGTAAAAATTGTTCTTCTAAAAGATGTAAGCTTATGCCATTTTTATTTTTATTTTAACTTTATTAATATAATGTGTCATTATCACTTACAAGTGGATCCATGGGGTTCCAAAATAGACCCAAAGATGCCCATGGTCGACCATGTATCAACCAATAGGGTTGATACACGTTTTAGGGTAATTTAGTATTATTATAATATTATTTTTTTAACCCTTATTTACCGGATTTACCCTTAACCATGGTAAATAAAATATTTTCTGCAGTAATTATTCAAAATGTCTAAAAATAAAAGTTACCTATTTACACAATTTTAACATCCTGATTCCAAATATGGAATCTATTTTTCTAAATTCAAAACACAGAAGTGGCAGAAATTAATTTAAAATTAATTCCCGCTGTCAAAACAAAAAGCGTGTTTTTAAGGGATAATAACTATCAAAAGATTGACACTTGTTTATGTTCGGTTTAATTGTAAAATTATGTCCAATGTCAAACATTAAATTGAATGGTAAAAATATATTCTAAATATACTTTAAAACCACTCAAATTCATAATTTATCACTATTAATTATTTTGATTAAAAACGTTGTTTTTAATGAAAATTTAGTAATTTTCACTATTCATCAAAATATGAAAGTTATCCGAAAAGTACCAAAATTTCACCCTAGGCTAATTTCGATATTCCCAATCCAAAAATGAAGTCCATTTTGAAATATAAAATATATATGATTTCAAAAAGTAAGTATTACTATTCACAACGGCTAGTTTAATTAGTTGTGGTGTGTGTTAGAACTCGAGGTTGCGTACAACATACGCTATCGCATTATTCGAAGGGAAACGTACCGTGGAAGCTTGGGGTGTTACATTAGACATCCTATTCTTTGTTTCCATCTATATCTATAACACTATTTGGATGAATTATTAGATTATATGATAAAAATTGATGTCCCTTATTATCTTCTTCCAAGATATGTTTTGTGATATTGTTCTAGTGGCATTTCCTTCATTTTTCGTTGTGCGGAATGCATTAATTTTTTAGGTATGTGGAATTTCACATCATTTTACAAACTTATTTATAAGTTAGATTAATCCTTATACGTATGTATTATTTTCTATGGCCACCATTGGAATTTTTGTCTTTCATGGTTGGTGGATCCCATTTCAGTCATGTGTGCCCAATGTTTTGATGTTAGTTAGTTCCATCTCATGAGTGTGTTTTATAAACCGTATTTTTTAGTTATTAAAAATTTGTTTACAAATAAATTGCTATGAAATTGGAATGACTGTTTTTGTGTGTTGGAATGATATTTTTAATAAAAGTAAATTTCCTTGGTTTTTCTAAAATTAAACGAAAATGGGTATTTACAAAGAATGGGAATTGTTTTTGAAATGGGTTTCACAACATTAAAATTAATTTAAAAATTCCTACATGGGTTACCTTGGGTACTAGGTGGATTGTTTATCTTGAGGCCATATTATATTGTGGGGGTTATCATTTGGGGGGTTTCTTCTTTTCATATAGTAGTGATTTTTGGCTCTTGTTAGGTACCAAATGTTGGGGTTTCACTTTATGAGGTGTATAACTAAACCTAGAGTATAGATAATTTCCCTCAGGTACAGAACTGTAATATTTATAGGTTTTTGGTTATAATTATTCTACTTCCAGACCTATTATATTATTTGGAGTTTTAATGCCCGTAATTCTACTATTGTTTAGTATTATTTTGATTTAATTTTTGGCCTTGATATACATATTGATTCTTGTGAGAGAAAACATGGAAAATGGGCATTGAAATTGATATACCTTATGGTGTCTTAGAACTATCAGAAAAAAGAAATGTTTATAATTTTTTCTATAAACCAACTTTACATTCTATCATTAATGTTATATAAAATGAGTATAAAATAATTTTTATACATAGACATGTTATGAAACATCAGGGTGGGTTCTTATTGAGACTATTTCTACACAACCTATCCACCTCTTCAGTGGTGCATAGACCTTTATATATTTTCCAATAAAAGAATGTAAGAACACCATTATGAGATATTGAGGTTTCATGTCAGCTATGTTGGGTAAATGGTGGTCATATTCTTGGATTTCATACACTACTTTACATGGAGTAGCTGTTTGGTTTTGTTCCATTATTGTTGGATTTGTCTGTTGGGGTTTATGATACTTTAAATTTTATTTTCAATATAATTATTGTAGTTATGGAACTTATATATTGGATTTAAACTATTAATCATTTCTTCATGAATATTTATTTCATAATTTTTTTGGTTGTCCCAAATCATTCACCATGGTTTATCTTTCGATGCCTAGGGGCTTGTTCCCAGCCCGTGGGTATTGTGAACTACCTATGGTTATCTAATGGGTCGGGTCAGATTTCCAGTGTAAGAGAAAATTGGGTTGGTTTATTATAGTGAACCTAGCCATCTATTGTGTGTGGAATGTTTTCTATGATAACTATTTTATGTTACATGGTAGGGATCCATCAAATGTGCCTATGAAATCATGTTTATTTTTACTTCACATTTCATTGATACCATGCTCTTATCAAATGATCATGATTATTCCATGATCTTAGGTTATTATTTCCCATGTCATCATTTCAAACTATTTACAATATCATGTTATGCCTCTAAAAATGTTCATTTAGTAACAATATTATTATTTAAATTTATTTTTCTCTTACTATGTGTAAAATATCACCCAATATTGGGTTTTTCTTTTCTCCATTTATAAAATAGTGTATTAATTATGAAAAAACATGAAGAGTATATTGTGTGAAGAATTAATGGGTGATGTTGAAGACTTATTATAGATTTATTATCTTCTTACAAAATGATAATGTTATGTCAATCATCTGAGACGACTGGTGAAGATTTAGTTTGTGAATTTGTCAAATTTTATAAAACTCTAAACTAAATTTTTTTTGATCTTAACTATGAGGTATATATTATAATCATAGATGTGTATCACTTTTATTGTCGTTTTTTATGTGATTTCATCAATATATATTGGTAATATTGGTCCCGGGGTGTTAAATTTGGTTTCAAAAAGGTGTTTAGATAACTATAGAGGTTATGATGTTATTGGTTGAGGATGATTTTTGATTTAGGAATGAATTAAATGTTTTATAGGTCGAGGAAGTTCTTTGTTTCAATGGTATACATAAATCATTAGGTTGTAATTATTGAATATTTTATGTTTTATAGCAGCGCGAGACATGAATTGTTCACCCTACTCATTCCCCTAAAGGAATTTATTGATGAAAAATAAGGTTACAATACATGAATGATTTTTAATGATAATACACCATCAACGAATTATTGTATGTATATACTTAAGTTAAATAAAATCAAGTATGAAATTATATATAAAATAAAAATTTTATAAAAAGAAGTACCAATAGGCTAGAAATCAGTTCACTAAATAGACATAGTCACTCTTAATGTACACAACAAGTGCACATGAATCAACCATAAGAAATGCAGCATCTATTACAAAAACATTGTTCCATCTTATGAATCACTATCAATCCTTCAATATTTGAATCATTATTAAAAAAACCTCAAATACCAGTGAGTTCAAAATGATAATTATAAACAAAAAATTAAAATAAAATGAAACAAATGAAAAATCTTTGGAGAGATAAAAAGACAATGGAGTTTAATTGATCCAGTAAATCATTTAGAATCATCTCCCTCCCTAAATAGATCAAAGATGTCAAAAAATACATCTTGTTTTCCATTTATATTTTTTTCCCACCAGTCAATGATGACATAACATTAAATATTACCGCATATAAAAATATAAATAAATCATCCCTTATAAAAGACGTATTTTTCAGATAAAACCATTCAATATCGTAAGAATCATTATCTAGATTCAACAATACAATATTCCCTATAGAGAACGGTATATATAACATAATTGTTGGAATAATTCTCTTTGGATTAGAGAAAAAAATACCAAAGGATATGAAAATTAATAAGGAGAAAACCAACACTACATGAGATAGTTTCCAAGGAGACTTCAGGTTCCACAGAAATCTTCAAGACTGAACCACGTTAGAACACTCAAAAGAAAACAGATGAAGAAAAAAACAAAATAAAAAATAAATTGAATTAAAATTATATGAATACAGGAAAATATCCAACTCATGTTAAGAGACACATAAAACATAAATGAAATTACTACTAAACTACAACTAACATTAAAAATTACAATGATGTACTACAACTATCTGGAGAGAAAGAAGCAAGAAATAAGAATAAAACATGATAAAACAAAATAAATATTTGCCCTTTAATATAAATATGGATATTTATATATATATTAGATCCTCCAGAAACTCTGGTGACATATAGATTGTTTGGAAAACCTAGTAATTAAATCTAAGTTTGGATATAAGAAAGTGGATGCAATTTTGATTAAAAACCTCTAGGTGTAATAACTATAAAAAGAATTGAACATGTATATCTCAGTCATTAATCTAGTGATTGGTGAATGGTTTCTATCGATTAACATTTCTAGATACTCTCTAGGGATATTTTTGGGTGGATTAACCTTCTTTTTATAAATCGTTATAATGGATTTTAAAATAAGTTTTTTTCTGGGAAAATTAAATTAGACAACAAAATAGTAAAATGGACAAGGAAACATAGATAGAAGAGAAATAATCTTTAGTTAGTTTATTCCTATAATTTATTAAGTATTTATTATATGGGTATTGTTTTCCCTTCATACATTTACCTACATTTTATCTACTTGTTAAGGAATTAGATCGGTAATCATGAGAATGTGTAGATTACCGCAACATTAACGATGTGTCTTATATGAATTTACCACCTAACATTGATTTAACTGAATGTTTAGTTAATAAAATAATATTTTTTTATAAAATTATAAAATTAATTATGTTATAAATTTTCATATACCATCACTCCATCCATTTATTAGGAAATGGTTTCTTTAATCATGTGTATGCGATGACTTCCACCTCCACGACAAATGATTTTCATTTCAAAAAACCTCCCATCACTAATGTATGTAATAATTACTTTATTTGATATATAAAATATATAATACTTATATAATCTTATATAAATGTAATATTAACATTATGAAATATAAATTTTTTTTCCCATTCTTTCATTTTGGAATGTTTTTTTTGTTCTGTTTACTACCTACTATATAGTTGTTTTTCTGGTTATAGCATAAATGTTTAAGGAATTTTTTATAATATAAATTTAAGGTTATAATATTAAATTAAAGATGTTTGAATGGTTATTTATCTATAAAATTAATATCTAATAAATTTAATGTTATATATAATCACTTCATTAACAACTATCTAAACATGTTTATCTTTGGAATCATCTTTATGTGTCATAATTTATAAAAATTAATTAATGAAAGTGGAAAATTATCAAGAACATTTCAAAAATTATAACTTGGGAAATAGTGAATTTAATAAACCATTATGATAATATAAAAAAATTGTAACCATTTTTAGAAAACAATGACATGTGAGAATAATGGTTTTCTACTGGAGAGAGAAATAAGTATGATTTTTTTGAAAACATTCGCCTCATCTCATTAATCATTTAAGAGTGAAAAATTAAGGGGATTTTTTTGAAATCAAGAAAAAACTATGGGATAAGATAATTCATGATTTTATTCATTGTTATATAATAATATTTCTTCATTAGAAAATTAATTATATTAAATCTTGATTAACAATGAAATTTTTTCAAAAACCCATTACCACATCCGTGTCATTTTAATTATAATAAAAATAAAAGAATATAATAAATTAAACTATGAATATAATTAAAAAATTAATATTCATTTTATGAAATTTAAAAGGGCTAGTATATACTCTTCATAAAATAATACAGGTTTCAAATATACCTTACGTCCCAAAAGAGGTGATTTATGACAAAAATCCCTTCCTTTAGTTTTTAATTATTTCAAACATGTTAGAAACTACTATATAATAAATATAGTTATATTATAGATCTATTATAGTAACATAACTATTTATATCATATCATATATTATTTACTTTTGATCATTTATTACATATTTGTTAACAATTCCTTGTTAGAATCACATTTTAGGTAATAACTACAATGTTTTCCTTCAATGTTTTGATTTGTTATTTTTTTAAATTTAATTTGATCATGTTTTAATTTTATAAATAGTTTAAAACATTATATAAATAATAGATATATTAATATATAAAAATATATATTGAAAATGGATTACACCTTCCATGGTGATAGTAGTTGTACGTACACATGAACACTGTTTCCATTTTCTCGATCAATGTATGAATTTAAATTTAAATAATATACCAGCACTCTAGAAAAATTATTATTTTATATATTTTCCATAGAACAATAAAATTTATCCTCTACAACTTTAATTTAAATCCTTAGTGAAAGATGAATCACATCACTACACGAGGCTGTAGTCTGCCGTATGCATGAACGATGAAATTGTATCCCTCATAGAATAGAAGATTAGAAGGTATATGAGATATTTTAAATAACGAGGAATAATTTGGTGAATCATATAATATACATTAATTAATTATATCCTTATTACCATCCAAGTAATATGGAAGTGTGAAAAACACATAACATAAGTTTGTGAGGAGGTAATCTGTTATAGATTTGATTAATGTTACTATTTTCTAAAGAGAAGGAATATAATAATATTGATGTGATATTATAAATAAATTATTATAATAATATAAAAAAGATAATATATAAAAATTAAATCCAACATTATACCCATCCTTGAGAGGTAGAAATGGAAAACAAACTACACTAGTTCGTGAGGCGATAGTCTGTCACACATTAGATTAACTATATTGTTTTCCATTTTATGGAAGAGGAGATACATGCAGATCAAAAAATTAACATAATAAAATTTAATTATATTTTATATAATTTTTTTTCATATAATATTATTTGTATAATATTATAACGAGGTGGAAGAAGATGTAATATGAAAACACAAGTTTATGAATATTACATCTTTTTCGAAGAACCTCTTTAGATTTACAAATAATTCCTTACTAGAAGGGATTACTATATAAAATAATTAATATTTAATGTTGTGAGGAATGTATTGAGGTATTTAGGTTGGTATTGGACTAACCAAAGGGTTATGTATGTTTGAAGAGAAGATAAGAGGCGATGTCCTTTATTGTGTGGGGGAGAGGACACATATGGTTTTTTTGTAAATGAATAAAATATAACCATGTTTTTTACATAAAAAGGGATCTAAAATGGGTCAATAACAAGACCTAGTGGTTATAAGGTCAAAATATTTCTATTAATTTTATTTTTGACATTTTTATATCTCATTTTACCCTTTTACATTTTAGTTTACCCAATGATAATCCTTTTTTTACATTGAGGACAATAATTAATTTTTACTATATTTACTATTCATTATGTTCACAATATATTTTAAGTAATTAGATAATATTAATTATGATAATTTAAAATATTTAATCCATTTTTATGAATTATAACCACATAAGTGAACTAATATAATTTAAAATATAAACCCATATGCATAATGGAAAAGAGGGTTTCTAAAGATAAATTCGTCAAAGGATAATATGATAATTATAAAAAACTAAAAATAACATAATTTTAACATTCCACATTCAAAATAAAATTTAATTTTTTCAAATAAATTTTCAAAAAATAGAAAAAATTGATTTCAATATATTTTCTCAAAATCTAACAAAACTTCTTTTAGAAAAATATAGTTTTACGCATAATGTTGGATTGATTTGTATCTTATTATAAGAGAATACATAATATGAAGGAAAAAAATTTGGTTTAATATATAATATATATAAATTTAATTAAAATCATTCACTAAAAATTATTTTTTGGATTCATTGAGGTAAAACACTTTTGAGCATAAAAAATAGTTTTCCATAAATATATTTCCTTTATTTTCAAAAAAAAATAATTTAATTTTTAATTAATTATTAATTAAAGAAATGAATATATATATATTCTTAAAACATATATTTTCATAATTTTTTTAATACTATTCATAACATCCATTCAAATAACGATATGATAATTATCGCATTAAATAATCATATTTTAATAATATATATATTTTTATTAAAATATGGTGTTTCATGTAATGTAAGCTATAAAAGGGCCTAATTTTATTTAGTAAAACCTTATTTCATAAATTATCTAGGTGTTATATTCTACCCCCCATGAAAGTAATTTCCCTCTTAAAATTCCCCACATTGGTACAAAAAACTAATTTCACTTCTGCCTCATGACATCCTCAAGCTCCCACATAGCTTCCTCAAGCAGATTGTTTCACCACAAAACATTAACGCAGTGAGTGGACTTGTTTTTCAGCACATCCTATGTATAACCCAAAATATCAACATGTTTTTCCTCTTATGAAAGATCATTATATAGTGTTACGATATCTGTTTTCAGTACATGTGAAGGTTGAAGTATGTAATTCATCACGATAGATATATGAAATACATAATTGAAAAGACAGAGGTATATTCAAAGCACAAATAAATATGTTTCCATCCCAATATGAATAATAATTTCAAAGGGTCTAATATACCTATGGATTAATTTTCCCTTATTTATTCTATAGGGAAATTAATTAAAAAATCATCCCAAAAAGTTCAAATTCCATATCATTTTGATGATTGATTGTATAACTTTTTGGTCAGGTTTTTACCCTAATGTAACATATAATGGATCTAAACTTTTCTGTCATTTCTTCAGCTTTCTCTAGACCTAATAGATTACTTTTAAAAAAATCATTATATCAACATAGATATATGTACTTATTTCAATATTGGTATTTATAAGGAGCCTTGTTATATTTTCAGTGAAATCAATTTTTATAAGAAAAATATTCTTTAGAAAGGTGTTAATCGTAACCACCCATGAATTTCCATGAAGAATATATCCTCATATCCTTTAAAGACGAATTTTCCACTCAAAATTCCCATTTTTATAGGATAATATGCAATTATTAAACTGAAACATGTATCAAGATATTTCTAAATCCCATAACATAACATTGAGATAAACCAAAAATCCCAATCAAATACAATAGAATGTGGTAATTCATGATTATTTACCACTTAATGTATGGTATTGAATTATGATCAAGAGATAAGTCTTCTTTGATAATAATGATGTCTGATGAATTTTTAAGGAAATTAAATACAACCCATATATCATTAAACCCTTTAGACATTTAGGGGAGTCCAATGAAAAAAATCATGGTGATGTTTTTTCCATATCCATTCTATAATGGACAATTGTTATAACATTCTGTTTAAACATTATCTATTAGCGTTAACATATTGACATAGTATTCACTAATATATATACTCACCAATTTCTATCTTTATATCGTTGAATGAAAATTATATTTCTTATAGGACAGTGGTAGGTGATATACCCAAGTAACCGTTCGATTGGGTGTTCAAGCCCCATGTCTTCTGTAGATGTTATAGGTTTTCACATGACATGTGTGTTATATATTTCCAAAATTATATCAACCAAAACTGAAGTAAAAAATAATTTACCCAACATAAAAGATAATATAAACCATTAAACATACCAATTAATTTAATGTTATGTCCAAAAATGTAATGTTAATCATCTAAAAAGAAATAAAATATATACAAAACCAAAGGGTTTAATTGCTGTAAATGTATTCCAACACATCTATAATCTTAATAAACACACATCCCAAAATACCTCAAAAGGGTTGTCTACGACTTTGAACATATGATCAACCATAACCTCATAAACCCGTGATGATATCCATAAATCTTAAGTTAATCTTATATAATTAAAAATATAATCTCCCAAATGATAATTCACAATTTGTTCTTTAATGATAACATAACTTATGAAAAAATAATTCTATCAGATTCTTTGGTTTATCCATGTACTAATAGTGTATCAAATGGGGATTCATTATTCAAAAATCCATATATAGGTATATAATAAATTATTATAATCAATTCAAGTTCCACTAATGGATTAATGATATTATTTTCCTCGGGATTATTTAAGAAAAATGAAACATGACATTCAAAAATATGTAGTAGAGGAAACATATAACATAATTACTGTGATTTTCATCATCTATTCTGATTATATAAGCAATATATTTGGTCTTTATCTTCATAGGGAGTTGAGTCTTTTCATACATATTAACCCTAGGATTGGTACATTTTTTCTCATAATTCCCAAACTATTTTTACATAATGAAGGAAAGATTAGGTTGTGCATCATATGAATATTTATATATATTTTCATCATTATCTAACATCTTCACCTTATTTTAACATTCAACCAATTGGTTAATTTTAATTCCAAAATTAAATCAATTAGTTGTCCACTTAATAAAATTTCATCATTGGATTATTTTCACACTTCAAGAATAATAAAAGTATCATCTTACTTTCTCCAGGATTTTTCGAGTTTCTCTATAATTCTATATTTGATTTTTTATCAAAACCATATCATTGAAGGATAAATTAAATCTACATTTATAACTATATAGAAATAAAAATTAATTAATTATAGTTACTGATGTCACTTATGAATAATTCAAATTAATGATAAACTTTTATGCCACTGAATAATCGATCAATCATACCATCAGGCATTATAGTAATACCAGAATAAAAAAATTAAGTCTTGTAAAATTTTCATCTTATTTTCCGGTATATTCACCATACTTCTACATTTTCTCAATTAATCCCTTCTTAATTTTTCATACAATGAATATGAAAAAAGTACTTATTAAAAAAATAATCTATTAAATTATCCCACTCCATTGATTAAATTTAATCTTGTTGACTCATATTATTTATAAGAGTTCACCAGCAATCAATTTAATCTTCCAAAATATATACATCGAATATGATTTTTTCATGCTTCAAAAGTTGGGGAATATAAAAGAGCATTTTAGCGGTACTAATACTTTTCATAATAACTAGGGAGTTTTTGGAGCCCCAAAAAGAATGTGAATGATTTTTCATGATGGAATAAAACAACATTCTTGCCTCATTTTCAAATTTTGAAGTTCAAAATGATTTTTAAATTTGGAATGTTGTGTGAGAAAAAAAATATTGAGTTCCAAAATATTTATCTATCATCAGTAAAATAATTTCTTTTTCTTTTACAATCAGTATTAACATGATTTAATTAGGTTATAACCATCTAACAAAACCAAAAAACCAAGTGTAATAAAAAATAATTATAATCATTAAAAATAATTAATATTGTTTCAAAATCATGAAACCCTATTTTATATTTCTGAAACATGAGTTTTAACATTGAATATTGATGCTCATTATATATTCAAATTCTCCACTATGGTTCATAAATAAAATATGAATAAACCAAATCATATCCGTTATGTGTGTTAAAATAGGTGCATAATAACGCATGTTGTCATGTACTAGTTAATTATCCAGTTAATTCCAATGTTCATTTTTTTGAGTTATTACCATTAGGAACAAATATTGTTGAACCATGTCAATTTATAGTATCTATATATAGATATACTTATATGTAAACCACATAATTTTATCTATAACAAAACATTGGTATTTTATTCTATACATAGGCTTACCCAATGGGTTCTCACAAAATCGTCATCATCATAGTGTCCCTTTGGATAACTAATCGATTTTCTGATACCAACTATAATGAAATAAACTTATAATATATAAATATTACATATTAATATATTAAAATTCATTACTTATTGTAATTATAAAAAATTTTACCATTTAGGTATATTGTATTTAGAAATATGGAAACATAAATAATAGATCCCTAATTGAGCTACAATATCCCCCAAAAATTTCATCATTTTTTGAAATAATATTATAAATATCATACACAATAAATTTATTCATAACATGGGGAAATGAACCCTATTAAAGGGTGATCTTAGACACTAAATATGGATGAATGTGGGATATATCGTTTAATGATCATATAAATGTATATGATAAGAATAAGGATATAATATCTTGAACATAACATAAAACGTTCATAACCAACATTTCATAAAATATAAACAAGATTCATTTCATAAATCATCATCATTCCAATATAAATTTTATATATTAGTTTGAAATCATCATAAATAGTTAAATATAATATCATGCCATAAATATGTGGCACCATAATTTTTATAGAAACCAATTTATTTTTCATGGATAAATATCAAGACCATAAAACATTGTTTATTAGTGCCCTTTATGTATCATTACCTTAAGCCTATTTCCAATTATAGGTTAAGCCCATTGGCCTTTTCCCGTTATGAATCAAGCTCGTTGACATGTTTTACATTATTATCTCATGAGAATGATATATTTAACCAATACATTGGATGTACATAGAGGTATGAACCATCAAATAATGAAAACAATATATACGTGTGAGACAAGATTATAAAAAATTCATCAAATCATAACGTATGAAAAGAAATTTGTTTCATAAATCATTTCATTATATAATACCCATGTAAACGATTCAAATTTGATTGAAATATTTTCATAAAAAAATAATCCATATAGAGAAACAATAATGATGGTATCATTAGATCATATCACCATTAAATATTATGTATTATAAATGATTTCATCTTTGATGGAAAATTATTTTGATTGATAACATGGATATTTATTTAAGGAAAATAGTGATTCAACCTTAAAAAAATATTAAAACATAAAAACTTTATAAAATTCATTAATTTAAAAATAAAATTAGAAAATTATAAAGTAATATTTAAAGGCCATTATAACATTTATATAGGAAAATATCATTTCCGCTTTTATAAACACCTCTTAAAACATATACCATTATCTAATCCATTTATTTGAAAATAACCTAAAAATTATATAAATGAATCATTTATGAATATTTAAAACATGTCATAAGAAGAAATCCATACCAATATGAAAATAACATTTTAAAACCAAATAATTTTTCAAAATCAATTTCTTTGAAAATATCTTGGGAAAGATATAATGGCAGATTTAAATGTTATTTTAAAATTTTCATGAGGAAAATATCCATTCCACTTTGAAATACATTTTTCAAAACATAAAAAAATTTAAAATTCATGTTCGTTGAAAAAAACCATGAAAACATATAAATGAAACATGAAAGAGAACAATAGTCCGTATGAAGGTCAATTCCATACATTTCATAAATGTAAAAATACATATTCTTTTTATTTTTTATGTAATAGAAAATTGGCCCTTGTCAAAATACAAAATGAATATTCATTTTACAAAACCCTGTTAAAAGTAAATTATGGATATGAGTGTATTTAATATGTCCATTAAACAATGGTAAAATTTAAATTTTTTTAATAATACATATATATAGAAGTAATAGGGTTTTTAACTGAAGAGAGAAATTTAATTTTTTTTTATAAAAATATAATTTTGGTGTATTTAATCATTTTAGAGAAGAAAGTGAAGGGAAAAAATATATGCACTATAAATTACCACGGTAGAATAAAATAAATTATTTTCCTGAGATTTATATCATGAAATTTTATCATCGAATACATAATCACAAATAATCTAGAAAAAACAACTATATTTTAACAAAAAACCATTCCAACTTTTACATCTTTTGAATCATAATAAACATACCAGAATAACAACGAGTGAAAATTTAAATATCATTTAAATACTTATATTTTTTATATAACATGTCAATTGTAACACCCTGAAGTTTTCAAACCTCTTAAATGAAAATTGGTCATTTTCTTTTATTTTGTGCTTTTAAAGTTCTCTCTCTAAAACAATCAGAATGTAAAATGTAAAAACACGTAACTTTTATTTAATGAATTCAACACTGAAGGGTCTTACATTTTTCGGGCTACAAGAAAAAGCTCACTAACCAAATATTCCAACCAAGAACCCGATTACAATAATGGGAAGACTGCTTAAAACTACTAAGAGCCCGAAAATGCGGTAGGGATTTCGAGAATCAATCATAAGAAACATAAGGATTATTGAAGCCACCGCGATCGTACTCAGCACCAAGGGGATCACACGAACCATATTTGCTTCTCCTTCGGTCACTTGGGGTAAGGGACACCCGAGACCAAACCTTTATTTTTATAAGAACCCTAATATGGCCGTTGAACCCCGAACGACTATATTTTTGACCGTTGGTTTATTTTGACCGTTGGGTCTCCTTATCCTCTATGTTGACCGTTGGAAATATGATGATTTACCCCAAAAAAGATCGGTATGATAAGTGTGTATTTTGCTTTAATATTTCAAAATGACATCAATGTTAATTTAGTTAATTTACCTCTTGTTTTCCCAAAAATGAAAATTTTATATTACGTTTCAAAACAAAAAAAAATTAATATTATTGTTTTTCTACCACTATGCATATCAATTTGAACAACAACTTTTATTTTCTAGTTATATTAAACCTGAAGGATTTATGTTTTATGAGTTATATATGTTGCATCAAATTATATATATTATTTCTTTTATAATTTGACATTTGATAATTATTTTGGAAACTACGGTTTCTTATATTCACGTATTTCATAATTATATCAACAAACTTTGATTAAATATAGTTATGTTTAAAAATAATCCTTAATTGAGAATATTAAGTTAATTAACGAACAAAGGAAATTAAAATATATATATATATACATATATATATATATATTCATGTTAGCACAATTATCTTAAGTTACCATACTTTATAAAATTATGTTTTCTTCACTATAAAATAAAAATTTATTACTTTCAAAATTTGGGTTAAATAATATTTTTGTTAACATGAAAATTTTAATTTAGATAAGTATCATTAATTATTAAATTATATGTTTTGATAAAAAGAAATAGAGAAAAATGAAAATATAACTTATGTTTAAAATAAGGGTTTAATAGTTTAATATATAGGGGTATTAATAACCCTTGACTTAGGATAATAATAGTTTATTAATAAGGTTATATTAGTGAATTTATAATAGGTTTAATAAAATATTAAAACAACCGTTTTTTTCTGTTAAAAACGTTGAAATAAAATGATATTGCGTAAATAAAAGGAAAACGAACGAAACCGCGTGTTTCGTTTTTTTTATAAACCCCACGTCGACCCCGGGCCGTCTGATCTGGACCTTTTCAAATCTGGGCCGTCCATTGATTTCGCGTCTCTCTCTCCCCAGCAGCTCCTTCTTCTTCGCGTGCGCACCAAACCAGTGGGGAAGGCTTCGTTCTCTCCGCCTTGGTCGACCGTAGCCACGTGGTTCCTTCGCCCGAGCCGACAACGGTTCCCCCCCCCTCTCATTTTCTTCCACGAAGTCGACGCCGCTCTCTTTATTACCTGGTCTCGGTTCCCTCATCTCCCTTCTCCCAAAGTCTTTTTTTTAAAAACCTACAGTTGCACCAAAGCCCGGGGCTGTGATTCCCTGGTGTCCTCTTCAGCGGCTTCCACAGAGACCATCGAGGACACTTGCTCCTCCTACTCTCCGTGTCGGTAAGGGTTGAGTTCTGTTTTGAGTTTTTGTTTGAAGTTTCGTTATATATATATATATATATATATATATATATATATATACGGATTATGTGTGTGACTATCCATCCTGTGTTATACAACCGAAAATCACATGCCTCTTTGCCACATCTTCCTCATCTCCACTCCGAACTAAGGTAAGGGAGAAGACTTGTTATGGGTTCTGTTTGAGTTCGGTGTATATATATATATATATTTACATGTTATATATTTTCGGTATGTACGAACCCTGTGCAAACCCGAACCTTGTGGACTTCCCTCTTAGCCTGAGGAACTGAATAGTAGAAAAAGGAAATCATATCCTTCATTTCTTTTCATTTCCACAAGATTTTCAAAGTTATATAATTATGTTGTATAAATTTTTACAAGATTATAAAGGACCATATAAACCAGTTTATACCTGCGTTCGCCTCTCATTTTTATATAAAATATGTATGCAGGACCATATGAGACAATTCATAACTTGATGAGTTATCAAAATTATATATATATATACCCCGTTAAAATTTATTACTCCAAATAACGATACAAAGACAATTTATAAACATGGTTATGTATATGATGAAGATTAAGGAGTGGTTTAGTGTCAAAATAATTCCTCCAATTGAAAATATCCATTTATCAGCGTTTTGACAATTCGTGCACTTTTTGTAAAAATGTGTGGCATGAACCCCCCCTTAAGAATTTATATGTTTCCAAGTGAATGTGTTTTTAAAATTTCAGTTTCCAAAAACTTTTTATTTATTTATTTATCAGGACTTGGTTATATATATATATAAATGTAGACACATAAGTTTCTAATAATTTTAATTGATGCTAAGCCAACATGTGTATCGCACCGGTGGACCGGCTTAACTTGAAAATTTAAGTACCCTCAATGAAACTTATACTTGTAAAGAATGTGTTTTGCATGTTTAAAGATATGAACTATGAATTTATGGTTTTATTTAATGAACATGATGAAATTTTACATGACAATCCACTTTGTTTAGTATTCCAGTTATTTTTGCATGTGCAAGAGTAAGTTGATTTAGTTTATTTGCATCAATGTTTAATCTGAAGCCAATAGCCTAGTTCTTTTTACATCTACGTCATGATCCCCTTGAAGTCATGAATATGTATGTAAAAAGGAGTTTTGATTATGAATGTATGGAACCCCATGAGTGAATGACCAAGTCAAGATATGAGAGGGATGTATTGGGCTTAAATATTTATGGACGGGTGCGCCCGGAATTATACAGCGCTCCAATGCATTGGGTAAAGCAAGAGTCTCATGAGACGTCAAGTGCAACGGTCTTGGAGAATATCCTTGGCTTGTGCTATCAACTGCAACGGTCTTGGAGAATATCCTTGGTTCGTGCTATCAAGTGCAACGGTCTTGGAGAATATCCTTGGCTCGTGCTATCAAGTGCAATGGTCTTGGAGAATATCCTTGGATCGTGCTATCAAGTGCAACGGTCTTGGAGAATATCCTTGGCTCGTGCTATCAAGTGCAACGGTCTTGGCGAATAGCCTTGGCTCGTGCTATCATGTGCAACGGTCATGGCAAATGGCCTTGGCTCGTGCTACCATGGGAAACGGGATTGGCATTTGGCCTTGACCCGTACTAAAATTATGGTCATGACATGAGGTCTTGACAAAGTCCGGTATTATGCATCCCCTCTGCATGTAATGATAAAGGTTAACCAGGGGTTAGTTCTACTAACAGGACAACCCCTAGTTGAAAGCTCCCAAGATCATGAAAGTGTACTTTATGCAATAAGAACTGTTTTCATATGGTAAACTGTTAGATGATCTGCATTTTACTCATGATCCATGATATGCATGTCTTCCCTGTTTAGTCATATAATTCTTTTAGAAGTAAAGTAACTTTGTTTTTAGCATTATGCATTATTTATTCTTCTTATATTGCGCACTCTGATCATGTTTATTTTTAAGCTCATTTCAAGTACGTGCTTCTTTGTGGAAGTGGTTTTCAAAGGAAAATGGATCTCATGTTTTAAGAAAAGATAATGTTTTAGTTTTAACAAAGTGTTTTATTTTCTTCAAAAAGGCCTTCTTTGAGAGAGGATTTTCTTAAAACGTTTTTAAAACCCCTTACTGAGCATTTTTGCTCACCCTACGTTTTGTTTAAAATTTTTCAGGCATGGAATGTACTGATGAAGTTTATCAGAGCAGCTGGTTTCCCAGAATCCTGAACCTCGCGATCTTCTGTAGTCATGGTACATGATATAATTTTTGTAAAAGTTGTAATGAAATGCTAAGTATATCATGTCTCATGAGGCACCCTGGGTACCGGGGTCGCTACAGTTGGTATCAGAGGATAGGTTCAGGAAACTCTGGAAAACCAGGTGATATAAATATATTGCTAAGACTAACTAAGTAAGAATGTTATAACTTTCAGATGGCTGATGTACCTACCGACCTTTTTTCACTCCCCACTGAGGCTCTAGAGAACATTATATCTCTATCCAGCCGTGAAAACTTCCTGAATTATGCCCAAATTCACATGACGTGTAAGCACTTTTACGTTGTGTCAAACTCATCTAGTGTGCTTAGTCTCCACCGGGGAATGGGGATGGATTATCTCCTAATGATGATGACCCAGTTTCCCTCGTACGCACGTCGGGGAAGGTATCACGAAGGACTCTTCCGAGTGTTCACAGATGGAGAGGAATTTGGCACAATGCTAGATAACCCTTTTCAAGAAGCTGCTGCTGCTGGGGACCTCCGAGCGGCTTATCTGTGCCAAGTCCTACACTACGGCTTCTGGGGCCAGTTAATGGACTTTGGAGCATTGGAAAATGAGTCCACCCGTGTGTCTCTTAGGCAAGAAGTGCACACCGATGTTTCCCAACTCCACACCCCTCATGCTAAACTCAGGAGGCATTATAAATGTTCCCATGAGTTTAGTCCTGTATGTTCATCTTGTGTGTGGTTTGAAGAGGTAGGAAGTTTTTCCACTCTTTGTGGCGTACGTCTTGTGAACTCAGACATTGCCGTGTAAACTTTTTCACAAATGGATGTTTCTTGTTTGTTTTCATGTCTTCACCGTATCTATGTTGTTAAGAGTTTCCCCTCGATGTTTTCAGATGGCTGGACAAACGAACATCTCATACCTACCCGATGAGCTAGTAGAAGTCATCTTGATCAAGGCATTCATGGTGGATTACCCATCATTTCTCCACCTACGAGGGTCCTGCCAGCGTTTGCTCAATTTAGCAAACGGTCCAGAGATTCTTCGGCTATGTCGAGAGAATAATCGCGTCTTTCAGCTCATCGCTGCTGCTCAACTCCCCTGCTATAGGCGAAGGGGAATGTACTTTGAGGGCCTGTTCCAATGTTTCACTCTGGCACAAAACTTTACTGCCAGAGCGTGCTTTCTCGTGGCTGCCCAGGATGGCCAGCTCAGCGCAGCATATATGTTCCAAGTCTTGAACATCAGTCTCCTCGATCACACCGTCCCTCTCGACTACCTCGAGCAGGATGTGGCCAGAAGAGTCGTCAAGGAGTTTATATACTCGGACATATCTGATCTTTGCATCGCACGAGCCTCCCTTTGGAAGCCCGTGTGCAGTACACATGACCAGGAGTTCAGGGAGCACTGTTCTAGGTGCATCTGGACTAGGGAAACCGAAGAGTTATGTGCCAACTTTGGTGTCCCGTTTACCGATCCAGATCCACTGTTTCGGTAGAGTTTTACGTTTGGAGTTTCAGTTTCTTTTTTTTATGATAGAATTGCGGGGACGCAATTCTTTGAAGGGGGAGATAATGTAACACCCCGAAGTTTTCAAACCTCTTAAATGAAAATTGGGCATTTTCTTTTTTTTGTGCTTTTAAAGTTCTCTCTCTAAAACAATCAGAATGTAAAATGTAAAAACACGTAACTTTTATTTAATGAATTCAACACTGAAGGGTCTTACATTTTTCGGGCTACAAGAAAAATCTCACTAACCAAATATTCCAACCAAGAACCCGATTACAATAATGGGAAGACTGCTTAAAACTAATAAGAGCCCGAAAATGCGGTAGGGATTTCGAGCATCCATCATAAGAAACATAAGGATTGCTGAAGCCACCGCGACCGTACTCAGCACCAAGGGGATCACACGAACCATCTTTGCTTCTCCTTCGGTCACTTGGGGTAAGGGACACCCGAGACCAAACCTTTCTTTTTATAAGCACCCTAATATGGTCGTTGAACCCCGAACGACTATATTTTCGACCGTTGGTTTATTTTGACCGTTGGGTCTCCTTATCCTCTATGTTGACCGTTGGAAATATGATGATTTACCCCAAAAAGGATCGGTATGATAAGTGTGTATTTTTCTTTAATATTTGAAAATGACATCAATGTTAATTTAGTTAATTTACCTCTTGTTTTCCCAAAAATGATAATTTTATTTTACGTTTCAAAACAAAAAAAATTAATATTATTGTTTTTCTAACACTACGAATATCAATTTGAACAACAAATTTTATTTTCTAGTTATATTAAACCTGACGGATTTATATTTTATGAGTTATATATGTTGCATCAAATTAGATATATTATTTCTTTTATAATTTGACATTTGTAAATTATTTTGGAAACTACGGTTTCTTATATTCACGTATTTCGTAATTATATCAACACACTTTGATTAAATATAGTATAGTTTAAAAATAATCCTTAATTGAGAATATTAAGTTAATTAACGAACAAAGGAAATTAAAATATATATATATACATATATATATATATATATATTCATGTTAGCACAATTATCTTAAGTTACCATACTTTATAAAATTATGTTTTCTTCACTATAAAATAAAAATTTATTACTTTCAAAATTTGGGTTAAATAATATTTTTGTTAACATGTAAATTTGAATTTAGATAAGTATCATTAATTATTAAATTATATGTTTTGATAAAAAGAAATAGAGAAAAATGAAAATATAACTTATGTTTAAAATAAGGGTTTAATAGTTTAATATATAGGGGTATTAATAACCCTTGACTTAGGATAATAATAGTTTATTAATAAGGTTATATTAGTGAATTTATAATAGGTTTAATAAAATATTAAAACAACAATTTTTTTTATGTTAAAAACGTTGAAATAAAATGATATTGCGTAAAAAAAAGGAAAACGAACGAAACCGCGTGTTTCGTTTTTTTTATAAACCCCACGTCGACCCCGGGCCGTCCGATCTGGACCTTTTCAAATCTGGGCCGTCCATCGTTTTCGCGTCTCTCTCTCCCCAGCAGCTCCTTCTTCTTCGTGTGCGCACCAAACCAGTGGGGAAGGCTTCGTTCTCTCCGCCTCGGTCGACCGTAGCCACGTGGTTCCTTCGCCCAAGCCGACAACGGTTCCCCCCCCCCCCTCGTTTTCTTCCACGAAGTCGACGCCGCTCTCTTTATTACCTGGTCTCGGTTCCCTCATCTCCCTTCTCCCAAAGTCTTTTTTTTAAAAACCTACAGTTGCACCAAAGCCCGGGGCTGTGATTCCCTGGTGTCCTCTTCAGCGGCTTCCACAGAGACCATCGAGAACACTTGCTCCTCCAACTCTCCGTGTCGGTAAGGGTTGAGTTCTATTTTGAGTTTTTGTTTGAAGTTTCGTTATATATATATATATATACGGATTATGTGTGTGACTATCCATCTTGTGTTATACAACCGAAAATCACATGCCTCTTTGCCACATCTTCCTCATCTCCACTCCGAACTAAGGTAAGGGAGAAGACTTGTTATGGGTTCTGTTTGAGTTCGGTGTATATATATATATATTTACATGTTATATATTTTCGGTATGTACGAACCCTGTGCAAACCCGAACCTTGTGGACTTCCCTCTTAGCCTGAGGAACCGAATAGTTGAAAAAGGAAATCATATCCTTCATTTCTTTTCATTTCCACAAGATTTTCAAAGTTATATAATTATGTTGTATAAATTTTTACAAGATTATAAAGGACCATATAAACTAGTTTATACCTGCGTTCGCCTCTCCTTTTTATATAAAATATGTATGCAGGACCATATGAGACAATTCATAACTTGATGAGTTATCAAAATTATATATATATATATATACCCCTTTAAAATTTATTACTCCAAAGAACGATACAAAGACTATTTATAAACATGGTTATGTATATGATGCAGATTAAGGAGTGGTTTAGTGTCAAAATAATTCCACCAATTGAAAATATCCATTTATCAGCGTTTTGACAATTCGTGCACTTTTTGTAAAAATGTGTGGCATGAACCCCCCTTAAGAATTTATATGTTTCCAAGTGAATGTGTTTTTAAAATTTCAGTTTCCAAAACCTTTTTATTTATTTATTTATCAGGACTTGGTTATATATATATATATAAATTTAGACACATAATTTTCTAATAATTTTAATTGATGCTATGACAACATGTGTATCGCACCGGTGGACCGGCTTAACCTGAAAATTTAAGTACCCTCAATGAAAGTTATACTTGTAAAGAATGTGTTTTTCATGTTTAAACATATGAACTATGAATTTATGGTTTTATATAATGAACATGATGAACTTTTACATGACAATCCGCTTTGTATAGTATTCCAGTTATTTTTGCATGTTCAAGAGTAAGTTGATTTAGTTTATTTGCTTTAATGTTTAATCTAAAGCCAATAGCCTAGCTCTTTTTACATCTACGTTATGATCCCCTTGAAGTCATGAATATGTATGTAAAAAGGAGTTTTGATTATGAATGTATGGAACCCCATGAGTGAATGACCAATTCAAGATATGAGAGGGATGTATTGGGCTTAAATATTTATGGACGGGTGCGCCCGGAATTATACAGCGCTCCAATGCATTGGGTAAAGCAAGAGTCTCATGAGACGTCAAGTGCAACAGTCTTGGATAATATCCTTGGCTCGTGCTATCAAGTGCAACGGTCTTGGAGAATATCCTTGGCTCGTGCTATCAAGTGCAACAGTCTTGGAGAATATCCTTGGCTCGTGCTATCAAGTGCAACGGTCTTGGAGAATATCCTTGGCTTGTGCTATCAAGTGCAACGGTCTTGGAGAATATCCTTGGCTCGTGCTATCAAGTGCAACGGTCTTGGCGAATAGCCTTGGCTCGTGCTATCATGTGCAACGGTCATGGCAAATGGCCTTGGCTCGTGCTACCATGGGAAACAGGATTGACATTTGGCCCTGACCCGTACCAAAATTATGGTCATGACATGAGGTCTTGACAAAGTCCGGTATTATGCATCCCCTCTGCATGTAATGATAAAGGTTAACCAGGGGTTAGTTCAACTAACAGGACAACCCCTAGTTGAATGCTCCCAAGATCATGAAAGTGTACTTTATGCAACAAGAACTGTTTTCATATGGTAAACTGTTAGATGATCTTCATTTTACTCATGATCCATGATATGCATGTCTTCCCTGTTTAGTCATATAATTCTTTTAGAAGTAAAGTAACTTTGTTTTTAGCATTATGCATTATTTATTCTTCTTATATTTCGCACTCTGATCATGTTTATTTTTAAGCTCATTTCAAGTACGTGCTTCTTTATGCTAGTGGATTTCAAAGGAAAATGGATCTCATGTTTTAAGAAAAGATAATGTTTTAGTTTTAACAAAGTGTTTTATTTTATTCAAAAAGGCCTTCTTTGAGAAAGGATTTTCTTAAAACGTTTTTAAAACCCCTTACTGAGAATTTTTTCTCACCCTACATTTTGTTTAAAATTTTTCTGGCATGGAATGTACTGATGAAGTTTATCCGAGCAGCTGGTTTTCCAGAATCCTGAGCCTCGCGATCTTCTGTAGTCATGGGACATGATATAATTTTTATAAAAGTTGTAATGAAATGCTATGTATATCATGTCTCATGAGGCACCCTGGGTACCGGGGTCGCTACATCAATGGGGTAGTATATATACCTCATAAAAGAATATTAGTTCATAACATAACTTATGTTTCAAAGAAGGCAATTTAGGAGGAAAACACCTTCCCTTATGTCTAGAATTCAATTGTACACATTTGAACCTCATGTATAATATATATATTTTTGTTATAAATATATTACAAATATAAATATTTCTATTTATCATACCAAATATGATTTGCGTTTTACCTTTATTACCCATTTATTATCAATTCCTTGTTCAAATCACATTTTAAATAATAACAACTTTGTTTTTCATATATGTTTTGATTTGAAATTTTCAATTATATAACATGGTCATGTTTCCGTAATATAATGAATATTTACCATGATATAAAAATTATATATACTCAGAAAATTTTTATTTATTGAAATCAATAAAATTTCATGATGGAAAATGAATTACATCGTTCATAGAGATGGTGCATCGTATATACACATGAATATAATGAAAGAAAGGTAAATATTATATCAATTTTACAATTAAATTATTATATCATATATATCATATTTATTCATTAAATATATTTTTATAAACATCCATGTAATGAATTATTAAAAAATAAATCACATCACTTCATGAGGCGGTAGTCCACTATACAGAAGAGTGGCGTTATTGTATCCCCCACTAAATAGAAGGTAAGATGGTATTTGTGACATAATAATTATATAAGAATAATTACTCTATAAATATTATAAATATTTATTTAATAAATCCATATTACCATCCGTGAAATATATAAATAAAAAATAAACATCACATCAGTTCGTGACGTGATAGTCCTCCGTACACTCAAGTGATTTTATTATTTTCCACTGGTTTGGAAGGTAAGAAGGTAGAAGTGATATTATACAAAAATAGACTATAATAGTATAGTAACTATAATATTTAGAAATTAAATCCCTCATTATATCAACTTTTTGGAGGTGGTGATGGAAAACGAATAACATCAGATCACTAGGTGGTAGTCTGTTGTAAAAACGATTAACATTTTAATTTCCCATTTCATAGAGGAGGAGAAATATGTTGATCATAACATTAACATAATAAAACATCATTATATATATGATTCTATTTTTATTATGTTATAATATTTGAAAAATATTTAAATGAGGTGGAAGAATAAATAAAAAGAAATTAATGTTTATGAATTTTAACATTTTTTCAAGGAACCTCTTAAGGATTATAACTAAAGACTTATTATGAGAGATTAATAATTAAAATAATTCAAATATGATGTATTAAGGTAATTTGGGATGATATTTTCATAGGTATTTTCTGATAATATTTTTTAGAATGTGTGAACGGGCGAGGATATTGGGTAGACTTTTATATATGGGGGAGTGAATACATTGTTTTTTCAATCATAATAATGTGTACCCATGATTTTCATAATAAATAGCTCCAAAATAGGTTATTATAATACTTTATAGTTTTAATATGGAAATATGTCTATAAAATGAGTGTTTAAAATGTTTTGTGTTCATTAACATCGTATTATTTTAGTTTAACAATATAATGATCTCATTTTAAACTTAACAATTTTATTTAATTTTAACAATTTTTTCCAAATAATTTTGTTTATAAAAATAATATCTATATAATTTTAATATATTAATTATTAGGGATTAAAATATTGATTCTAGTTTTATAAATTCCATTAATCGATGATTAAAATTTTAATTTAAAATTAACATGTAAACTCGATGAAAAAGCTTTTTTCCAAAGGGAGACTTTTCAAAAATTTTAAAGGTTTTATATCTAAATTCAATAAGAAAATTCTAAAAATGATATAATATGGATCCATAATAATTTAATAGAACTAATTTTACTTTTAAAACCATCTTATATCATTTTTTATGTTTTTAAATGCATTAAATTTTATGAAAATCCATAATCAAACCCAATATTTTTCTATATTCACTAAAAATTTAATAATTTGAGATAATTATAAAAAATTATTTATTAGAAAATTATAGCACAAATATTTAAAAAATGAAGTTAATTTTTTAAGATAAATTTTCTTGATGTTAGAAAAACTATTTTTAAAAAGTTGGCAAAATGTAATATAACCACTCTTTAGAATACTATATTTTTTAAGTATAAAATTGAATTTAATGTTATATCATGACTAGAGAACTCATAATGTGAATAATAAACATTCGATTGAATATATGATATATATAAATTTCATTAAAATGATTAAGGAAAATAAATTTTTATAATTCACTGACATGAAACATGATTTTGTGCTTTAAAATAGTTTTAACGAAAAAGAATTCTCTAATTTTCAAATATTTTTTATTTTCATTTAAAATTTATTGGCCTTGGGATAATTTATTTTATATACATGTGTAAACCATATTATTTCCAAATTTGGTTAATATTATTCATGCATTCCATTATTATCTAGATTAAAACTATCATATAAAATAATAATATATTAATAGTATATCGAGTTTCATTAAAACATAGTGTTCTATATAGTGCTAACTAACTAGGTAATTAATTTTTTATGAAAATAAATCATTTAATCGTATGGGGTTACATTTTACCCCATTAAAATAATTTCACACTAGATATTTTTCATATTGGTATAAATAACTGATGAATCTTCTATGTCACTACATCCATAGGTACCCACATAGCCACCTCAAGCAGGTTGTTTCACAAGAAAACTTTTTCCAGATGAGTGGTCTTGTTTCATTTCACTTTATTTGTATAATACAGATTATCCACTAGCCATTCTCTATAAAAATATCATACCCTATCTATAAAACCTATTTTTTCAATACATGTGAAGTTAAATCTATGTACTTCCTCATTAGAGATGCACAAACCTCAATGTGATCTCAACATAAGTTCGTTGGGAGTGTTAATCGATAAGATATCATCCTAATTCGATCAAGAATTTAAAAGGGACCAATTTACGTAATGATCAGTTTATCCTTTATTCATCCACATAGAAATTAATAGATATAGATTATGACCTACTTCAAAGTCTAAATCATTCATATAGTAATAATTATAATTTCTTGTTGACATTGTGTTATTCTTATGTCTAAATAAATGAATCCAACAATCTCTTTTATTTATTTATCTAGATGTCTGACTAAAAATTGTTTTTTCATTTAAATTAATCTGAAAAAACAAGATTTCTATTCTTCATGGAGGGAGAAAATTATGAATTCATAGAGACTAACCCATTAAATAGAGTTTACAATCATCTGGAATAGATACCAAAAATGAATATATAGTATTTAACACTCTAAGTGTTCCTTTTCTAGATAGAACATTTCAAGTGATGTTCCCTTCAATAAATGTGTTACTGATGTGAATACCTTGTTTGTTATATATTTTAATTCCTAATAATTTAATAAAAATCCCATTGATCTCTACCTTGTACTTTAATTATGTGGACAATGAAGGATGATTCATATTTGACAATCATAAACTTTATATTTTTCCTTCTATAATGCATTAAACCAGAATCCCTGGCTCTTGAATATACTCTTAAAGAATTACATATACCATAATACATATAGAAACCACTAAACATGAGGAAATTGGTACCAATCCCAAATCCTCTACCTATCATCTCCCCAAAAATGTAGGAACCATCAACATTTTCCATTAGTCCAACGATAAGAGGATTCCACATTGAAATAGGTTATTGACAATACTATTTGTATAGTGGTAGAAGACACCCCACCCTTCAAAAAAAATCCCTAGTTCAGAAATAAGTATCTGGGTTCTTACCATCATGAGTGTGTATCAGTACATTCATCCTTCAATTAAATTATTTATAGATTCCCAAAGAATCCAGTAAACTACAAAACAATTATAGCTGGAATATTTATTTCCACCGTGTGTTGTCCTACTCCCTAGACCCCATTTTCCAAGGAAGATTATGCTTTATCTCCACTTCCCTGAAGACCCAACTTGTTTCTCACATACCTCTAGATCCCCATAGAACATATCCCATTTGGAAAATGTGCAATGTTGATTCTTGATTCGGTGACCACTACTGGAAAACTAACCTATACCAACGGTTTGGAACCATTGGTATAGGACTCTAAACCGTTGGTATATCCTATACCAATGGTTTGAAGAACCATAGTCAAGTAAGTCGTTGGGATAGGTCTATACCAATGATTTTTAGAAAACCGTTGGTATAATTAATATGAAAATCTATACCAATGGTTCCTTAAAACCATTGGTATATGTATTTCCAAAAAAACAATCACTGGGATTTGATCCCAGGACCTCTGGTTTATCATTGAACGACCTAACCACTAACCTAACATGACTTTTGTGAACATAATTTCATAAATATATAAATATGTATTATCATAATTATTCTAAATTATTATTTATATAATGTTCTGGTTATGAGGATCTGATAAAAAACAAAGGACCTATACTAAAGGTTGTCAATACCGTTGGTATAGGTCCCTGGAATCCTTGAAGTGATGTTGAAATATTGGGGACTTTTCCCAACAGTTAGGCCAAATCGTTGGGAAATGGTAGGCTTTCCCAACGGTTTGGCCAAACAATTGGGAAATGTGGCCACAAATTGGACCTCTCCCAAAGGTTTTTGCCAAACCGTTGGGAAAAGCAACCACAAAGTGGACTTTTCTCAATGGTTTGGCCAAACAGTTTGGAAAGCCTAGCCTTTTCCAACGGTTTTGGAAAACCGTTGGGGAAAGTGGCCACAAAGCGGGATTTCCCAACGGTTTGGCCAAACTGTTTGGAAAGGGGGTATATAAGTGTTGGGAAAGGTCACATTTCCAGTAGTGGACGTTCAATAATTATATCAATAATCTAAAACCATAAGCTCCTTCTACATGTTTTCTTCAGTTGGATGTGAAAAATTTATTATTCTAAAATAATGAAAATTAAATTTACCTAGAACATATTTACCCCAATATTTGGGAACCCATTCACCCGTTTTGATTCCAAAGTGGAATATATTATTGTTGTCTCAGCCATTGGAAATCCTTTCCATCAATCGAGTTAAAACCCAGCTACTAGATTCGTCAACCAACTATTTACTCTTGTATTGATATTTATTTACTAGTTGACAATGGAATTAATAAAGTCTATAAATGTTCTTCCCTTATTTAAATAAATATTCTGGACATGGCATCCCAAAATGTGTAGCTTATCATCAACCCAGTTTTTCATCCAGAAGTTGATGTCTCCACAACCCACCAACAAATGAAAATTGTTTTTAAACTCATATAAATACTCAAACAAGAACCGAGAATGGTTTCAAAACCACTTGTATTTATTTTAACACCCTTACCAATTATCCACAAACTAATTTTCATTATTATTTCTAGAGGTATTTTCCTATCATGATATCCAATTCTATCGAGGAATGCATAGAGTGACTGGCTTTAGAGACACTAAAAATATTAATACATCCTTAATTGTTGGGTATTTCCATCTGATTCCATGACATAGAGTAGAATCTTCCACATTGATTCAAGTCCCCTAATAACATATTCATAGTTTTCTCCTACCTTCAGACCATCCCCTTTATGGGATTGAAGATTTATAGTACATCCATTCGGAGGGAGACAAGTATAATATTGATGAGAGTCATTCTCCCTCAAAATGTGAATATTTTTTCTCAGTTTCATATCCTTCTTGTAATTAAATTTATAATAATATTAAATAGTGTTTTTTAATTCTTCTTTTTGAAATGGGTTTTCCAAAGTAATCTATTTGTATTTGGTGCATCATCATTCCTATACTCTCTTGTATCTTCTTTTTGCGACCTCTAGGACCCTTATTAGAGATGAAAGCAATAGTTTCACAGTTATTAATAATTTCTACTCTTAGTTTCCCATACTTTGTATGTATTTACAAGAATCTACTGATTTATATATTCGTTCCATTGATAAAAATATATATATCACCAATAAAATTAATATGTGACACATTTTCAATTTGGAACCAATTTTTTTAATTAGTCATAATCCCATTCTACGAACCCCAATTGATGTTTCAATATAGAAAAACTTGAGATAAATTGAAGGGTTTATGAGAAATGGTATCTCTTTATCGTGCACTACATATATTTTTGAAGAACATTAATAAGATATTGATCCATGGTGAAGAGTAATGTATAAAACATCAGCCACAAAACCGTTACGGAAAAAAAAACATCCTCATCAATTTTATAATTTAGTTCTATTTAATTCTATTATAATAATTATTGATTTAAACATTTACCATCATGTTATATATCATCTCTATTAAATTCAAATAATCAAAATTCACTTTTTCAATGCCTATATTTACTTGTATGCTACTTCCTTGCAGGAAACTATTCTTCTCTATTAACATCATCTTTAAAATGAGCCCACATAAACATATACACAAAAAGATAAAACATTAAAAAATATTAAATTAGAAATACAAATAGTCCTAAACTGGTTCATATTAGATTGGTCATTATCTTTTGGAAAAATAATAACCTTAGAAGAACATGTATCTCTGAGAAGGGATTCTACTTTGAAAAAATACCACAACACATCTTTCACCTATATGTCATTTTTAATCTCTATACAATTTTCCACATATGTAATCATAACGATCTGACTAAATGGTTGAGTGAATCATATTTGTTTTCACATTCATAGTCTTGAGTAATGTGTTTATCCCACACACCATTTAAATTCATTTAATAAGATCTAATTATATCCTATATGTTTTGAATTATTCTCTCAGAATGAGCATTTGTACAAAGATGACACACAATGATGAAACTCAAATATCTATCAATATATTTCTGAAGACATTTCTAGAACATTTAGGTAAACCTAAAATAATTATAAGATATAATTAAATGTTGTACTCCAGGAATCCATAACACTTCTTTAATGTATATTATGAAAAGAGGACCAAAAGAGATGTACTCTCAAATAGTGATAGTTTTGATGACACTGCAAGGTTATTTATTATGATCTATATAACGTTTTCTTGTTATAATTTTTTTGAGTCCAATGAAAAAATACATGGGGATGTTTTCCTGTTTCTATTTTGGTATGGATAACAGTTCTAGCATCCTTTTATAAATTTTTATGTCATCCTTAACTAGCTGACATTCTATGAATTGATAAAAATACTTAGTAATATATCCTCCTTTGTTTCACTAGAATTACTCTTTCACATAGGACAGTGGTATGAGATATTAACATGTCACTACTAGAATTTCGGTTCTATCCCCACTTCCTCTCTTGATAGGATAGGTTTTCACATGAGATGAATGATATATTTTCTTAAAGCCATATTAATATAACTCTTTAAATGTACCCAAATATAAACAACCAAAAATTAAGATAATATCTAAGAAAAAACCCCTAAATTTTACCATTAACTTTATTCATATGTCTTGGAAATGTAACGGCATTCCTCCTAAAAATAAAACATATTCAAAACCAAAGGGTTATTTTTCTTTTATCATGTCCCCAAATATCCTTACACTTGGTAAAATCATATCCCATAATATGTAAAAACAGTTGTCTAAAAATTTGATCTCACTATCAACCATAAAAAAAAAACCCATGAGGATACCCAAAACCCTTATGTTAATATTACACGGAGAAATATATGATCCCAAAATATAATTCACCCTTCCTTCCATAAATAACCTCTTATATTAAACAAAAACATTCCTATTGGATTCCTGAGTAATTATTTTTAGTAAAAATATATGAATTGTTAAATTATTAATCTAGAATATATATAAAGGCGGATAATGAAGGAATATAATTAAATAAAATTCTACTAAATGATTTACAATAATATTTTCAAATTCCTCCTTCACAAAAAACCATACATGAAATTCCCATGAAATGATCGAAGGATAAGTGTACCCTAATTATAATGATCCACTTAATCCATTAGGTGGTTCATTTTATGGTGATTTTTATCTATTTTGAACATTATCTAACTTATTCCCATCACATAAACTTTAAACTACAAGATGAATGTACTTTTAATACATTAAAATTTTAGTAGTCCCGTTAAGAAAACATTATCTATATTTCATTCCATACTTTAAGCCTAAAAGAAATATAATATTCTTTTCTACCAGAATTTTATAGTTTTCATTGAATTCCATATTTTTTTCTGTATCAAATAAATTTAATTCCAGAGAATACCACATAAGTCCTATAAAATTTACCTCATAGGTTCAAAAAGTTTAATTATTATTATATTTTATATCAAGGAATTGCTTCCCCATTTTAAAATAATGAATATGAAAAAGGTGTATGTTAAAAAATATTCTGCTAATCTCTTCCAAATATCTAGACTTATATTCATACTATGGACTCATATTCTTGATATGATTCCACTATTGTTATTATAAGGCATAAAAATTATTGACAATAAAATTTACTATTTCATGTTATAGACATTGAAGAATAGAAAATATTTATTTAGTGGTTTTAATACATTCATTATTAACTAAGGGATTAGTGGAACCACTAAAATTTGGTGGAAATTTCTTTATTAAGGACTCAAAAAATATTATTCCCTCTCTTTATCATTTTGATTTTCTGAATGATCTGTAATGACACCAACACCAGTAGCTCAAAGCTGGTGGGTCACATCATTACATTGGAAAAAATATAATATTTATGTCTAAAAGGACCAATCAGTTTAGTAGTGTTGGATTCATAATTACATAAATGAATCATTTATTAAAAAAGAGTTCACTAATTTCAACATAACATAATCTATTTTATTGGGATAACTTAATTTCATTTATTATATCATTGTGTATCTTTTTTAGTACACTTCTTGTAATATAGGGGGAAAATGAATTGTATAAAAGAGGTGATCATAGATGCTAATTAAGGGAATACATACAATGAAATATATCATATAAAGAATAAAAAATATTTGAAGGTGATAAACCTAAGAACATTATATTTAATCAATCACCAATGAATAATATGAAAATAATGGAAGATGATCATATAATTTCATACAAATAATCAAATTAGAGTAAAACATAAACATGAATATTATTCTTGTAGAATAATTACATGGGAAAAAAATAACTAATAACATTATGGGGGAATAAATAATTTCAGTCATCATAATGATACCATCAAGGCTTCAATCAAGACAGCATACATCAACAGGAATGATACCATCCAGTAACAAAACTATTTTCCCTCATGTGGTTTACTGATGCATCAGGGTGATATAGTGCGCCCCTCCAATCATGTAATAATTACATTGCATTCTTCATATTAAAAGGGTGAAACATAAAGTACATAAACATACATATTTTGAAACAAAAATCATAATAAATTTGAATGTTTTAACCATAAACAATGAATTGTACCAAAATGAAATGACCATAGTCAAACAGATCATAATACATTCAATAAAATATAATATATGGTATCATAATAGATCAACCATAGTCCAGAATAATATATAATAAAAGATATTGACAAAGAGGTAAATACAGTAATAAAATAAAAAAATCTTTAAATAAATACCCAAATATAATTGGATATCTTTCATTGAAATCCTCTCTCAATTTTAAAATGAAAAATATATATTGAAAATAATATAGTATAATTGAATTGAAATTTTCAAGGAATTAAGGTGTCATAATGGGGAAAAATATTATTATTCTATATAATATAAAAACCCATTCCTTCCATTTTTTTTCGAAAAATTAATAAAGTACGTCGTTTGGAAAATCATGAAAAGATTCCTTTCCAAATATATTTAAAAAAGTTTATCTTAGTTAACAAAAATTAAAAATTTATAATATAATTATAAAAATATTTTGGTAATTGTTTAATGAAAATTTTGCATGGATGATAAATATTCAACAACATATACTTATGTATAAACAATACCATATAATAATGAGTTTGAGAAATTAAACCTTACCTTATAATTTCCATTATTTGAATGTTCTTGAACCTAAAGAATAATGGTTTAAAAATTATAATAACTTTATTATAGAACCATATCTTTATTTATGACATCATATATGATCTTATAATGTCATTTTGTTAATAATATTCTGTTATTAACCATGTTTCATGTGTTAACAACTTCAATGTCAAAATCATGATTTTTCATTTAAGTCATGCTTCTTATGAATATGACATATATATTTCATAAAAATAATGTTATTAAGTTCATATATATTTTATTTAATCATTATATATATTTTTATAATCATTTTTGAATGGTTATCATGCAAAATTAATCTCATTGCATTGTGGAGACAGTCGGTCGTATGCATGAAAGAATGACGATATCATTTGCTAAATGATGAAAGGGTAAGAAATGAGATTTAATATTGGATATAAATATTCAATATTATTTATTATTTATATCTATTATATCCATCATTATTCCCATCCAAATAATTTGGTTACAAAAAAAAGCACCACAGTGTGGAGATGGTAATTCATAAATACACATATGCAGTGATTTCATTTTTTGTAGAATGGATAAAAGGTGTAATATAGATGTCTCATAATAATAAGAACATATAAAAATATATATTTTATTGGTAGTAGTACAAAACTATTTTTATTGTCATGATTTTCATGTCATTTTTTTAGAACCGACAAGAAAAACTAGGGATAATTTAATTTTTACGTAGGTTATTAAATAACCGATGAGAAAAATCTATTTTCCTATTTTTTCATGATAGTTATTTAGTAACCAATGTTAAAAGATATTTTTCACATCTATTATTTAATAAATGCATGAAAATTTTTTATAAAAATTTAATACATTCCTCAAGATTCGATTAGACAGTTCATGAAGCTCAAATAGGTTTGTAGATCGAATGTTATGGTCATCAGATGTTGATCATCTCTAAATGAAGCCTTAGGGAAGCCCAATTTCTAAATGCCATAACATTTAATCTATATCTCCATTTGAGAATAGTAACTAGTAAATTAGAATATTTGAAAATTAAGTACATTTCTAGAAAATATTTTTCATGTATGTTATTAAATAAACGATATGAAGTAATAACTTTTAAAGTAGGTTATTGATTAACTGATGTGAAAAGGACATGAAAAATGATTTTTAACATCGGTTATTTAATAAATGATTATAAAAATATGATGAAAAGATTTTTTTCACATCATTTATATAGGAACTGATGTTAAATATATGTGAAAATTTTGATATCTTTTAATGATAGTTATAATAAAACCGGCATGAAGGCTAATTTTAATTTCCCACCCATACAAAATTTCAATATTTTTAACATCACAACATAAAAATTTCCAATTTTGGTGAATTTTTTTTAATAATGCATTTTAATTTATCATATAAATTCTTTTTTTTTCATTATAAACCAATCCCAATTTAACTATTATATCTTTGAACCATTATTGACTTCCCAACATGACTCATTTGATCTTCAATGTTAATAAATTATTTCTTCATTCCACTACCTCATTAATCTATTTGTAATTATTTATCCATGATTTAATGTTTTTATTATTTTCTTCATAATTCATATACAATTTTATGATAATTTATTTCAACCATCTTGGTTCCACTAACTTGACTTGTTTGATCTACCATGTGAATCCACTATTTCTTCTTTCTGCAATCTCATCAAGGTATTTCTAATTATTTTTCACTGATTTATATTTTTAAAGAGAATTTTTAATAATTGATATAGAATTTAATGAATCATATTTTATTATAATTATTACTGATGATTTATATTATGGTAAAACTACATATCATATTTCAGATTCTAAAATTACTTTTATAACGATGCTACGGTTGGCTCATTCGATTTTTCCTTGAAAACAATATATCAAAAATCCAATGATCATAACTTTTGATCCATAAATTTTTTTGAGCTCTGAGAAATATAAAATAAAATCAATTTAAATTATCTAAATGATGGTAAACATTTTTAATTTTAATTATTTACAATCTGATGTTAAAATTACTTTTATTTTCAGTTTTTATAAACCCGATGTAAAAAATTACTTTTAGAGTCGATTGTTAAAAACTAATGTAAATAATGTAATTTTAACATCATTAATAGAATTCCTTTCACGTATTTGTTTTTTCAAATCCAATGTTAAAAATAATAAGACCCCATTGTTACATTATTTATTAAATAATCAATGTAAAAATCATATTTTTATCACCACTCTCAAAAACGTAACCTCAAAATAGATGTTTAAAAGCTAAAAAACCAACCAAAATGGGTTTCTATAATAGAGTGGTGCATAAATATGATGTTTTAGAATATGTTAACTAGAATATTTAGTAAAAAAATACATATTCTTTGACAGACTTCCATTAGATATCATTAGAAGGGATCCAGGGGTTGTCTTTTTGTGAGACAAAAACATATATAACTTTGATAAGTAAATTGGGAGGGTAAAATATTTTGTAATTATTTGAGATAAAACGGTCAACATGGTTTGAAGATGTTAGGGAGTTGGTTTCCTTTTATAATTGAGGCAATGAGAACTCTTTGAAATGCTTAAAATATTAATTTATAATAATGTAATTACAAAGACAAATACATCCAAATGTACAATAAATGAATTGTGGTTGAACGTTTTGTCCATATATAAAACAATTAATTATTATTTAATATTTTTATTATTTTTAAATAATTTATTGAAATAATAATTCATCATAGTACCATTATTGTCAAATTTGGTTATATTAATTTAATTTGACATTAAAAATCACAAGACAATGATTTATTTATAATATAATGATATGAAACAAATATAATATGTATTATAGGTCTAAAAATTTAGTTAGACACATTATTTCATCAAAAAATATATAAATATATATCTTACTAATATCCTTTTCTTATTTATCTGTTAGTTAAGTTAATACAATTTGAGTATTGAATATGTTTTTAGAGAAATTATAGAATTTATGAATATTCAAAATAAATTTATAAAATGAAACTAATTACTCTAGGTTAAAAATAAATATTTAGATTCATTAATATCATCGATTTTTCTATATGTGGGCACATAAAAGTAATTAAATACAAAGAGAGTGACATTTTATTAATATCATTGATTTAAAAATATATAATTTATCTTCGTGGAAATTTGTCAATTTAACAAAAAAATATTATTTTGATAAGGGTATATTACTCTTAGTGAAATATTTTTTAGACATTTTTTATTATTTTTCAATCCTTGTCTTTTAGATTTTCCCCTATTTAACCCCTTTAACTCTTACAGTTACATCATGTATTTTATACATTAAGGATTAATATAATTACCTAAAATGTAAGAATACCACTAAATGTGTCATTGATGAAATTTTTAGTCTTATCCCATAGTTTTCTGAGTTTTATAATTTTCGATAATTTATATCATTTAATAAAATATTACGTATTTTAAAAAATAAAAAATATTAATTATGACACTATTCCATATTTTGTTTTATAAAAATATCAATACAACAATATAAATCCTAAAAAATAGTTCTAAAACATTAATAGAATGTAAATGTAATCAATAAAATTCATGGAGGAAATTATATCTCTCAAAAAAACTTATTTTGGTATTTGTTATCAATTGATTGATTCTTTGATTAAATAAGCAATTAATGCATTATTATTGTTTCCACATTCAATTAATTTTTTTATTTTATAAATATTATATATAAATTAATATGATGTTGGGAATAATTTATATATACAATTAATATTTATTTTTGAACATATTTTTATATTACCCTATATTAAAAATATTTTTCTTGTACAAAACGTGTTCCAAAATTGACTTTTCATTGATTTTCTCATAATAAATGTCACACGTTCATCCAAGTGGATTAAAAATGCTATGATCATCACCCAATTATGAATTTAGTTGAAATAAACTTTAAAAATAATTTTAGAACAACTTTTAGGAAAATATTATAATAGTTATAATGTTATTTGTAACCTTTAATTACTCTATTTACCCTTAACAATGGTAATAATAATATTACTAAATTTACTATTCATATGCCTAAAAATAAATGAAAAATATTGAAATAATTTATAACCACTAATTATAAATATTTAATCAATTTTTAAAAATTCAAAACATAGAAATTGGATAAATTTATATAAATTAATCCTCTTGGTGGGGTAAAAAATAGGTTCAATGTTTAAAGCATGCAAAATAATGAATTATTTTTTTTATCTAAACTCAATTTAAAATTGGTTATAATGAAATAAAATAGGTTAAATGATTAAAAATTCTCTAATTAAACAATAAAACAATTCAATAATATAATTTATCACAATAAAATATTTCAATGAAGTAGTTATTTTCAATTAATTTTTTAAAATATTCACAATAACTAATAATTATTGAAAATATTACATAAATTGAACCAAGTAATTTTTTATATTCTTATTTAAAATAAGAATTTTAATTTTTAAAATAATGTATACGAAATTTTCACAAATTGTATTTAGAATAGTTTCTCTATTAAAATGTGGTAAGATAACTTTCAAAAAAATATTAGTTTTTATATATAATAGCAAGTTCGTTATTATCATATGCCCATAAAATTTATTGGAGGAATATAAAAAATATATGATTGAATATATAATATATAAATTCTATTTAAATAATTAACTAATACAAATTAATATAATTTATTAAAATAAAACAACTTTTAGACAATAAAATAGTTATTTATAGAAACATTTCATATATATTATGTTGGTTCCTAAAATAATTTTTAATTAATTTGTAACTAATGAAATCAACCATATATTTTCATAAGTTATTTAATAATATTCATAAACACCAAATTATTTTCTATGTTATATCTTATTATATTAAAAAATAATACATTAATTATATATTGTTCTTCAAAACAAATTTGCATTGCAAGTAACGCAAGACAACTAATTATTATGTATAGTGTATGATTTATGTAGTGTTTCATACAGAATAAGATTTCAAATAAAATGATTCTATTTATGAAGATTAATAATTTTTAATATTTGGGTGTAAAATTATACACAGATTCAATAATTTTTATTCTCATTATTTGAACTTGGGATTAAAAAATATTTGTTTGAATTTTCAAAATATCTTTTTTTAAATCCCACATTGGAAAAATCAGTAATGAGACATCCACTTTCAAAATGAACTGGAATTATGAAGGTCACTAGTGATAACTCATACTAGGTTTCCATCTATGAAAACATGGACATAGAAGAAAAATCTAACCATCATGTTCTAATAGGGAGTCATAGAGAACACTGTTAGGAGAAAGTTAACAAACACAAAGCTATAAACCTGCTATGATACAAAGGACCATATGATAAATCATAAAAGAAGGAACTGGGATAATATTATTTGTTTAATTATCTTTTTCCTAGAGTGGATGAATTAATATACATAATATATTAAGAACATAAGTAAACATACTTACTTGACAAGTATAATTTCATCATCCTTTAGTCAATTTCCACCACAAACTCATATTTCATTCTAAATGATGATTATTGAAGATAAATAATGTAACACCACAAGGATTTAAAAATATATTAATTATAGAATACATTGAATACCGAGTCTCTATAAACACCACTTTCTTATAACCTTTCCATGTAAACATAATTCTTCCACGTCATTGATTTGAATTTCAAAAATCTAACACACTGTTGTGATCAGTATGTTATTTAGAGTCCGATAAGAATAACATAATTTTTATGGAATAGTATCCTACCATTATGAATAGTTACATACCCTTAGGAATAGTAATTTGCCGTAATTAATATTAACTCTTCCTATGATTGTATATTAATAATATTCAAGTGGAATTAAAATATAACTATGTTTTGGAACAAGTAAATACATGTTTTATACTATTTTTAGAACAAATTATGATTTTAATTAAATATTAAATTAATAATTTTTTTAATTTTTTTTAAAAAATGTACTTTAGTATTGAATTCTACACATCGAAAAATTGTCAGGGTGAATTTTTGGGAATTTTATGAAATTCGTAAATTTTTTATGAATAGTGAAATACAGTAAAATACCATATATACAAATTATCAGTTAAATAAAATATTAGTGACATCATATGGGATGCAATACAACATGGTTAATACTCTAATTCTTTTATTACTTTTTCTGGTCATGTAATCATCACATTTATCGGTCCTGAGGGGAATTAATAAACAAATGATTAAAATATTATGAATACCCTCCTCTCCTCAACAATAAACACCCCCCGTCACTCACTCTTCTCTTTAATCATCTATGTCTTGAAAATCTTCAAAGATCTTCCAAATTACCATTACAGTGTCACTCCCCACATCCAAGAAGCTGTTTAGATTTCAAAAATACTAAAAAACCTTCACTTTAGTTTGATCTCAAGGAAGTTATTTCAAAAGGTAAAACATCCTTCTTAGTCATTTAGTTTCATTTGAATATATATTCTTTTGTAATCTTATATTCACATCCTCTGTCCAAATGACCATGATAGATCCAGTATAATCAATATACAATATTTATATCAATTGAATGGATGAACAATCATCTGTATCCTTCCACACACACTCTCTCCCTGTTTTATTTTATAAAAAAAATCAATATCTACGAGGTTCCAATTTATAACTATCATGGATAAAGAAGTTTTATTCTAAAATTTATCCTTCCTAACTGTCATGAAAACATTTTTATGGTTGAACCAGAATTTAATATATATGTATTATAACCAAATTCAAATTCGTGAACTAGTATACATACATATTATTAAATCTTATGTCAAAAATAGTTCCAAATAATAACAATATTGCTAAAATAATCTAAGTGAATTTCATAAATATTTCATCTAATGATTCATCCTATTTCCAGGTAACTAAATGATAGAAATGAAAATTAACACATCTATATTTTTATAATTATTATTTACTTTCAATTCAGTAGATTTGAACCCATTCTGCTTGAACTCCATCACGAATGAATATGTGAACCGATTATGAAAATAATGAAGAAAAACACTCCTGAACGAAAAAAATTTAATATAATAAATTATCAACAATGGATTAAATGAAATATAATGAATTAAGATAAACAAAATTATTGTCTACTAGGTTCTGAAATAATTTATTAATAAGACTAATTTCATATCCCAGGACCTTAATTTCAATTGAGAAACATATTCAGTCTTAAGGTAAGGGTTTCTTCATCTCACATCACTTTTAGTGAGATTTCTTGTATTCACTACTAATACATTTATTTGGTATCTGTATACATCCCATTAATATAAAATATCATGAATTAATTTATTTTAATTTTATTCAATGTATCAATTGAATTTTATTAATTTTGGGTCATATGAGTTGATAGATTACAAATTCTTAAGGGTTTCCCTCTTGAACATCCATTTTCATTCGAGTAAATTTTATTGTCTAATTACCTCAATGAAATTTTTATTAATTACCATGTACTCCTCATAAATTATCTTATATTTTTTTATAAACATTTACCAACCATAATACTTCATTATTTTATGGGAGGTTACCCATTTTTAAAGAACCATTCAAAATCATTTTCAAAATAAAAACCCGATTCAAAGGATGATTTTGAATTCTTACCCATTTTCAAGTGTACTCTTAAAACTATTTTAAGGCCCCATTATTTTATGAAATCCCTCATTATATAATTAAAATTACCTTTGATCATTTCTAGATTTAATATAACATAAATTCCTTTTCACTTCAAAATTATCCTTAATAGTTTTCTTAAAATGCTCTCAAATGATTTATTTCTAAAGAATCTTATGAACTATTTTAACATGACTTCACTTCAGTGGGACATAATTTTTTCTTAAAATATATTTTCAATGTCCAATAATTTTATTTTCTGGTATATTCATGTATACAATATTATTTCATGAAAAATATAAATTATTTTTTAGAAGAACTCTTCCTTAAAAAGTAAAAAGGATTTTTCTCATATCAGATTTTCTTTTTTGAGATATATGCTTTATTCACTACTTATTTATTTGTTGTGGTGTATGTAATTACTTTTTTATATCATATAAAGAGTTTCATTATTCCCATGATATTCTAATGCATTATTATTTGAATTTTTCAAGGTGGAATAAGACTTTTTAAAATGTTTAATGATTAATACCTTAAGGATTTTTCAATGGTCTCATTTAAAAGTATCTTCAACTATGTCAAAATCCTTTTTTGAATTATGTAATTCATTGTGGTTAATGTTTTATGATATCAAATATAATATTTAATTTAAAGGTTTATGATTATTTTGAATGTGGATGTTCTATCGTAAAATCATTCACCAATTTACTCCGAATGGTTAGTGTTAGTTATTATTGTTAGGGAAAAGTTATTTACATTTCATATGATAGTTTCAATATGAATGAAAATGTTATTTATGTTTATCCCTGTTTATATGAGTAAAGTATTGGACTTTTTATGTGTTGGTTGGGTTCTTCTATAGCTACATGGTTCATCGGTAGGTCCTATGATACATATAGACGTGGAATTGGTCGAGCCTTTTCCCAAATTGATATATTGTTTTGGACAAGGCCTTAATCATTTATAGATGTCTTGGTAGAGGCCTTGAAAAAATGTTTCATTATGTATGGAAATTGAACTTCCCTCAGTATGTAAATTTTATTGATGTTTCTTTGGTTATTAGACTAGTAGAATAGCCATGATTTTGTTTAATTATGGCATTATTTTTCTCAACTCATATTCATGTGATAATGTGTTCATGTTTATTATATGTAAAGTCATGTGTTTTCATCTATTCACCATGCCCAATGTTTATGATTATGTTTTCTTACACTTTGTTGATTACTATTACTGATATTTGGATCTCACAACTTTCTTAAGATTCATTTTACAAGGATATGAGGACGTAAATTATGAATGACTTTCAAGAAAAATCTAGGAGGCATAGATGTTTCTAATGGAATAAATTAGTGTTGTATTCCTTTAAAGAGGTAAAGTTTTACATAAATATGTATATGTCTTAAAAATATACTATTCAACATTGTCTATTAGGATGAATATTCCTTGTTTATATGATAATGTATTAAAATAAGAAACCAGATCTTGGAAACTAGGGTTGGATCACTACAGTTTGTATCAAATAAATTTTAATTGAAAACCTAGAAACTAGATTTAGAAAATATAGGGTAGGAAATGAATCCCTAGGATAGAATTTGAAGATAAAATGAAAAATAATCAAGGTATTTTGGTATGGAATAGATTATGTGGATATTTATATAAAATACATATTTGTATGGATACAAACAGGGAGAGGTGGATCTGGCATAGATGTAACTTGAAGTGAAAGATCTGACAAAGAGTTTGGGGCTTGACTTGGGGTATCATGTTACATGACAACAGGACATGATTCACTCTTGTTATTGACACTCCTAGGCTATATGCTTAGGATAATTCATATTTTTGTTAGAAATAATTATGATGGATTTGTGCCCCAATGTAACTAAAGTAATTTTTTTCAGAATTTATGAGGTATAAATTTATGTAATGAGTTATACCATGTTTAGATATATTTAGAGCTCATAATTTTATGAACTAATATATAATATAGATTTTATTAGAAATGGTTCATAGTAGAAGGAATGATAACTTCACCAATGAAAATGATGAGAAGAGTTAGAAGGATTGTATCTCTGATGGTCTTAATAAATTATTTCAAAATAAGACTGTATCCCATGTATCCTAATATTATGAGGAAATATTATCATGTGTTGATATGGTATTTAAGGACTTATTTAAGTTCTATATATTTGATGTGAATAAAAATAAGAAGAGTATGATGGTAAAAATAAGGACAATAGAAAGAGGGTAATATAGTATTATCCCACATGTGATAGTAGTAGAAGGAAACACCTTGGTATATGATTGAGGGGAAAATTATTTTGCTTCATGTGTGGAGAAGAAGGCCACCATGCCCATAATTGAAGGAAAATGAATCTTGTTTCTTATATTCAATGATTTAACTTCTAGGGGATGGGTGACTTTGAGAATCGTTGTCCCTAGTGTCAAAGGAATATACCCCAAATAATGATTTTGGATAATGATAAAGTTATGATGCTACCACAGATAAAGTAGAATGATTAATATGCCTAGTTTAGAATCTTGTAATTTGAATATTTTTTCCAGTAATGAATAGGTTTTATAAATTAAGAGATATTTAAGGATTGTACAGTAGTACTACTTCATTAAGGATTTGACGGTGTATGCTGAATGGCAAAAAAAAAGTGTTTATGTAGAAAGATATACTATTTAGAAGAAACTTGATGGAGGGAAAGACAACACTAAATATATATCTAATGTTGAGATATTAATCAATAAATGATTGATTCAGAAAAGTATTTACTACCTAGGAAATTATTGTTGACCTGTCAATAAGTGTCCTATGCTTTCAAGAGTGGAGTTTACAAAACTTTTGGATTTAATGAATATATACAATAACATATATCTTACATAATGAATATGAAAAAAATGTGTGTTCCCAACAAGTTTATTATGGAAATTCATGTTATTACCATATTTCAAAAGGATACAAGATAAAGTTATTCACATGTTTGGAATGTGAATTTTAGAGCTTCTTCTTGTTGATTAAGGGTTAATGATAAGTTCATCTCAGAAATTTTGAGGCCTTCGTTATAATGTGTTGAATCATTATATTTTGGAATTTAAATCCATTTATTAAGTGGTTTGTGTTGATCATTTTATGTGGTTTTATTAATCAATTTCACTACATTATGGCTTGATTATTGTTTTCCATGACCATGTCGTCCAATTAGGATTTATTGTTTGGTTGTAACCGATGTATTTCACTTTCCTATTATTGATAGCATAATTTAACCATATTTTGGATGTTGTTTCCCCAAATAGAATTTTTCAAGTATCAACCATTAACTTTTGAAGTTCAATTTCAAATTTTGAGGATGAAATTTTTGTAAGGATGAGATAATGTAACACCTTAGGAACTTCCAAATATATTTATTATATAATTCAAGGAAAAATGAGTCTCTAAAAAAACACTTTGTAATAACCTACCCAAATATATATAATTATTCCACAGTTGTGATTTGAATTTCAAAAATCTAACATACAAAGTTGTGATCAGTATGTTATTTGCAGTCCGAGAAAGAAAAATTAATTTCGGGTGAATAGTAACCTACCCTTATAAGTAGTAACATAACCTTATGAATATTGATATAACCAAATGAATAGTAATCATACATATGATAGTATATAAATAATATTCCAGTGGAAGTATGATATACCTATATTTTGGAATAAGTAAATAAATGTTTTAAACCTGTATTTTAAACAAATAATTATTTTAATTAAATATTAAATTATTCATATTTTGAAAAAAAAATTCTAAATTGGTCTTCATTTTTTAATTCTATTGGTCGAAAAATTTTAGGGGTGAATTATTGGTATCATTATGAAATTCTTGAATTTTTTATGAATAGTGAAATACTGTAAAATACCAAAGATTAAAATTATCTGTTTAATACACTATTTATAACATCATATCTGATTTAAGACCACTTTTTCTGAAATCACATGCATTTATTACTATTATTGGTTAGGTAATCATCTCTATTTCGTTTCTAGAAGAAATTTAATAAACTAATGATTAATTTTTTTTTTCAAAACCCTCCTCTCTTGAACTTTAAAACCCTTCATCCTCCCTCTTCTATTTACTCCTCTAATCATTGAATCTTTTAAAACTTCTACCCAATTACACTTCCCAAGTAACATCCCACATCCAAGATGATAGTATTATTTCAAAAATACCAACATCCCTTCCCTTAAGGGGGTCTCAAGGAGGCTATTTCAAGAGGGAAGCACCGTTCATTTTCATTACTTTTCATTTCAATTTATCTTCTTTTGTAACTGTATCCTTTCCTCCTATGTCCAAATGAACATGATGCACCTAATATAATATATATATACTATAATTATATCATGTTAATGTATTAACCATAATCTATATCCTTACTCACCCTCTCTCTTTCTTTTATTTGATTAATGAAATCAATGTACATTAGGTTCTAATTTATAACATTTCTGGACAAAGAGGTTTTATTCATAAATTTATCATTCATTACTGGTCATGAAAACATTTTTATGGTTTAAATTGTTTTTAGTATATGTATTATAAACAAATTAATATTTAGGAGCAAGTATACATACAAATTATGAAATTGTATGTCCAAACTAGTTCCTAATAATGAAAATACCACTCAAATAATCTAAGTGAATGTAATATATATTTCATCTAATGATTCATCATCATTACTTGTAACAAAAAGATAGAAATGACCATTAACACATATGAATTTTCAAAAATGATATTTAATTTCAATTATAGAGATTTAAATCCATTCCACATGAACTCCATTACATAACAACAAGTGAACTAATTATGATAATAAAGAAAAAAAACACTTCATAACGATGATATTTAACATAATAATTTATCAATAAGGGTATAAATGAGAAAAAATAAATAATTATTAACTAAATACATGTATAAAAGGTTCATAAATAAGTTATTAATATTTGTAATCTAATATTCAAGGACCATATGTTCAATAGTGGTACACATTTTGACTTAAGATAAGGGTTTCTTCATATCACATCCATTTATGTGAGATTTTCCATATTCAATACTATTCCATGTTTGTGGTGTATGTATACTTCCCATTAATGTAACCTATCATGAATATATTTATTTTTTAGTTATTAAATGAATCATTGGAAAATTACTGACTTTGGGGCAGACGAATCGATTGATTACAAAGTGTTAAGTGTTTTCCACTTGAACATCCAATATCATTCGTGTTAATTTTTTTGTATAATTACATTAATTATATTAATATGTATTATTATGTAATCCTAATATATTCTGATAGAGTGTTCTAAATATTTTTACCAACAACAATACTTCTTCATTTTATCGGAATTTACACATTTTAAAAGAACTTTTAAAATTATTACTTATATACAAACCCAATTCAAGGAATTTTTTCAAACTGTTACACATGATCACGTGTACAGAAAAATATATTTTAAGCCACCATTATTTTTATAACAATATTCATTTTATCAGAAAAAATTCTCTTGTAAAATTTATGGATTTAAGATAAAATACATTACTTTCAACATTAAAATTATCCAAAATACATTCCATAAAATATTCTAAAATGACTTATTTTAAAATAATCTTAAGAATGATTTTTACATGATTTCACTTCAGTGGGAAATCATTTATGACTAAAATATAATTTCAATTTCCTATAATTTTTTTTCTGGGATTATCATGACTACAATATGATTTCTTGGAAAATATGATTGATAATCCAAAATAACTCATTTTTCATAATTAAAAAGGAGTTTTCTCATTTCACATTAACTTTTATGAGTTATATGCCTTGTTCACCACTTATTTCATTGTTGTGGTATATGTAAATACAATTGTTATATCATATCCAGAGTCACTTTATTCTATTTATAATTTATGAGAGTATGATTTGAATGTTTCAAGGTGGTATGGGACACTTTGAAATGTTTAAATATTATTACCTCAATGATTTATCAATGGTATCATTTAAAAGTATCTTCATCTATGTCAATATCCATTTATTAGTGTTGTAATTGATTTTGGTTTACCTATTATGATATAATATACCATATTTAATCTAATTGTTTATGATTATTTGTACTATCGATGGGCTACCATAGAACCATTAACCAATTTACTCTAAATGGTTTGTGTTTGTGATTATTATTAAGGGAAATTTATATACATTTTATATGTTAGTTTCAATATGAATGTATATGATATTTATGTTTATGTGCCTTCATAAGAGGAATGCATTAGAATTTTTAAATTTTTTGTGTGGTCTGATATAGCCCCTTGGTGCATCAGTAGGTCTCATGAGACAAATAGATGTGTAATCGGCTGAAGCCTTTCCCAATGTAATATATGGTTTTGGTAGAGGCCTTAATCATTTTTAGATGCCTTGTATGAGGCTTTGACAGAATGTTTGAAATGTTCTAGAGTATGCACTTCACTCATTATGAAAATTGTATTTATCGTTCATGTGGTTATTTGACTAATAGAATACCCTGGATTATATTTTATTATGGAATTATTTTACTCATATCAAATTCATTACATAATTTTTTAATGTTTATTATTTGTAAAGGAAAGTGTTTAAAATTTTCTCCATTCCTATGTTAATGTTTATGATATATTATTCTGTTTTTCATACCATTACTGAGCGTTTGAGCTCATCCATTTCATATGATCCATTTTCCAAGGACATAAAGAAGTAAATTATGAATGACATTCATTCATAATCTATGAGGAATGGATGTTTTTAATGGAATTTATTAGTGTTTTTTTCATTTCAAGATGTAATTTTTAACGTATATATGTATCCTGTTTCCAAAAGTTACTAAACTAATTGGCCCTTCAAGATTTATATTCATTGTTTATATGCCAATGTATTAAATTGAATCATCGACTCTAAGAAAATGGATCTTTCCCTTAAAAATTTATTCACACCTGGAGCACTATAATAAAAATCTATAAAATCACATATTTCATAACATATTAATTAATTTTTTTTCATGTCCATACACATTAAGAAAAACCAAAAAATTTAGGATAATATAATATAATTCTCTAAAATGAATAAACCTCTAAATCAATAAAAACCATCAATTTTAAAAATTTAAATGTAATACCTAATGTTTAACAAAAATCATTTAGAAAATATCTATCCTTCCTAAAAAATTATAGAATAATATAGAAACTCAAAAATAAAAGGCATTTGATCACCGCCTTCCAAATAATATAAATAAATCTTAATGTCTCATAAAAAAATTTCCTAAATCAGATAATCTCTAAAATATGATATCCATTTTAAAAAATATCATTAATCAATATAATTTTACAATAAAATAATATTTGACTCCAAAATAAATTTACACCATTATTACTCCAAATAGCATGTTTACCATAATCATATAGGATTCATAAAATATCAAACGTCTTCTGAAATAACATTAACTAATTAATCACTAAATAATTTTCTCATCACTAGGTTACATATTTTATAATATAATTTCCCAAAAATTTAAAACAAAATCAATAATTGATATTTTAACAAAATAAAAAAATTCATGATGATCCGGACTTCATTTATGCTAGTGGTAGGAGATTCACCCTTATCGTCCTTCGATTGTGGGTTCAAACCCTACGAAATTTTTGTACATGATGAATTTAAATTTTTCTAAAACTATAATAATATATCATCCAAAATATATATGATAAGAATATTTGAAATAAGTTTAATCTATAAATTTACTTTCTACTATGGTTTTCAATACAACATCAATAATTTAATACTTCATCCATTTTTTCTATATAGGTCTTTCATGGTCTTGTATTGAAAACCATAGTAGAATTAAATGATATAAATGGATATTTTACCAGTAAAATAATCACTTGGAATATCAATATCTAATAATACTTTTTAAATTAAACATGGATGAAGTATTAAATTTATATCCCATTAAAATTAAACATAACCATGGATATTTTACCAGTAAAATAATCACTTGGAATATCAATATCTAATATCATTATAAGGGAATGAATAATAAAAGACATTATTAACACACCATCTAGGATTCGTTAAAGGCACCATACATAAATGGCTAGTAAATCACCCAATGTCAAAACTAGTTTGTCACATGAGACCTACTTATACATCTATGGGCTATATCGGGACCCGAACATAACATACTAAGTTCAATAAATTCATCATATGAAATGGGTGACTAAAAAAATATAAACAATCATAATTAAAAAATTAGCATAAAATACTTTGAATATTTTAACCATAAATCATGAATGGTATCAAAATAAAAAATCTAGTGTCAGATTGATCATAATTCCATCCATAAAACATAGTAGTTGGTATCAAAACAGAACATCCTCAATCAAAAAATAATATCCAACTAATGATGTTTATATAAATGAAAATAAAATAATAAAATAATTTAAAAAAATCTTTGAAGAAATACCACTATTTTGATTTTAAAATCATTTATTTAAAAGGTCCCACAAATTTCAAAGGGAAAAATTAAAATGAATATAACATTGTGAAATTATAAGGGAATTTACAAGATATTAAGGTTTCATAATGGTTGAAAATACCCTAATTCCTTGTTAGATAAAAAAATTTATCCATATTTTTAGAAAAACTATCAAAAAGTACATCATTTTTAAAATAAAATAATAATCATTTCAAACTGTTTTCTAAAAATTAAAACTTCTGTAAAAAAAAATAAAAAATTACAAAGATAATAGTAAAAAAATATGTAATTTTTTTTAAAAAACACAGACCTATATGTTAAATATTCCGTAGAAGATACATACATATAAACAATACTGGATAATAATTATATAGTGAAATTAATCTTTACATTGCACTTTCCTTCAGCTGAATGTGATTTAACATTATTAATAATGGTTTTAAACATGTTATTAATTTATAAAGAACAATATCCATATTTTTTATATATTATATGATATTTTAATATCATTTTGTTAATAATATTTTATTTTTACCCTTATTTAAGGTTTTAAATATATAATTTTTGTGTTCATGTGTTGTCTGGTAAATCATATTTATTATAAATTGGATATATATATTTCAGATAATGATTGATATTAATTTCATATATATTATATTTACATATTTTAAACATTTTAATAATCATTCACGAATAGTTATAATGGAAAATTAATCCCATCTCACTGTGGAAATGATATGCCCTACATACGATTGATCGATGAAATCATTTTATTAATTTTAAAAGAGGAAGGAATTGGTTGGTTTAATAATTATAAAGAATAAATATCATGTAATATTTATTAATTATATCAATTATTTTCATTATTGTACTCTTCCAAAAAAAGGGCGATGAAAACAAATTTCACCACAACATAGAGACTATAAGTCGTACGTATGTATGTGCAATGAATTCATTTTTCATAGAATAGATAAAATTAGAAATTTGGTTGTCCCATTATCATAATAAAATCCTGGTATTTAAATTCATCTAATTTTAATACATTAGAAGGTAGAAACACAAAATGAGGAACTACAAAGAATAACTCTTCTTTGATATACTTCTTTTAGATCTCATATTATGGGATTTAGGGATGGTATTATTGAGAGAAAATAACCTCAATAAAATATATAATTATGTTGGGAGGATAAATGGTTAGGACTGAGTCAATCTATAATTATCAACGTGGTTTGAATAAGTATGGGTGAGATTCCCTCAATAATTGTGGTGAGGGAAACCTTTGGAAATCAACAAAATCTATAAATATAAAAAGGATATTACAGATAAAATGAATTAAAAATGTATAGAAAATTAATAGGGGTTGAAATTTTTATCAATATAATATCTCTTTTTAAATTATTTAAATTTTTTTTGGTTTTTATACTATTTAATAAAATATTAATTCAATAATGTACAATTATTTTAAAATTTGATACTCATCATCTAATGTAACTTTAAATATATGATGCAAAAGTGTGATTTATAACATACTTATTAAAAATCATATATAATAAATCTTAAAGATCTATAAAATTCATTATACACATTAAATCATTTAATATATGTAAAAAATATTATTATTAAAATCAAATATTTTATTTATCTATTAATTAAGTAAACAATTTTATAGAATTGAAGAATCTTTTAAGGTAATTATATAATAAATAAAAATTAAAAATACATTTCAATAATACAAATAATTTTATTAGGATCATAATACTTATTTAGCTTCATTCATATCTTGGGGTCGTGCCTTATGTTTACACATAAAATACGTTAAATAAAAATAGAGTGATATTTGTTAACAATCCTGGATTTAAATGATATATATGTTATTTCCATTGCGAAGTTTCCATTAAACATGTATAATTATATATTAAGACAATAAGTGTTGAATCATTTCCTAAAATAATTTTTGAACAATTTTCTACTATTTCATTAATCCTTTTTTTGTTTTAACCCTTATTTATCCCATTCAACTCTCAACATGATATCTTGTATTTTATACAATAAGGGTTTATATAATTACTATAAAATTCTACTGGATAACGAAATGATTCATTGATGAAATTTTAATACTTATCCTAATTATTTTCTGAATTTTTAAATTTTACATATTTTATATCATTTAATTTGTTATTATTTATTTTAAAATATCAAAATGTAAAATTTGTTTGTATTCACTATTTTCCTTATATAAAAATCAAAACAACATGATAAATTCCAAAAAATGATTACAAAATATTACATACATGTAAAATTATTCAATATATTTTTTGTAAAACTTAAAATCTCTAAAATATTATTTATTATCATATTTTAAATATCATTTATTTGATTCTCTAATTAAATAAACAATTATTGTTTCTTCATTGTTCCACTAATAAATTTAATTTATATATTTTTTAAAAAATTATAAATAAATTACCATGACTTTGGTAAAAAATTTCTATTCATAGTTACCATTTATTGTTTAATGTTTCTTTTATATTACAATATACTAAATATAATTGTCTTGTTAAAAACAAAGGTGTGATGATATTGAATTTTATGAATTTAACATTATAAATGTCATACTCTAATCCATATGGCTTCAAAAGATTATATTCATGTCCCAATGATTACTTTAGTCAATAAAGACACATTTAATGACATCAGAATAAGTGATATGGTAATTTTATAATAGTTATCATATTAATTTTTACCATTAATTACCTGGATTACCCTTTTCCATTGTAATAATAATATTACTAAAATTACAATTCATATGCCCAAAAATAATAGAATCATATTTTCATAATTTATAACCACCTTTTGAATATATAGAATACATTTTAAAAAATTAAAACATTTAAATTACAAAATTTATATTAAAACTAATATCCTTGATTGGGTGAGAAAATGGGTTTCATATTTAAAACATACATATTACATAAATACTTTTAAATCTAAATTCATAGAAAAATTGATTCCAATGACCTGAATGTTGATAAATTGCTAAAAAATAATATTGCTAAACTTAAAAACCATTTTGAAGTATAATTTAACACTATATTTTATTTTGATGAAAATTTTTTTCTTTAATTAATTATTAGTATTTTTCACAATTCATCAGAAAATGAAACTTATCAGAACACATTCATAAACTAAAACAAAGTAATTTTTTATATTTTGGATTTAAATAAGAATTTTTTTTCCAAATATTGAATCGAAAATTTTCAATTTTTTTAAATCGGTTCTCTATTAAGAGTTGTGAAAACAATTTTTGTAAAAATATATATATATAGGTCTAATATTCTATATTTTATTATCTTATGCCTATAAAATATTTTAGATGAATATAGAAACATTTTATTCAATATATTACAGATATGTTTCATTGATATCATTCACTAATAGTAATTAATTCAATTCTATAGAAGAAAAAAAATTGTGAACATAAAAATAGTTTTTTTATAAAATCATATTATATATATTATTTTGTTGTCTATATTAATTTGTAATTATTTGGTGACCAATGAATTAAAATATATATTATATTATGTTATTGAATAATATTTGTAACAACCAACTCAATATCTAGGTTATATCCTATTTTATAAAATAATAATACTTTAAGAACATATATTTTTCAATAAAACAAGACATTGTGTGTAACACAAGATAAATAATTAGTGTTTCTACCATAATCATATACTGGTTATGTATACAACTCAAGGTATCTATGAAATTTAATTTATTTAGTAATATACATAATGTAAAATATTGTGGTCCAACAAGATTTATAGCTTGATAATTTTTGGTGAGCATAGAAAAGATAATTTTCATTTCAGATACCATAACTTTTGGTTTCCAAAGAAGATAATCATTACATTTTCCATTAAAATAAGCATTAAAATGATTATTTTAGGTTCAACTTGTCATCTAAAAAATTAAATGTGTAAGAAACTCTAATCATAATATTGAAAAATAATTTACATGATGTCTAAATCATGATATAGAAAAACCTATTCTTTATTTTAAATTAATATATGATTCCTTACATATGATTACACTTAATAAAACATGGATGATTGATAAGAATATTTAATTTGGTAAATAGGTACATTTTATAGCATATAGAACATGTGATACTATAAAATTATCGAAAACATATTTAACATGCTTCTAAAATTACATTGATTTTAAAATTTCATGAGATGACTTGGGAAAAAAATAATAAATGGGTGAGATATAAATCATAGTAAAGGAATAAAAATTTAATAAGCTGATATTTTTTAGTCGAAAGGTATATCAATGTCACCTAAAATTGGTAGGAATCATAAAATTAAACAATGAGATATGATATAACATGATAATAAAAACATTTAAACGGGGAAAACAACTTAAAACACAACATCATAAAAATTGTTCAAGGGTAAACGATGTTGAAATAATGGCGGAAAAAATTCCATATTTAAATTTCTTTCACTAATAATCCAATAATGATATTTCCTAAAACTAAATATTATCTAATGTATTGGAACACATTATAATTTCGGCCATACTCGTAACATTCATTTCATCCTCATTCTTAAGTGTGCCACATGGATTATTCAAAATGGATTAATTCATCATAAAAATTTCTTCCTTGATAAAAGAGTGTGGAATATATATCTTTAATTCCCTAATAAATATTTATATGTGCTTCAATGTGAACACCCTTGATAGAAAATGTGTATTGTATTCAATACATTATTGTTTTGCCATGGAAAATCGCAGTGAAATTTCGGAAGCATAACGATGTAACATTAAGCTTCATAAAAATGAGACAATGAGAGAGTAGAGGGTACCTCATCACATATTAAAAAATGGGCAGTAATAGTGAAATTTGTAAATAAAATACCAAAAATATAAATTCGAAATAGAAGGAATATGCTAATGAATAAATATGAATAAAGAAAAGAATCCTAACTATATTTGGAAAGGAAATGAGTATACATAAAGAATCATGTGTGGACTAATGAGCATTGACAGAGGATATAATAACGTACAAATTAAATTTCTGGTAGTCAGAATATGGAATAATATATCGCAACATAATTAAATGGAATTTGCGATATAAAAGGTAAAAAATGTTGTTGATTGAAATTGAGAATTGAAAAATACCTTGAATATTTACATTGTAACAACTTAGGTAAAGGAAAAGTTGGGGATGATTAATTATATATCATTAAAATAACATAAAATTGTTAATAATATAATGATCATATATTAATAACAATATAAAAAATTTAAATTAAAATATTTAATTTCAATGATGGTTCTTGAATTGAAAGGAGTTAAAGGTCCCTTTCTTGAGTATGTGATTCAAAATGATTGTAAGTTGATCCATGTGAGATTTTGGTGACTTGGGTAATATATATATATTTTAGGGAAGATAATGGATGTGATACAAGGTTTTTTGGAGAATAGAAATGGGTGATTTGGTGGGCTTATATAGGAAAATAGAGGGATTTTTTATTATTTAGTTTTAGGGAACTACATAATAAAATTACCTAAAAAACAATACCATGTGCTTTTTCATGGATTCTACCAATTGGAAGTTTCCATTGTTATTTTATATCTATATGAACATAAATTAATAAAATAATTCCCTTCTTTATGTGGAGGGGATCCATACTCTTATGTAAATGATTTCAAAACATTTAAATATATTGCATGTTTAGGAGGATTCATAATGGATTTATAGAATAAATAAAATCCCATATAAATCTAATTATCTTTAGGATAAATCATTTATTTGGACATTTATACACTTTATATTATTTATTACATCACTTTTGGGTCATTATGATGTCATAATATAGAAAGTATTTTTATATGATATTTAATTTTTTGACAAAAATTCAACTTTCTCAGATAATTCGGAAAAATTATACATTGTATAATGATGATGTTATGATTCCAAAAAAAGGATTCATTTTTCTTAAAATTTTTCCCAAATATGATAATTTTCAATTTTAAAAATAAATTTAACTTTTATTAAGAAATTATTTTTTTTTGACAATAATAGTTTTCAAGCCCTTATAAAATATACATTTGGTTTCATAAAAATTATATTATAATTTACATTTAATAAATATTATTTTATAAAAATATAATATTAAATAATTATTTATTTTTAAAATCCGTTAATTCATCAAAACAAATTTTCTTTTAAATCAATTTGAATTTTTTCTAAAAATACTATTTGTGTATTATTATATCAAAATAAAAATTGTCCAAAATGTAACTATTGTAGAATTATAATATATATATTATTCTATATAAAATAATTTAAATACTCTTGTTGATAGGTCATTAATACATATACATTTAATAAAATGAAAAATCACATCAGTGTAAGGTGTGTGTGGTTGGAATTTCATTGGGTTGTTTAGTAAACATAGTTTAGGTGGTGATCTTGATGAGCTATAACTTCCCCCATAAACAATTTCGATCATGCGTAAGTTGTTGGATATGGTCATGGTATTGCTCAAAGAAAAATACAAATGATTCTATCTCACTCAGAAGCTTCAATAAATGGGATTCATTAAGAATGATACTACTGGTAGAGGCCATCACTTACATTGTCTCTATCAATTGAATTTGTTAAAAACCTATATTTATACTAATAATATGATCACTATTCAGAATCAATATTATCAATGTTAAAGATACTAAATGATATTTTAATTCTAATTGGATACAACATAAAATTTTTCATGTTTTTTATGTAACCATATTACATAATAAGACAGTTAATTAAATAAAAAGGGGAATTTTATTTATAACTTTTTGGGTAATTAAAATCTTCCCATGTTATGAAATTTCTCCCTTGAAGTTTTCATTTACGACACTAAAAATGATTATGGAATCTCTATTTCATCAATTCCAATGGTTCTCAAATCACTTCTTCATATTTTCGTTTCTCCACAACACTTTAAACAGCTACATTGTCTTATTTCATATAAATTTTTCATTATGATAAAGGATCTTCATCAGATGCTCCACATAAAAGATACCACTCTTCATGGTTACACCGCTGGTTTGAGTACATGTGAGGGGTCTTGTATGTACATTATCAATAGGTATACGTGGAATAAATCATGTACTTTATATTGGTTCAATGGGAGTGTCAATCGATAGTACACCGCTCCAATGCGATCAAGGATCTTGAAGGGTATGATATATCTTAGAATAAGATTTCCCTTCTTCCAAAATATCATCACTCTCTTCCTTGGAGTTGTTTGAAGGCAATCCATTCATCAAAATAAAACTATTGTTCACATTTATGATTGTCATCATAGCCCTTTTGTATACTCTGAGGAGCCTTGATGTGTTACTGAATGGTCATAATGTTTATAATTGTTTCCTTGACCATTTCTAAACCAATCTTTTTGTGTTCCCTAAATGCATCCCAAATGAAGGTGTTATGCACCTCTTCCCATAGAGGGATTCAAAGGGATCTATTTAGATGCCTAAGTGGAAAAATATTTTGAATGAGAACTTAACCAGTGGTAGATTTTGGTCCCATTATCCATTGAAGTCCATCAAACATGCTCGTAACATGTCTTCCAGTGTCTGAATAGTCCACTGAGATTGTCATTGTTTTTTTAGGATGATGGGATTTCATGAACAAACATGGGTTGACCTTGAATTGATCACTTGAGTTGGTCTATGGGATGGTCCCAAGGGAATTCCCGATCCTTATGGGATTAAAACAAGTGTCAAGCATCAATAAATGAAATTGGGAACGATTTAGCCTAAAAAATATGACAGGTAAACAATAATAAATCATAAAAAATTGGTAAAAATAATTAACATAAGAGAAATAAAATTAACGATAATCAAATAGACATACCTTCAAGTGACCCCATGGGTCACCACCAAACATAGTACCACGCTCTCCCAAGAGATATCTTTGACTATATCCTGAAACTGAAATGTAAATTATGTGTGAGAATAGAGATGCTCTTTTGGAAATCCAAGTAGTAATAATTATATATGACCTTATCATTATAATAGATCCAGTTATACTAATTTGAAAATAATACATAATAAAGTAATGTTTTTCATTATTTTCGAATTCAAGTCAAAAGTTTACATTTTTAAGGAAATCATTTTTATTCCCCTGTATTTTCAAGATATATTCCAAGTTGTATTAACCTTTGGAAATTAAAAGAAATATGTTTAGATTGAAATGTGGTTTTTCAAAAATAAGAAAAATTGTATGAAACAACTGAAATTAAAATCATATCATAAGAACCAGATCACGAATGAGAACCAAGGGAAATAACTATAGCTAACTATGAAAAATGGGACCCTAAAGACCATGTACGTCGGTGAAAAAGTAACCATATTAATATCTATTCTTGTGCATGAACCACTAGTGGGGAACATTCCCATAACATAGTGGTCCCAAATCATTATAAAAAAGTTTAGTTACTGTTATGGAATCAATCCTAATAGAAGAAAATGGGATGAACTACATCCCGATCATCTAGTGTACTAGTCATAATCTTCCCACCTTGGTACAGAGGGTTTCCCATGTGCTTTATTTAAAATGGTAGTGTGGGTTAATTATATACACATAAATTAATATAACACTTTCTTTACCAAAAATCCATTTATCGTCTCACTAACATTCTCTATCTTTAAGAACATTCCCATTTTTGTGTCACCTAATATCACATAAACCTCTTTATTAGGTACATATCACAAATCACACATATAACAAACACATCATGTTTCTAAAACAATGGGGAATGCCTTAAGATGGGGGTTTCACATTCAAAAATCATTTTCATAGTGAAAAATAATCCTTATTAACCCACAAGAATGAATTATCATTAGAAAACAAGTTCACCCAAAACACATTTTTGTAATCACATTGGATGTCCTTGGAAATCAAATTGGTCATTGCCCTGTTAAAACAAAATTATCCAAAAGGACACACATCTTTGGAAATACTCATTTCACTTTCAAAACATCTAGGAAAAAACTCACCAACAAAAAGAATTTACACAAAGACACGCACATATATATATAATATTCCTTCATTTAAAATTATAAAACACACATTGCAATGTACACTAAGCAATATGGGAAATTATAAATAAAGACCAGGTTATAGGGAACCTACCTTAGGCGTAATCAATCCATCTTCTTCAGCTCTTGGCACTTTTTAACTAAAAGATGCTTCTCCCCCACTAAGCATATGCTCCTTTGTATACAAGTAAGGACAACCATCCCATATGCACACAATCTCATGGACTATTAACATGGGAAAGAGATACTTATATGTATGATTATAGAAATATATTAGTCTCCACTCACCTGTGTATGAATTTTTATATATACAAATATTCACACCTAACCCCTTAAATGTATATATTTACTAACATATTCACACGCAGGTGATTCTACCTTTGGCATGGTGACTCAAAACCACTCGGAATAGTCCAATGAACTACACAAGACTTATAAGAAACCTTAAAACATCAATAGAACCCTATCGAACATTTTTGAAACCAACCAAAAGCATAAAATTCCATACCACCAGAAAAAAAACATTTGATGATGGCAGCCTAAGACCACATCACCTTACACTAATATTCATTTTTGAACACACACACTAACAAATATCATTTGAATCAAAGTAAATATTCCTCTCACCATGAGAGAATATGTACAACAAAGTTATATATATATATATATATTCATAAAAATTTATATACATGGAGGCATTTTCTACAAAACACTTGAACTCATTCTATGATGACCACAACATACTACAACAATAAAAAGGAGTCAAATAATCACCAAAGGCTTCAAATAAAACTAAATTAATCATGGAAGCAAGAGAAACATCAATTCAAATGGTGACCAACAAACCCAGACATACTTATATCTTAAATCAATGACCAACACACAACATAATCTTTAATAATAACCTTAAAACACATAATGACATGAATTTAGAAGGTGTGTAACAAATCTATGGGTTTTGAACCTTACCCCAAACAATGGAGTTGAGGGAAATTGATCCCATATTCCTCCCCTTTAGTGGAAGATGCTCGAACATAATTAATCTGACTAGAGGAAATCATTTAAATCCCTATTAATGAAAGATATCATCCAAAATCGACCACCAATGAACCCTTGGGTTTATCAAAATCAAGGAGGGTGATTGGAAGGAAAAAATCGGCCCATATTGGAAATAAAAGTAATGTGGATATCCTACCTTGATGGTACAACTGCAAAACTATAGGATACCCAGTTTTTTCACTTGAGAAAGATATTGATGAGAGAGATGGAGGAACATAGGCTATAGGGGCTTAGCTAGGGGTGCACGCTGTAGATAGGAGGTGGTAGATGTGGTTTAGCGGAAAGGGATTCCATATGAGGAGAGGGTGGAAAATAAAAGGGGTGGTGGGTTTATGTAAGTGAATAGGTGGAGGATTGAGGTGTTATGTGTGGGAAAAATGAGTGGAGAAAGAAAAAAAGGGACAAAATTGGAAACAATAATGAAATGAAAAAAGAGAAAAAAAAATAAAAAAACCAATAAAATAAAAAATTGAACATAATAATAATATTAAAAATAATAATTATAATATTAAAAATAATAATTATAATATTAATAAAAATATTAGCGCAAAAAATGTTATAAATAAAAATTAATTACAATGTGCCCAGTTAGGGCCCATCAATTCTCCCCACGATGAAACTTTCTGCCCACAGAATGTCCCAAAAATCTCAGTTGTTCAATGATCAACACAAGGATGCAATGAAACTAAAAATGACACCTCTTCCACTTAAGGATAAAACAATTAAATATCAACTTGGAAATGGATCCTCGAGACCCAGAAATCCATGAGAAAGAACAAACAACATGAGACTCACCTTTCTAAATAGTACCTTAACCTAGAACACCCTTACCCCTAACATAGAAATCACTAGAGTCTTCTCTGTATTTTCAATGAACATTAGAAAAATGACACGTTGTATGGGCTAACAATCTATAATAATCGGGTTTGGGTGGAGCACTGATGAAGAGTTTTGTCGACAAAAACACCTTGAGGATTAGGTTCTCCACCAATTTTTACTATGTTGGTCACCCCACAATATTAGAAATCTAGCTAAATAATGACTTCCCTAATCGAAGAAAATTAGAAATCCAAATAAGACCCCAAACACTTGTGTGACCACTCAACATTCCATGTCACACCCTACCATCTTGAGGGAAGACAATGGATAAACCTATAGTGGGTCTCCCCCCCATATTATAAAATGAGTACAACAATTGTACCCACATGGGATCTCTAAATTCAATTTCAAAAATACGGATTGAATTTCCCATCCTAAATGCACCAACACGGACAGACTCCCAAAATAAGAAAGGGATTCCAAATAGAAGGAAACTGAAAGGAACATTGACTCTGGACCCACAACTTCCCCACTACAGAAGCATTTTTAACGGCCAAAACCCAATGCCCAAAACTGCTTAAGGGGAATACTAGCTATTAGAGAGTTTATATCCCACAATACAAAACCATTAAAACATTATAGAAGAGACATCCAATACCTCCAAAACACCCCCCAATATACAAACACATAAAGCAGAAACATAACCGGTCACTTCTACAACATTAAAAATGATCAGTTGGACACACATCCCTTCAATATAAAAACATCCTGATTGCGTGAAAAGATTCCCCCAATACTTATGGTTGGATCTCTAATGTTTTGACGTATCTATTTCTCTGTAGTCAGAAACTGGTGTCCTCAAACTGAGGATTCATCTTCTTGCAAGACCACCTAAAAGCATTCCCAGGTGACACAAACAACACAAAGTTTACAAGACATAGATGATTACAATGAACAAGTTTGAGTTCCCAAAAAGACCACATTAGAAACAAATGATTGAGTAGTCTGTGGAATGGGAAACATGATCTTATGAAAGACTCATGCTAAGAATATATGGCTCTGGTTCACCCTCTACATCGTATGGGGAACCCTTCATGAGAATATAGGAAAATAGGATTTCTATTTTTCTCAGTTTGTGACACCAAATTACAAGGAGAAGGTAGAAATCACCATTCTCTAGCGCAAACATGACCCTTCAAACAAAACTTGGACTAATTTCCATTACAAAGGATATGGAGTTCCTATAGACACGACAAAACACTAAACTACATCATGCAAAACTACAACCCCTATCAACCATCAGCCACCATTGAGAAATCAATTATTAATGAAATGAAAATAACTACACCACCCCACTGTATGTGTGGGTAAAACTAACAGCTAAATTTGACCCCTCAGGGACCTTTGGACATTTCTGAGTGTCATACATTAAACCAGAAGAACAAAACCAACCTGAAGCACATCTTAGAACAAGCATCCACATTGAACCATAAATCATCAACTCAAACTCAAAACATCATTTAAACCTTGAAATGACCACTAGAAAAAAATAATTATGACCATACATTATTATATTGAAAAACCAAACCATAACCAAATCAAATATCAATTGAAAAACTACAAAATAAACATCCCCAACCATTCATAAACCACTCTTTCACAATTTTCCATTTTCAAAACCATCTTATTTGAAAACCATCTAAATGCTAAAACCCCCTTTTTAAAACCCACTTTACAATTAAAAATTATTATACAAAATTCATCTAAGAACATCACTAATCAAAGCATTCTTTTAAAAAAACAATCCTTGAAAACTATTCTCCCACCATTTTTATTCCATGAAACCCCGCCTTCATATGTTTCCATGCCAACTCAGGCACCCATCCAAATGTACCAACAACCGTCCACTTTCAATTACATTCATCCACACATGTGAGCATCTATAGGAATACCAAAGGACAAATAAAACCTTTCCAAATTCTCATTTCCATGAAATATTAATTTCCCATTCCAAAAAAATTTAAAACCCAAAAAAATTTCCATATCAATTTTGGATTTATGCTTTTTAAAAGTTTTAAAGGGACCCAAAATAATTCATTCCCAAAAATAGATCCCAAAATAATTTCCATTTCCAAATTAAATCATTTCATTTTAAAATAATTCAAACTCATCATTTTAGAAATATTATTTTAACAAACCAATAAACATTTTTAAAACATTATCATTACACACAAAAATAAACTAAAACCTGCACCAAGAACATCCCAAACATACTAATTCAATCGATAAATCATGATTCTAAATTTTCAAATAATCAACTCTTACTCACGGCTTGGTCACATGGTCTAGAAGACCACACACAAACCATGTGAACACCTTGGAAGTCTTTAGATGAAATTTCAAGGTCTGCTCATGGCTTTCCAAGCCATACATATCAATCATGCAACCCTCTAGAATCACCACCAAAATTCAAGACTAACCAGAAACACACAAAACAGACTCAGGACCTTGAAAATAATTGAGATCTAAACACAGACTCTATGTAAAGACCATCTCAGAAGACCATGGAAATTCAAGTGTCAATCCAAATTGGTGGTGATCAAGCATCTGACCATAATTGACCACTTTGATTCCAACACTCCTGACTCCAAACTATCAAAAATTATAGGACTTGAGAGAAACCACTTTTGATACCATTTTTTCACAAACCAACCCGGTTTGACCCTAAATCAGATACCCGATTTGGTCAACGGCATGGCTTGAAGGGTGTTCTTGATCCCCATGGCCTGGAAACTAGTGTAGGGAATAAAAAACGTAGTTGGGAATAATTTATCCTAGAAAAATAGATTGATGAATATAAATAAACTAAAAAATATTGGTAAACAATACTAGTAGCAGAAATGTGAAAATAAAGATACAAAACTGTAGATTCCTCCTAGTGACCCCATGGGTCACCACCAATCATAAAACCATGCACGCCTAAGAATGATCCAAGACTAGAACCTAAAACTGAAAATTAAAGTAGGCACGAGACCTAAGATTTTCGGAAGGAAAGCCATGGAATAACAATTCCCTTTTCCCTTTTCATTAAAAATAAATCCAATTATGATAATTGGAAAATAATACATAATAATGTAATGTTTTTAATTCTATTGAAATTCAACTCACAAGTTGATATTTTAGAGGAAAGCATTTCTGTTCGACAATATTTTCAAAATATATTCAATGTAGTTATTATCCTTTTGAAATGAAAATAAAGCAGTTTAAATTGAAATGTGTTTTTTCACAAATGTGACAACAAATACGAGAAAAATGAATTGGGAATCAAATCATAAGAACCATGTCACAAACGAGCACCATGGGAAATCCCTATAGGTAAATAGGAAAAATGAAACCTTAGAGACCAGGTACCATGGTGAAAAACAAACCATATCTAAACCCATTATTGTGTATGAGCTACTATTTGAGAATATTCCCATATCTTAGTGATCCTTATTCATCACACAAAGGGTTAGTTAGGGTTATCACATCAATATTTCTATGAAAAACTGGGAGAAACCACTATTGAATCGTCTAGTGTACTAGTCCTATTATGCTCACCTAGATACCTAGGATTTCCCATGTGCTCTATTTCAAAATGTGGTGAGTTTTTATCAATAACACATACATGAACATAACACATTCTTTATCCAAAATCCATTCAACCTCTCACTATTGTCCTCCATCATTAAGTGTATCCCCCTTTTTATGCCACATAGCATCACACAAACCTCTTCATTAGGTACATATTACAGATCACACATTTAACATACACATCAGGTTTCAATAACAATTAAGAATACCATAAGAGGGAATTATCACCTTCCCAAATCATTTTCACGGTACCAAATGGTCCACCTTATTCTATAACAATGATTTTTTAAGAAAAAATGTTCACCCAAATCCCATTTTAGAAATCACTCTCAAAATATTTGGAAGTCAATCATGTCATTTCCCTTTTAAAAAATTTTGCTGAAAGGCCACACATATTTGGAAAAATCCATTTCACATTCAAAACATCTATAAAAACACTCACATATATAGAGCATATTCATTTCACATAAATGAAGAACACACACTTTAGAAATAACACTATGAAAAAAGGGAAATTATAAATAAATATCAGGGCATAGGGAACCTACCTCATGTAGAATCAAGTCATGCACATCAGCTCTTGGAACTTTCAAACGAAAATCTGCTACTCCTATACTAAGCATATGTGACATTCCATACATACAAGGACACCTAGCTCCCATGCACACATTCGTATGGACCATAATCATGTGCAAGGGGTTTCTTATAGGTATTCTTATATGTATATACTGGTATATACTCTCATGTGTATGTGTTTTTAAATATACATATAGGCACACCAAGCCCCATACATGTACATTCAATCCAATGGATGAATAAACACATAACGGGGTAACCTACATGTATATATTAACTTACCTATGCAGAGGTAGGTGAGTCTCCCTTGGACCAGGAGACTCAAAAGGTTTTAGATCAATCTCGTTCAGTACAAAACAATTAGATGAAACTTTATAACATCAAATGATTTCTGTAAAATAAATTTGAAAGCAACCAGCTGAATTAATGTTAATAACTAAAAACACGGAACATTTGATGTAGGAAGCCCAAGGACACCTCAACTTACACACATATACATTTTAACACACACATATATATATCCTTTGAACCAATGTACATATTCAGCTCTCCTTGTGGGAATATGTACAAGGAGGATATATATATATATATATATACATCCCTACCCTTGTATATACATGTAGTATTTTTATACCAAACACTCAAACTCACACAACAATGACCACAACATACTATAATAATAAAAATGTGTATAATAATAACAAAAGGCTTAAAATAAAACCTAATGTAAAAACGTAGTAAGAAAACCCTGACCTCAAATGGGGACTTCCAAACCAAGGCAGACCGAAATCACGAATCATTAACCAACTGACAAGAAGAAAATTAATTTGAACCTTAAAACACATAAAAAAACTAATTTATTAGGTGATAACCCAATATGTGGGTTTAGAACCTTACCCCAAATGATGATGGTGAGCTAAATCGAACCCATACACCCTTCCATCAGTGGAAGATACCAGAACACAATGAATCTGTCCTAAGGAACCTGTCACGATTTTTAGAAATGACAGAAATTATCAAAAACCCACCACTAAGAAACCCTAGTGTTCAGCCAAAAAAAAAGACAGGTGAAGGGAATTAAAAAATCATCCCAAGATGGATGGATAAGGTAATAAGAGAACGTACCTTGAAGAGGCTATATAAAAACTAGAGTAGACTCAATTATTTTTCTGTACAATGAGTGAGTCGAGATAGAGGGAGGCGTGAGACCTATAGGGGCTTGACTAGGGGGTGTTCACTATGGGGAGGGGGTGTCAGAGGTGGATTGATCAGGAGGGGGATGTAAAATGGGAGAGCAGGCAATGGAAGTGGTGGAAGTTCGACACATGTGAACAATTGGAGGGTTGAAGCACAACAAATGGGGAGAAGGAGGGGAGAAAGTAAGAGAAAGAAATAATAGAGAAAAAATAAGGATGAAAAATAGATATAAAATAAAAAATAATAATATTTATTATAATATAACAAATAATAATGTTAATTAAAATATTAAACCTAAAAATGTTTTAAAAAAATGAAATGTGATGTGACAGGTCAGGGTGTGACATGTCCCATATATAAGCTCAATAAAGTATTTAAATCATTTTGGAGACTTTTCGAAAAGATGGAATAGAATATAGGATCTTGATTAGATAATATTTATAGTGTTGCTAAATGCAGCATTACCACTTCTTGGATTTACATTATTGCAATTTTATCGAACGAGAAATCATTTTTAATCGTAATAAAGTGAAATATTTTTGTAATATGATCCACAAAATAACTTATAGAATTTTTTTCCCAAGATGAATTTGAAGTCCATTAAAAAAGTACATGGGGATGTTATCCCATTTCTGTGTTGGTATTGGTAATGGTTGCATCATCCCTTTTTACTTATTCCTTTCATCTTTCTCATGTCAGCATACAATTAACATTAATTTATATTCAACCATCTCATTAAGTAAATTTTCCAACCAAAAGTTCTCACCACGATATTGATATATATTTTTTATCCCTAGGTGATTGGATAATGAATAACTATGTGCATCAACCAACATTTCCTTCTTTAGCATAGGTTTTGATGGAACACATATTCTTGTCCCAAATCTCACTATTCATTCATTATTAGTAATGAACTCCAAGGATTTCCCTAGGCTAATAGTTTACACTAGCTTCAAAATTCCCAAATCATTTATTTTAGAAACATTTAACCTCTGTAGAATATATGGTTGAATAATAAATAAATAAATGATTAATGATGTTCATTATTTTAGGATTCCCATGTCCATCCATTCAAAATATTGACAGATTAGATCCTGCTCAATTCCTTTGAGAGACAGAATTGATGGTTCTTTTCTACGTAGATCATCCCCCAAATTATTTTCATTCCCATGATTTTATGAAATTGAATTTTCATAGTCCTTGATCACATATATACATCTTCATTGGAACATATTAATCAATTTTTACATGTATATATACATGACGTTTATTGGATAAGTATATATTTTACACTTCTCCCCAAATAGATAATGCCACCATATTTTAAAAAATAGTATCACCACAACCAACTTCAGATGATGTTTTGGGTAGTTCTATATGTGAACATTCTACTACATTGAATCATATTTTAAGACTTTTCATTTTCCATTAATACACAACCCAATACCATATTCGATGAATCAATTAATACTACTAAATGTTTTCCCTTGGAGTGTAGTGCGACTACATATGACTTTATAAGCCTTCATTTCATTTCCAAAATGACCTATCTATACTCATCATTATATAAAAACATTACTCCCTTCTAAGTTAGTTTATTTATGGGTTTTGAACAACATGAGACATTTCTCAAAAAAATTGACGATAATACCCAACTAATCGGAGGAAACTATGGATATCATTCAAAAATTTTGGCCTCATATAAACATTAATTACTACTATCTTTAAAGGGTATACATGAATTCCATTTCTTGTGATGATATTTAAAAATAATGATACATACTTTAACCATAACTCCCAATTTCTTTACTTTTCATAAAGCTTCTCATTTCACTATGTCATTAACAATGTTCTCATATAATCTCTATTCTCCTACTTTTTATTGGAGTATATTAGAATATTATGGATAAAGACTGCCCCAAATTTGTAATGGAAATCTCTAAAGATACTATTCATCAATTCCATCAATAATTATAGATAATTTGTGAGTCCAAATAGCATAATTATGAACTCATAGTGCCTGTTCTTAAACGAAAATCAATCTTGGTTATTTCCTCCTTCTTCACATTATCTTTTCAGTGCAATCATTACAATGTCCACCACATTGATTATTTAACCAATTCCTCATATTTATGACCATTTTCTAGAAGAAATGAAAATTTATATATGATTATTTTATAATATTAATAACATAATGGGGAATACATTGATATTAGAGGCATAACATATTAATTATATTTATTTCATATCTTATAAATTTATAGGTTTCAGTTAACATTTTCCATGTTATATTTCAAAACATTTATTATTATTGGAATTTTTCATTCCCATTATAAAGGGTTGTAATGTGATTAATAATTTACCAGAGAATATAAAACATGAGTGTCCAACTACGAGCACAGTAAGGCCTAATTTTTCTGTACTAGGTTACATGAAGTCAAGCCCGACACACCTTGTCAGAGATATTACCCAATAAAAAATATATTCAAGAACCACATCTATGTAATCCCACATTTTTATTACCAAACATTTCATTACAAAATACAAATTTAACATATAAGAATATCTTTTGGGTATAGTGTCTTGGGAAAATATAAAATAATACATAAAAAAACATAAAACACCCTTATAATAAACATGTAAGGCTTCATTATAAGTTCATACTAACAACAATTACTGAATCTCATAACCTGGAGACATACATCAAAGGCAAGGGTGACCTGAAGGCCTAGTAAGGGTAAAGAAGGGAATCAGTTTACCATTAATATGTATTTATTTACATGTGAGCCACATAGATCATAATCAAACTTCATAAATATCTAATATAGAATCAAAAAAATGGGTTTCATGTCAAAATCATGACGTTTTAAAAGTACTTTAAAAAAAGATCATTATATCATTTATAACACAAGGAAAGGAATCAAGGGTTACATATATGTCATTTACCAAATAAAATATATCATTTTAGTACATCTATGTAAACCCATGGATACTAAATAGTTTTTTTTATTCACATAAATAATACAAGAGAATTCCTTGTGGAAAAGAGAAAGAAATTTTGAGACAAATTTCTGCAGCATTACGGCTATATAACATGGTTTTTGAAATATAAAATAATGAGATGGGACATAGGTATCCCATAAATAAATGAATTTGTTTAAAGTATAGGTAAAAAATAAATATAAATGATATCATAGTGTAGAAATTTGAATGAAACACCACATGAAAAGTATACTTGAAAGGAAAGAGAAATCATGATTTCTTTTACGAAAATTCGACAGCCTAACAACATCACTTAAATATTCAGAAAATCAATTGATGAGAGAAATAAGGTTATCCCATTATTTGGAAATTATATGTACAGTATTAAAGATATATAATAGAAATCCCACACATATTAAAATGTTACTATAAGACATTACATAAAGGAAGTCAGGATTTAACAGAGAATTGTGAAAGGTTCCCTTACCTTGAAGAGTAACTTCAAAAGCATGAAGTTCATGACCTTGGGAGGCTTGAGGTCATCTTGGGTGGACTCCTTGGGAGGTAAGTAAACCATAACATTGTTTAGGGGGATTTTGTAATGAAATGAATGAAAAAATGGCATGGTATATATAGGAAATGTGATAGAATAAATTATTAATTTCCAAGGGACATCTCATCGGTGGTATTTGCAAAACCATGGGCTTGCCCATGGTATTTGCCCATGGTATTGTCCACATGAGACACCTCCTACAATATCTCACTACACATAAGTCTACAAGAAATCTTACATCATTATTACATCATTAATGAGGTCATTAAACACCAGAAACTCAAAACTGTATTTTTAATATTCACCGAAGATCCAACTATTTTAGAAAAATCCCACAAAATCACCCTACCTTAATGTTGATCCTCAGAATTCAAAAATGAACACCATTTTATGAAATTAAATTTCTAATTATTTTTAATTTAATTTTTAAATAAATTCATTATTTATTCCCAAAAATATAACTTTAAAACTATAACTCATTTTGTTACACCATAAAAAAGTAATCAAGGTCCCTTAAAATTATCATATAAACATAAGAATATAAAATAGAAATTTATGATTAAATTTTATGAAAATTCATTTTCATTTTATATTATTAAATTAATTATAAAATTGTAAATAAGCTATTTATGCGATACAAAAATACTAAAACTAATACTATGATCGTTTTTTCACTTTTTAGATCATTACATTGGATTTATACATTCATGGGTGAAGATTATATTTTTTAGCCAATTTACTATTCATTACCATTCATAAGGATAGTTACTATTCATACATTACTACTCACTAAAAATCAAGTTGATCTAATTAGACTGCAAAACTCTCACTGACCACAATTATAGAAGATCATTTTTTGAAAATCATTTCACAAAAAATTTATTTATTAAAATAATATTTTTATACTATTCATGAAAACACTAATCATCCAATACAGTTCATCTAATTGAATCTTTTTATACAATTTCTAAAAAATTATTCTTATGTTAATTTTTCCATTTTGAATTCAAAAATGATGTTTATTTTACCATTATAATTAACTATGTATTATAAATTTGACATTTAAATATGAAAATCATTAGTTATTAAAAATAATAGCAGATTGAAAATGAATATTGAAATTGAAAAGTGAACTTTATAACATAAAAATATGTTAAATAAGTTTATCATTTTAATTTTAAAAACAGGTGTTTTTAATCATACTATTTAATTAAAATAATCAATATTCTGTATACAATAATTTTATATAATAATTATATCATTTTTTAAAATTAAAATTTGGGTTTGATGTAATTTCATGTGATTTTATTATAAAACATAATAACTATTTATTAGGAGAATTCTTATCCATAAATAAAAGAAGTACATTTTTCGGGTCTTTACAACATCCACTGGTAGTATCTATATGGTGGTGTATATGATTGATAAACCACATATTCAACACTTACTAATAATTAAGGATATTTCCTTTTAATTATTCATAGTCCTAAGTCATTCACTATATTTCTCAAATCCTAATCTCAAAATAAAAATAAATTCCTGTGATACTAATAATAAAATCCTTGTTCATTATTTCACATTAATACATGATTAATTAAATATTATTACACTATAAATTCCAAAATAATTATAAGTATAATAAATTTTGGAATTAGGTACATAACATAACATCTTGAACAAGAGATATAACAATATTATTGAATTTTTTTTAACATGCTTCTACAATTCCATGGATTCTAAAACTAAGAGTGATTTCCTAGGAAAAAAAGGGGTGCGAAATATATAATAATAAGGGAATAAAAATGGGATAAGTTGATACATGTGAGGCAATCGAATTATAAATGGGATATAAAAGGTTTGTGAATCACAATCATGATAATTGAGACATGATATACCCTGATTATTATGACATGGGAAATATGGAAACAAATTAAAATACTACATCATAACAATAGGTCAAGGATAAACCACCAAGACATCCTGGTGAATAGAGACCCATAATGGAATGAGATTCAAATATTTTTACTGTAGGACTTTTCAAAAAAAAAATTAAACAATACCAAATGCATAGGGGCGCTATATATTTCCGTACACAATAGTCACTTTCATTTCATTATCATGATTAGGTGTGCTACATGGATTATTCAACATGGTTTTACTCATCATCATAATTTACTCCATGATCATGGAGTGTGGAATAAATATATATATTTAAAAAATAAAAATGAATATTTCATAAATTTGAAAACCCTTGATAGAAAATGGAAATGGTATTCTCTAAAAATATGTTTTGGCATGAAAAATCACAGTAGAATTTTGGCAGTATAAAAATGACACCTATAAATTCATTAAATTGGTATTATATGATAGGAGAGAGTATCTCAGGACATAAATATAAAATGATAACTCATATAGAAATATATAAAAATATCTTAATATTTTAATATTTAAATAGAAGTCATTATGTAATGAAGAAACATGAATAACAAAAATATTCATAAAAATATTTCATCATGGTAATTGGGGTATTTAACACATCATGGAAGGATTAATGAGAGTGAAATGGGTATATAAATATTTATAAATTAAATTTATAAAAAAGGTAATATGTAAGAATATATCCCAACAAAATAAAATGGAAGTTAAGAGACATAACATAAAATAATTACATGAATTGAAATGAGAAGAGAGAAATCCCTTACTGAATTTTGGCTTAGTAGAATACTAAGAAAAGGTCCAAATGAGAGAGGAAAAGTCATCCCTAATTAAAATAACATAATTTGGCCATTAAGGTAATTCTCAAAAATGAATTAAAATATATCAAATTAAAATTAAAAGAAATTATTTTTAAATAAGTTTTATGAATTTAATGGAGGAGGGGAAGGTCCTTTAATTGATTGTGTGACCTTAAATTATTGGGAGTGGCTTCTGGAGAGCATTGGGGGCCTTAAAGCCTTTATAGATTGTAGAACATATTATGTAACTGATCCAAGGATTTGGAGTGAAAAGAAATTGTTTCTTTTGTTGGTTTATATAAGAAAAGAGCTATATTTATTTGTTATTTTGATTTGGGATTATACATAATAAAATAACCAAAACCACAATAAATACCATGGTTTTATCCCATTTTTTCAATAAAATAATATTTTTTATTTTGTTTATATGTTAAAGGGACTAATTTAACAAAATAATTACCTTGAAGATGTAGAGGTGAGTCATACTCTTACAGAAATTATTTTAAAAACATCAAATATATAACATGTTTTGGAGGATTCATAACAGATTTATACATTTATTAAAATAATCATAAAATCACATTATTTTAAACATAATAAATATATTGGTTCTTGGATACCCTATATAGTATTCATTACATCACATTTGGTTCATTATGATGTCCTAATACACAAAGTATATTGATATGGTATTTATTGTTTTCCCAAAACAATTGACGCTCATAAATTTATTAAAAATTCACTATTGGATAATTTCAATTTCTGAATTAAAAAACAATATTTAATTATTATAAATAATTTTTTTAATATGGGAATTTTTTAATTTTAAAAATAAAATCCACATTTTTGTAAAAATGATTTTTTTGACAATAACAGTTTGTGAGCCTTTATAAAAATCTCATTTTACTTTATAAAACTTATATGAACATTTATATTAAAAAAATTAATTATTAATAATATTTTATTAAAATATTATTAATTTCAATTCTCCATTAATTCAATATATAATATTCTTTATTTTAATTTTAATATTAAAAAAAGACTATTTGTTTTTTATTGTCTGAGAAAAAAATATATCTATTATGTAAAAATAATTGGATAATAATATATTCATTATTCAATAAAAAATATTATAAATAAACATATTTCTCAGGTCTTGATACATATCCCTTTAATATAATATAAAACACTCTATGGGTAAGGTTTGAAATGTGGGACTTTCATGGGTTAGTTCTACGAAGATACTATGGGTTTAATGTTAATAAACATGAACTTCTCTTACAAACAATTTTTTCCAATCATAAGTTATTGGATATAAAATTGTTATTGGTTTGAGGAAAACCAAATGATTCAATATCCACCTGAAGCTCTAATAACTGGGATTTATAATGTATGATCCTTCTGGTTCAGGCCATCACATCCATTGTCGGTGAGAATTGGATTTGTTAAAACCCTGTATTTAAATTAATCATGTCACACTGTTCAATGAGTGTATCTTCAATCTTAAAGAAATAAATGGGGGTTTTAAATAAAATTGGGTATAATAATTCAAAATAATCATATGTTTTTTCTATAACAATGTTAAATAATAATACAATTTATTAAATCAAAATGTGGATTTGAATTATAATATATCAGGTCTTTACATTTTATAATTTTTTCCATCTATGAATTGATAAGTTTAACCCAGTTCATTCATTGTAATAATATATTCTAATCCTGTTTATAAATAAAATTTTAATCTACCAAATCATATCACCATGTAGTGTAAAAGAAGGTGAATAGTAAAGTTCCTTTTTCTGTACTTTTTAACACTCGATTCAAGCCCCACATGCCTGTTTCAGAGTTTTTACCGCTAGGTACTTCTACTTCGAAAACATGTACACTTTTTGTAATTGTAATGAGATATATTTCTAGTTAAACCCAATAATATCATTTTTACTGAAACATTATGATATTATCCCACTTATAGAATCTCTCTAGGGGTTATCAGTAAGAATTTCTCATCCTAGTTTACAAATTTTATCTAAACCTATATCGAATGGAAAAAGTAATGAACCAAACATCTCATACATAAATATAAAATCATAATATATGAATATTAATTAAATAAATTAATAAAATAAACTAAAATCATTTTGGTATAGTGCCTTTGTAAACTTTGATACATAAACAACTGGTTTATAATTGAGTTACATCATCTCCCACAAATTTCTTCAAAACCAGAACCCTACTTATCCATATCATGCATAATAAATTTATTCAAAAACTGTGGAATGAAATAATAAGATAGTGTGGAATCAAATTCTTATTATGGGTAAACATGTGAGATAGAAATCTATGACCATATGAATGCATTTGATTAAAATAAGTTAATGAGATCATGAACACAATTTAAAGAGCTCTTACAAAACATATACCCAATCTATCAATGTTAATAAAAGTGAGTCATGGAAAAAAATTCATTCCAAAATACATTGTTCATTAAATATTTAAATCATCATTATTCATTAAACATATCCCAATTTAACAAATGTTTTGCTCAAAAATGGGTATAAAAACCAATTCATTTTTAAAAGTCAACTACCAAGACCATTAATCATTGTGGATCATGGATCATCACTTATTTCCCATTATGGATCAATCCCATCGACATATTCCCAATTTTGGAACAAGACAGTTGGCTCCCATTATGTATCATCCTACCAGAATTGTTTACTACATTTATACATGAGATATAAAGCATTAAACAATGAATTGAAGGGAGATATATGTCCCATCTACTGTGTAATGATAATCATACATATGTTTTCCACAAGATCATAAAACATTAATCATATAATAACCCATGATATTAATTTTCCTTCATAAAAAACTCATCATATCGTAATCTATGAAAATAAATTGGTTTCATAAATCATTCCTTCTTATCATAATCCATGTCAAATAATTGAGTTTCATAGACAAATTATTATTATAAAAATTGACAATCAACAAAACTTAATAATTACAGTATCATTATATCATGTTATTATTGATTATTATGTAATATAAAAGGGAATAATATTATATGTAGAGTTAATTTAATAGAATTCTTGGGACTTTTCATAGAGATAATAGCATTTTCACTTTGAAAAAAATATTTTAAAACATAAAAAATTTTAAAATTTATTTGATATAAAATTTGTTTTGAAAATTACTATGCATTATTTAAAGATACTCTAAAAAATTTTATGAGTAAAATATACTTTCCATTTTGAAAAACTTTTTAAATCATAAAAAAATTCAAAATCATTTTCAATGAAAAAAAACCATGAAAAAATATAATGGAATAATCAATATAATTTAAATCATTTCATGAGTAAAATAACATTTCTAAATTGATTTTTTAAAACATAAAACATTTTTAAGTCCTTTTTCTTGAAAATAACATTAAAAGTTATAATTGTATTTATGAAGATCATTTTATCATTTCTTAAGGAATGTATCTTTTGAAAATTGAAAAATAATTTTGAATGATATAAAATTTTCAAAATACACTTATTTTGAAATAAACATTGATACATATACAAAAATCTTACAACAAAATAACAGTACTGAATATGGTAAATTACATTCATTCCTAACATGTTAAAACAAATATTCCATTTACATTTTATGTAAAATCCAATCGAGCCTTGTTTGTAAAATGACATGATGATTTGTTTTAAAAAACATTATAAACATTTAGATGTGCGTATGAATGTTTTTAATAAATCTGTTGGATAATTTTAAAAAAAATTAAATTTTATTTAAAAAACAAGGATACTGAATAAAAAGGGAGTTCGATTGAAAGGAGAAACAAAAAGGGTTTTTATTAAAAACATCATTTTATCTTCTTGAATAATTTTATAGATGAAAATTATAGAAAAAATTTTATCCTACAGAAATAAAAAGTGGATGATAAAATAAATAATTTTTATGAGAGTTATATTATAATATTACTTCATCAAAAACATAGTAATAAATATTCCAGGTAAATAATGTGATTGTAACACAAGAACTACATCCCTTTGGTTTTCTTGAATCGTAATCCCCATTACATAATAACATCAAATTATACATTAAATGCCATTAAAATAAATATATTCATGGTATAACATGTCTCATTGGTAGTATATATATCTAACAATAGAATATAGGTTTATAAAATAACTTATGTCCCACTGAAGTCTATTTGAGACAAAAATATCATGCCTTAAGTCTTGAATTACTTCATACACATTGAAAACTAAATTATAATAATTATAGATTAATTATAAATATATTAAGTAAAAAAATTACACATATAATACAATATATTATTTACATATGACCATTTATTACCCATTCATTATCGATTCTTTGATAAAATCATGTTTTAGGCAACAATTGCTTCATTTTTCATGTATCTTTTGATTTAGTAATTTTTGTGCTTTTTCATTTATTATGGTTCAATAATCTAATTTTTTACAATGATTCAAATATTATTACTATTATATATATGTGTGTTTATATTAATCAACAAAAGTTTTATATAGAAAATGAAAGGCACCATTCATGGAGATGTTGGGTCCTACATATGCATAAATGTTATTTCTATTTTCTTAATAGATATAATAAAAGATAGGTGAATATTATTTCAAAATTCACTTGATATTTTAACATCCCGATTCTAAAATCCACCCGGAGGCACCCCGTACACGATTCGTCACATGGCCTCAAGCACACTTCCCCGAATTCTAGAGGATGCGGACTAGCAGTGATGACCTTTGGTGTGACCATGGGGAAACTATTCCCTCATTGGAAGAGTAACACAATGGAAGTAAAATAGATACACAATAGAGGATACAATAGTAATATCATACAACATCAATTAATGGATGAATGAAGAAATAAATATCTAGAGCACATATATAATGATGCATTATTTATATATCTATGAAAGAAGCCAAACAAGTCACAATGCTGAAATATAGTACTAAACCAAAGTACAAGAATAAAAGTGTAAACAACTCTAAATTATCGCAAGACAATCGTTGGTCCCATGCTCTCTAGCTCCAAATCAGTCATTTACCTGAAGTAGAGGGGCTCTTGCCCATATTTATACCTACAACAATGTAATCTTTTTGAGCCCAAAATCATGGCCCAAACAGGGTGTCCGACTAAATCCATGTTGGCAACCACCATGTGATCTCGTTCCTAACAGTTAGTGAATATATATATAAAGAACTAAAGAAAGGAAATAGAAAACAAAGAATTATTCAATAATAAACATTCCTGTAGTATTAAAGCATTCAAATATTATATATCAATTAAGGTGATAATCACAAATAAGTAACCCTCTAGGAAGTACTCACAACCTATCCCCTCTGGTCCTACATACAAAACACAAGAAAACCTCTAGGAAGCACACACTGTCTCACCCCTCTGCTTCAACGTTAGAATATTCTCTTTGAGGAAGCACTCATCGTCAATTCCCTATATAGTCATGTGTGATTAAAGAATCTATGTAGAAGAACTTTGAGGGAGCACACAACGTTAATACCCCCTATGGACTCATTACATAACAATAGACCCTATGAGGGAGAAGTCAAAGTCAATCCTCCCTATGGTATCACAACGTGATAATAATTATAGACACTCAAGAGAAGCCCTTTCGTCCATTCTCTCTATGGTCTACTACAAGAGGTTATCATGGTCCTGTGTAAGTCAAACGAGCAAAACAATGAAAAGAGACCCAATAAACCTCAATAACTTCTTGTCTATCCAGTATACAACATAACCTCTTTTTTGATAAACAATCACTCCATCCTAAATATAAAAGGCACGGGAAACACACAACATCCTAACAGGAAAACTAGAAAAATGGTCAAAATAAGAAAACATGGGAAAAACCTCCATATAATTTTAATGTATACCCTATTCTCAACATATAACTTCTATCGAAACAAATTAGGTCATATAAGGAAAACAATAGTGCTAAAATCATAAATGCACAATTCCCCATTAATGGATATTGGGAACATTTTCACATAAAACTCAAATACTGTCTAGGGAAATGCACAAAAAACATACCATGGTGTCGAGAGATCAATATATTTGATTCTTGGGACTTGAATCACCTTAGAATGGTGTAGATCTAAAAAAAGTCTAAAACATTCTACCCACAATATCTCACGAGAGAGGAGGAATCAGAAGAAGGTGCTCAATAAAAAGTGATAACTAAATGATGCAATTTTAACGCAACGGACGAAGTCCGATTTGGAGAAAGGATAGTTGATTGAGGGCTTGATGAAGATCCGCATCATATGGACACTCTTGGAGAAACTAGGTCGATAAAAAGATTTTTATTTCTATCATACACAACCCTAATAGGTTTAATGAAAAAAATAAAGTACACAACATGTACTTTAGAAATACAAGGCATGTACTTTCCTTCACTGGACCCCACATTATGCGTTCTCTAGGTCACCACACATGGTTGTTTCCATTGCCGTGACACGGCCAGCACCTGACTACCAGCGGTAACTGAGTACACTGCGTGTACCTAAGAAATTTCAAGAAAACTCATCATTTTCCTCCAAAACACTATAAAAAAGAAAAAATAAATGAAAAAATGATCTGGTTTCTTACAAACTTCCGCCATTAAAGAAATTCATCACTGAGTTTCCCTAGCAAGGTGGCATTGAAGAAGAATCCCCGAACAACTCTGGCCACTATGATCGTACAACGATCTCCTGCTGTCAAGTCTCATCTTATACTCTCATGTGCTGCCATAGCACCCATATTAGAGGAATATACTATCAATGGAGAACCATAATACTATGATCAACAATCTAGATTGGATATTCCCCAAATGAGGCATCCACCTCTAACTCAACCACATTGGGTTGAAGAACAGTAGATGGGTCTGAGAAGTAACGTGGAAGCTAAGAAACATAAATGACGTCATGCATATCCTAATACAACTGAGGTATCTAAAACCGATAGGAAATCAGCCCGACTCACTCCAAAACCTCATATGGATTGACGTACCTTGGTGAAAGATTACTCTGCCTCCAAATTCTCTTCTTCCCCACCCTCGGTGTGACACGTTGGAAAACTCGATCTCCATCCTTGAACTCCAGAGTTCATTTATGCTACTCAGAATAATGGTTATGTTGAGACTATGCATTATCCCTCATCCTCTAAATCCACTGTATCTGCTCTGTGGTCTCCAAGACAAGATGAGGTCCAAGCATAGCTATCTCTCCTTCCTCCAGCCAACATAAGGGTCATAGGTATATCCTACTGTACAAAGCCTCATGAGGGTCTATCTGAATATTTTATTGAAAACTATTATTGCAGGAAAACTCCACTAGATGTATGTGCTTCTCCTGAAAACCTCCAAAATGAAATATTCTTTCTTGTGGTATATTCTTAAACACCTGAATTGTATGCTCGGACTGGCCATTGTTCTGAGGGTGTTAAGCTATACTCCAAAGTACATTTGTACCCAAATCCTTCTGAAGCCCCTTCTATACCCAAGTTGTAAAACCAACGTCCCTTTCTGAAATAATGCATTGTAGAACCACATGTAAATGTACTATCTCACAGATGTACTACCTTCCCAGCTCATCAACATTGAAGGTCTCCTTGATCATCAAGAAGTGAGAAATCTTCATGAGTCTTAGAATGACAACCCATACAACATCATTTCTTCGATTCTACCATTATAATCCTATCACGAAATCCATCATGATATAATTCCACTTCCACTCAAGTATGGGTAATTGCTACAAAATCCATGCAGGTCACTGATGCTCCATCTTCAACTACTGACAAGTGGAACACCTCATGAAGAACCCAACAACATCTTTCTTCATAACTGGACACCAATAATGAATGTGTACATCACGATACATACTAGTGACACCGAGATGAACTTCCCAAAATGAGGATTAAAAATCCAACATCAACTCCTCGCGTTTGTCTACTGACTCCCATATGTGCCCTTGGAAACCCAAGATCTCATCATCTCCTATGGTCCATCTAAGAATAGGATCCTCTCCGGAAACACTCTCCTATAGGACTAGGCCTTCATAATCTAATAGCAGCCTCATTCACAGTAGATCCAGAAGGGTATAGGTAACAGCTACATAATAAAAAAACGTCTGCCCTGTCTGTCATGCACCTCCAAATGTATATCAGAAAACATATCCATAAGTTTCCACTCAATGATGGAATTCTGAACTACATGTATCTGATTCATCGAACATAGTGCATTAGACATAGTGTTTCATTTGTTAGGCATGTAGGTAATGTCAATGTCAAAAGACTGAAGGTACTCAACCCCCCTTTGCTGTCTCAAATTCAGATCACGCTGATTGAAGATATATATGAGACTCTTATGGTCTGTGAAAACCACAAAATGATCTCCGAGAAGATAATGTGTCTAACAGAATAAGCCATGAATATACTACCTCCAACTCCAGATCCTATGTCGGGTAATTCCTATCATGTAGCCTCAACTTCCAAGACCCTTACACGTTTAGTCTTTCTCCCAACATAAGCACTGCTCCAAGACCGATACCTGAAGCATCATAATAAATAGTGTATCTCTTGATAGGATTTGGAAATACTATTATCATTGTTGAGGTCAACCTCTATTTCAGCTCTTGATAGGATGACTCACAAGAATCTAACCACATGAATGTTGCACGCTTCTTAGTTAGGCATGTCAGTGGCGTTTCTAAGCATGAGAAGTCATGTATGAAGCGCCTGTAGTATCCAGGCAGCCAAAAAAAACATTGTACCACAAATACGTTATTCGGTTGCTCCCAAGAAACTACCGCTCTCATTTTCTCTGGGTCTATTGATACTCCTATCTCTGAGATAACATGACCCATGAAGTGAATATGGTCCATCCAAAAGTTGAATTTATATACCATAGAATATTACTGAAGCTCTCTCAGTGTACTCAAAATGATCTAAAGATGGGTGGAATGGTCGTGTCAGGTGTGAGAGTACACCGAGATATTGTCCATGAAAAAAACAATGAATGAATCCATGTGTGGATGGAACACTCAATTAATTAGATCCATGAAAACTATAGGTGCTTTCGTGAGACAGAATGGCATAACTACATACTTTTATAGACCATACCTTCCACGAAAAGCTGTAAGCGGTACATCAGATGTTATAACGTGCAACTGATGATAACTAGATCTCAATTAAATATTCAAGAACACTCAGGCTCCTCATAAATGATAAAAGAGATCACTAATACTTGTAATGAGATATCGATTCTTGCCCGTCAAAAGGTTCAACTTCAGAAAATACACACAATGTATAAGGGTATCGTCCTCCTAATTTTCAAATAGGACAGGAAAACCCGAATGAGAAGTACGGGGTCAGATGAAACCCTTTTCTTGAAACTCCTCTAACTGCTTCATGAGATCAAGTAACTATTGTGTAGCCATCCTATAAGGAGTAATGGGAATATGTGCTTCTCCTAGAACGAGCTCAATAGAAAATTCTACCACTCGCTCTGGATAAAAACCTAAAAAGTCTTCTAGAAATACATCCTTGAAACAATCCACCACTAGAGGAAAGTCCATCTGTGAAGTCTCCCAGTCATCTCGATAGAGACTAGAAATCTGGGTTGTAACTCCTCCCAACCCATGATGCTAGGTTCATACTCTGCTCTCATAGACATCCCATTCACCCTTATGAAGAAACGATTCCCCCTCGAGTGATGTGAAACTATGCCTATGACGATAGAAATTGAAAACAACCTTGAATGGAAGTATACAGTCCATTCTTGAGAATGAAATCAAAGCATGTCATCTCTGAGACATAGAGATCCCATAAAAAGTGACACCCACCATCCACTCGAGGGAACTCCATACCCTGTCGTACACTAGATGTTCTTGTCCCCAACTCTGTGTCTAGCGTCAAGATTTCAGCATAAGAAAAGACACAGAGCCCAAGTATCTCTATAATATAAATTGATATAAATTTACGACATGCCCCTATTTCAAAAAGAGAAGAAGCTAAATCTGAGGAAACTAGAATCATAACTTTAATTATAGAATGTTGGGGATCCTGCTTTTGCTATGTGTTCTCTATTGAAAAATACATGCATGTACCGCGGCCTTGTGACCCTTCCTGGACACTCTGAGCTGGTCCACCTTAGTTGTCGCTGAATTCTTGCTGACTGAATACAACATCAACAGCCTCCAAATCTTCCTGAATGACCAAAAGAACTCTAGTTCCTTGACTGATGAGTAACAGGTGGCACTGCTCCTGATCATAGAGTCATTGAAGAAACCATGTCACCAGCTGCGGGTGAAAAGATATGATAGAATAACTGAAGGTGACCCATCATGCTGCATGAACGGAACTCCACTGGGTCTCTCAGCAAACATTTCCTCTTATGTTTTACCTTCCCACATAGGTAGCACACCACCTGTCTACCAGAAGATGCATTCTTCCTACTCGGATCTCCACATGTTGACTCCCTATGGCGCTTCCTGTTGTTGGTAGGAGAGATATGAACTCCATATATAGAGCCGGCGTAGCTCAAAACTCCATAATCACTCAAATTTCACTCCATTACCAGTGCCTGGTTGACTAAAGAAGTGATTGAAGTGAGCCTGAAGATATTCCCCTGCGATTGTATGTCGTACCTGAGACCATCCTCGAACTTCCTTGCTAGGAATAACTCATCACTTCCTGTAATAAGCATGAAGTGATGTAGATCTCTAAATCAAGAGTAATACTCCAAAACTAAAAGAGTACCATACTCCAGACTCATGAAATCTTGGTCTTGATCGTCCCTCAATGTCTCTAGATATAAGTAGTGATAGAAGGTATGCTGAAACTCGTCTTAAGACATATCTTATAGGAATCATTCATGTGTGATCACATCACACTATCACTTCATAGAATCCAAAACAATATACATAGTGAGATTGACCCTCCTCTCTGGAGCCATCTTTAAGATATTCAAGACAGAAAACATGGCTTCTATCCAAAACTATGCTTCCTATGGTCCTCCATCCCTTGTGATGGTGGGGGGGATTATACTACTGGAAAACCCTTATCATTTCTACAATATAAGGGGCAAGATACGGTACTCCATGGAAGGTTTTCATGAACCTCCTGAAGCCTTCTCAGAACTATCCCTCAACACCAGTGTCTGGAATGAAACTTGGTTCTAGGACTTACACAACTAGAAGATCTGCACGAAGTCCCTGATCAGCCATGTCCAGTGTATGTTTACCTCCTTGAAACTAGATTAAAACTAGAGGATGTCTCGGTGGAATGAATCTACAAGGTCAATCACACACCATAGATGATGATTAAAAGAGACTAAATTTATAACTATAAGAAGAGAATAGGAGAATAATGTTTTCTTGTTTTTCATAACAGGGATACATGGCATGTTTAATGCCAACAAGGTGTGTTCCCTTAAGCCTCTCGCATGAGAATATACTCTTGCCTCAAATGGCCGTGTAACACCCCAAACACACAGAATGATGTCCAAACACAAGGCATGTACATGACTTCAATATCCCTTCCCGAGTTCTTCTACACGGCTAAGCCATACAGGTCTCCTAGAACAATACTACATGGCATGTTTGTTCCAGACACAACATGTCCTAGAAAAACTTCACCATCCCATGTTATTAGTGACACGGCCATATACACAGCTCACACTACACGGCGTGTTACATATGGACAAGTCATTTATTAGAGAACACTCAATTGACATGTGTTGTTAGTGACATTTCCTGTTACATGGTTCTACAACACAACATGTAAATATGGTATACAACGTGTCCTACTAAAGATTTTCAAACCCTGTGTCCACACCCACATAGACCGAGACACAGCTATCTACTATATGATGTGTACAAAAAGTACACAATGTGTACATAAGAATGATATTTTCTTCCTGCACAGATGGACACAATGCATGTATTCAAAACTACAGGGCGTTTACTCTAGGATTCTCTGGAGAGTAAGCCTCAAAAACTACTCAAGAGCCAAGAAAAACACTAAAACAAACATTGAAGTGCCAAATTCTAATATATGAGGGCCCATAATTCTCATGAATCAATGTTTGGAATCTCTTATATGTTATATACAAGAAAAACAAGGTAATGGTCCGCAAAATTCCAATCTAGGAGGCCCCATAACACCTCAAGCACCAATGTTTGGCCTTCATTCAATCATAACCTTACACAAATAATACACTATTAAACAACAAGTATTTTATCAAGGCATCTATCCCAACAGCTTGCATATCTAGCACAACATCCATCATAATAGCATGAAATCACTAATACACCCTAAAAGGCATGGCAAGAAGGCGTGACATGTGATTACTAGAAAGTGCCTATATGATGCATGAGATGGAATACCCTCATCCCATCGGGTGGAAATAGAAATAGAACCACAATACTATCATCAATAATAGCACAAAACATTTGAATCACCAAACGTTGAAATCAAATGAAATGTAAAATTGGAAAACCATAAAATTACAATAAACAAAGTAAATTGGCTTTTCCCAATACACGGGTTAGCTACTCCCAGGCACAACTTATTACCACGTACCTATTTCCATCCTATCACTGACTATAGGCTCCAAATATTATGTAAAGAAGAAAATTATTCCATTGATACCACATTGTAATGCCATTGTTCTATAAGCCACCTAGAGGCACCCTATACCTGGATGGTCACATGGCCTCAAGCACATTTCTTCGAATGCAAGAGGCTGAAAAAATGTTGAGAGGGACATAGGGTGTGATAGTGGGGAAACTATGCCCTCATTGGCAGAGTATCACAACAGAAGTAAAAAAAAATTACAATAGACCAGATGTAGTAGTAATATCATACAATAGTAAATAGTGGAAGACTGATGAAATACACAGCTGGAGAACATATATAATGATGAATGATAAATATATCTAGGAAAGTAGTCAAGCAATCCACAATGGTGAAATACAGTACTAAACCAAAGTACAAGAAAAAAAGAGTAAAGAACTCCCAAGTATCGCAAGCCAATGCATGGTCTCATGCTCTTTAGATCCAAAGAAAACATGTACCTGAAGTAGAAGGGAACATGCACGTATCTATACCTACAACAATTTAATCCGTTTCAGACCAAAATTATGGCCAAAATAGGGTGTGAGACTAAATACCATTAGGCAACCACAAAGATAAATGTCCCTAACAGTCAGTGATTATATATGGGAGGCACTAAAAAAATAAATAATAAACAAGTACCCAATAGTAAACCTTCCAACTTTTCAATGCATTAAAATACTACATATCATGTAAGCCAATAATCAAAAATAGGTTATCCTTTGGGATGTACTCATAGCCTAACCCCTCTGGTCCTAACTAGAAAACACAAGAAACCCTATGAGAAGTACACAAAATCTAACCCCTCTCGTTCAGCTTTAGAATAGACTATCTAAGAAAGAACTCATCATCAATTCCTTCTATAGTCAAGTGTGATCAATGTCCCTCTGAGGATGAAATCACCATAAATTCCCCCTATTGTCTTTTAATGGTAACCCACATGAAAACTGAAGAAGCACTAAATGTAAATTCCCCATATGGCCTCGTAACAAAACTATAGACCCTTTCAGGGAGAACTCAAGGCCAATCCGCCCTATTATCTCACAGTGTGATAATAATTAAAAAAACTCTAGAGAAGACCTAACATCTATTCTACATATGGTCTACTACACCAGGTTCTCACAGCCCTGTGTTAGTCAAACGAGCATAATAATGCAAAAATGCCAAAGTAAACCTCCAAAACTACTTGGCTATCCAATCTACATCATAAAAGAATGTCAGATAATCAATCACTCCATCATAACAATACTAGGATTGGGATACAAATAGTAGCATAACAGGCAAACTAAGCCAAATGGTCAAAATAATAAAACATGGGGAAAACCACCATAACATGGAAAAGAAAACCCGATTATAAAAAATAACCACTATCTAAACAAACTAGGGAAAAAGGGAAAAAATGTGGCTAAAACCATAAACCCACAATACCACGTTCATGGGTATTGGGAACTTTTGCACATAATACTCAAATAATATCTATGGAGAGGCACAAACCACAAACCTCTACATTCGGAGATCGATATACTTGAGTCATGGGACGTGAATCACTTAATAATTATGTAGATCTTAAAAAAATTATAAAATATTCAACCCATGATATCTCACGATAGGAAATGAATCAGTATGTGGTTTTGAAGAAGAAGAGAGAACTCAATGATGCGACTCCAGCACAACTGATGGAGTCTGATTTGGAGAACGGATGCTTGATCGAGGTCATGGAGAAGATCTGTAGTATACGTACACTCTTGAATGAAATAGGTTGAGAAGAAGAAATTTTTCTTATTATATGCGACCCTAATACATTTAATTAAAAAAATAAAGTACACAACATGTACTTTAGAAATTCAAGTCATGTACTTGCCTTCATCGGCCCCTGAATTAGGCAGTCTGCTGGTCACCACCCAGGGCCATGTGCATGGATGTGACATGGAAAGCACCCATCTACATGAAGTAACTGATTACACAACGGGTACATATAACTTACACAATGTCTACTTAAGAAATTTCCATAAAAATCATATTTTTCCTCAAAAACACCAAGAAAATGAAAACATAACTGAAAAAACATCCGGGTTATTATAGATATTATATGTTATATATATCACTTTAAATCATTATATTTATCTTTAATACTTTCCATTTAAAGCATGAGTGAAAATCAAATCACATCTTTTCCTAAGTTGGTAGTCCACTATGTACTTCCCACATCCCTAGGATGATACCATATTAAATGAAAAAAGTTAAATACGTATATATAATTATTATATAATAGTATAAATGAGTGTGTTGGGATGATAATGAGTGAATTGTTATGAATATAAAAGTCAGATATCAAACAAAATGGACCTAATTACACATGGATCATGTTCTGATAACACAATGAGTTGAGTAATTAGATAAATAATTAGGGAATAAATATAAATTAGTAATTTTCATAATTCACATTCACCATCATAGTTTTACATATAGTAATCTGTAAACTAATAATAAAATATCTGATAGAGAATAATACTAATCTCAAACACAATTTTATATTTATCCCTAGGCATAAACACCACAATGTTGTCAAGTTATATATAAGTATAAATTTTCAATATCACATAATCGATAAAATTATTATTTATGTAGTATCATACACTAAAATTTTATGATCCTTAGGCATGTTCTGGTGTAATCTGTTGAATGTTCTTCTAAAAATATGTAATATCCATGTACAAAAATCCTGGGATGTTATAGTTGTTACAAGAAGAAATTTTCCGCTAACATTTTGCGAGGTACCAATGTATATTTTGAAGGTTATGTATAAGGATATCTATAAATGTATGTATAAATATGATAAAATGTATAGGAAAATATCTTGGAATATTGTAAAATGTTATATTGAATGTTTTCCCTAAAATTACATCCTTTTCTATATATTACAGGTGGATGTGGTTCTAGCACCGAGGAACCTAGGGGTAACAACACTAAAATGGATGCATTGAACTAGACTCTATCATAACTTGGTGCATGAAAATGGGCCTTCCTACACACCTATATTGAAACTCCTTAGGGGTATGATTTATAAATTCACATACTATTTATGAACTATGATGAATTATTTAAATAGGTTATGATCATGTATGACTTTGGATAAACCTAAACCATTAGTGATTAAAAATATGAATTCGTGAATTAAAAATATTGCAAGTGATTATATCTTGATTTTTTGATTTTAATTTCCAATTAGTGTCTGTATAACTATTATGTTTAGGTTTATACAATGGATAGAACCATAAAGAATCTTGTTATCATTGAATCTGATGAAAAATCATGTGATTTTGAGTAACCAAATTAGATGATGTCTCTAGAGAAAGATATTGTAATAAATCTAAATTTGATTCCATGATATATGATTAACCACACAAACTACAATGATATTCCAAAAAATTAAAATTATAGGAAGATATAGTTTTATAAATTTTTCTGTGGAAATTAATATAGAGGCAATTAGATTCGTAATTATATATGTTTAGAATATGGGATGAAGAATTAAATGGAATGTATCAATGGAATAAGAATATGTTTTTCTGACTGGAAAAGAAGAAAACTGAGAAGGCAATTGTAGAGGAAAAATGATAAGTTCAGTCAACTCAATAGATGAGAATAATGGTATCTATAAAATATTACTGACAGTTTAATGTTTTAAATGTTGAAATTATGGGAATTATGAAAATATATTTCTTAAGGGGAATTCTAATGATGGGAATCAACAAGGTTTAATGAGTAATGATTCTTCTTTTGATGATGAAGTGGCTAAAAAATACTTATAAATAGAAATAGGTATTATGTAATAACATGTTTAATCCTATTTAATGGATTTATATGTAACTTATATGATTGTAGTATTTTTGTGTCATGACCCATCCTAGATGGGCCCGTGTCATGACTACCTGAATCCCGCCTCTGATAGGCTAGGGGCTAATAATTGGCATTGAGTCGGAATATCCCACAAATTTTAGGAATATCTCTATGTACTTGTACACACACACACACACACATCTCCAAGTCTAAATATTTTGAAATTTAATAAAACCATGTAGAAAGTGGATGCATATATATAATATCAACAATAGAGTATGATAATATGAAAACAGGAAAGTAAACAGGGCTAGAAGACAAGACCATAAAAAATTCTACCAAAGTAAATACAAAAGTTAATGAAACTTTCCCACAGAAAACACTATATTAAGGGTAGATATAGGGAATCTTACCAAAGTTATTTGAGCAAAACACGTCTATCTGTTCCCTCTAATATCCACATGGTCTTGGTGCGTCATAAACTCCCTCAAAGTACTGATCATCTACATCTGGAAAGACACTTGTGGGAAAATCCCATATAAGGGGGAGTAAAACAATACACATCAAGACACCCCAAAACCATTAATAATATGCTAACAATAAATATAATAATTATATTAAAAATGAAATATATGATGTACATCACAATAGAAACACATGAAGTATTGTCATTATGGTCAGCACACAAATGTATATGTCTAAATAATGTAGATAATGATTAATTAGTTTTTTTCTACATATATCCTAGTTTTGCTATCTCATAATGTGTCAATGGTTAACAGAGCATCGATAGCACATAGATTATCGATGGGATATGTTGCATCGATGGTGAAGGAAGCATCGAGGTTGTAGAGAGCATCAACGACACACGAAATATCAATGGTTCCTTGAGCATTGATGGCACACAAAGAATCGATGGTTCCAAGATTATAGATGGAGCATAGATCATCTATGGATCAAATTTCAATTATAAAACATGGTTCTTAGATGAATCATGCATCCCCCAAGTGAACTAGTCACATTGTCACAACCAGCCACAATATTCCCCTCACAATAAGAATATACTGGGAGAACCACCACCTCAAGCGATCAAGTGGTATTATAACATTCACAAATACTCACATAGAGTATTCCAAAATAAATGATTCATCATAAGGGTCCCAATGGTGAAAATGAATCTCCAAACAAAAATACGGTTTATATGATACAGTTGTTTTTCATAGATGTTCTGACCCATGTCCGGTCCAAGATTGATCCGACCCGTGAGAAAAAAACCAGATTTGACGTTCGGTGCCACCCAGGTAGGCTGGATCAACCCGAAATGATTCACCTAAACTAACTCAGCCCAACACTGTTCATCTTTAATTAAATTGACTTGGCCCACTGGGCCAGCTGGACCCATCCCACTTGTCCTCAATGTTCATCCCACTGGGCCCTTGAGCAGTCTGACCCCTCTGTCGTGGCCTACACCCATCGGTGGGTTTTGCCACACCAAATGGGGTCAGATGGACCACATGCCTCCACCTAGTCAATGTGGTGTCACTGTGGTCATTTCATCCATTATCCACATCCAAGAACCCCACCTCTACAGCTTCTCACAGTCATAGACTCCATGCGGACCGCCACCCGCACATGCAGCGGTCGTTGTCGCATCCCCTATCAGTGCCACAGTCCCTTGGTCGCCGCACACATCTCCCATTGCTGCGGGATCCCTCTGACTTTCTCTCTACTAGATGGAGTCTCGATTTCATCACTGACCACCATGCTGGAACCCTATCCTACAACGCTCCACCTGGCCCAACACCCATCGGGCTGGTGCTTCCTCCAACGGCTGTCACCACATCACGGTCTCTTGGACTGGCCTCGTCGAACGAATATTTCAATTAGTATTGGATTCCCCTCTAAAAATATTCAATGAACCATCATATGGTGCCACCACATATAATACATACCCCAACCGCATTGCACCACTAGTATGCCATCATTGTGTCAAACCATTGTTCTTGGTCGTTGCGCCATGGGTTGGGGGTGCAATGGTCAATCAATCACGTATGGGATTCAAGGGAATATAAATAATGAATAACATAATAGATTTATGGTGGGAGATAAATCACATGAACTCCCAGTGAATGGATCATATCCCTATTCATGTCGGTATTGATCGATTCCTATTTTAAGGTTTAACAAAGATCAAATTGACATAGTGATCTAAATCACCATTCAAAATCCCGTAAGTTGTAATCCATCCTTCAATAAGAGACGAAACTTTGATCAAACTATACTTGGGTTAGTCTACCTTCATCATTTGAATAGAAGAGGGAAATGAAATCAAAAATAAAATAAACATCCTAGATAGTATTTGGACCATTCATTGATAATGAATGGACGTTGATGTCATTATTGATCCTCGATCCTCCAACATTTTTCATCATTTTTCGGAGTGGTTTCCAACTGATTACCTTAGAGGAATTACCAAGGGTGTGGTAATAACCCCGGATTCTTTACAATAAGACTTATTTAAAAGAAAACAATGTATCGACAAATAAAATATTTTTATTAAAATATTTTCAGCATTGTTACATCAAATTTATATCATTCAGTATCGACACGTGCTAGTTGATGTTAGGCCCCACCTAAGGCAAACTCGTATCCTTGAATGCAATAATGCCCTTATATTTTTGATCCAGGAACCGATTTAGAAGTTATTCTAATTTTAATGGAAAATGGACCACGTGATTTATGAAAAACGTAAAAATTTTCATCGTATCATTATGGGACCACTAGGCCTCGGAATATCATGTCGTCTTAGTGCATGATCTCCAAATTTTCCTTATTTATTTATAAAAACAAAACCCAAGAAAATATGATCCTTTAAATTGTAAAAACAATATGGCATTACATCCCCAAATTAAAAAAAGGGATTCACCAAAAAATATGTAGGTACTAAGAGCAGAACTAAGAATCTCGTTCCCAAGTACTCTCCATGAGATTCATGTGATTACACTGCTCATGCACTCGAAGAATCAACTATCCATGAAGGATCTTCTCATGTCAATCCTCAATCTACATTGGGTACTCGAAAAATGACTTCCGAGCATCAATTTCCATCTTTCCCCAGTTGATGATGTGTGATGGGTCATGAACGAAACTCCTCAGTTGTGACACATGGATGACATGATGCACTCAGTAAAACTATGGGATTATATCTAGGGAGTACATCATGTCACCAAAACTACCCAGAATTTGAAGAGTCCAGATGTATTTCAGAGATAACATTCCACTCTGGCTAAACCTCTATAGTCACCATCAATGTGATACTCAATGTAACGCAAGGTATCCCACCTATAACTCCATGGTCTTCTATCTCCTATAATCATAAGACTTATACTGACTCCATGTAGTCCTCATCTACTCCTGGATGATCTGCACCTTCACGGTGGTGGACCAAAAAACTCTGGACCAATTATTACCAACTCCCATGGTTCAAGTCAACATAGTGGTAACCATCATGGTCTACCACACAAGGCCTCAAATAGTATCATACCAATGGTGGGGTGATAGATATAGTTGTATGTAAGCTACACCAATGGTATGTGATCATTCCATAACTGACCAAAGTCTAGGATATAAGCATTTAGCATGTCCTCAAGAAGCTGGATGGTGATCTCCCTCTAGCTATCTACCTGGGGATAAAACACAATTCTCAAGGGAAACTTAGTCCCAAATGCCTTAGGAAATCCCTTGCACAATTAAGATGTGTAAATATCATCATGGTCTGAGATGATAATTGATGGAACTCCGTGAATCCTATCTATATCAAACATGTAGAGTCATACAAAGCTCTCTACTGTACTCTTCTAATAAATCAACAAGAAGTTGGACGACATGGTGAATCATTCAATGATCATCAAGATGACATTATTTCTCAGGTACATGCATGGTATACCCATCATGAAGTCAATCAATATCCCATACAACTTCCTATCTAGAAACTATAGGGGTTTGGTAATGTCTAATGGAACCTGGTTATCAGCCTTCACTTTTTCACTAGTGAGGTATCAAGAAATGAACTATGTTTCCACATTCATCACCCCCAACCACCAGAACAGACGTTACAGGTCATGGAAAATCTTTACCACACCAATATGTACCCCAAAATGGGATGTACAGAATTCCCTAAAGACCTCCTCCCACAATTTCATTGGTATAACTTGAATCCTCTAAATATAATGAATTGCTCCCCACCTATAAAATATCTATAAGGGGATTTCTCTATAGACCACTAAGCATATTGGGTCCCATAGTTGATATCCCAAAGATTGGATTCCTTAACCTGTTGTAAGAGTGGAGTGGTAAAAACTATCTATTGGAGGTAAGATTCTTTATCTCCATATCCAAAGGATATCTTCAAAGAAATTAATTTCACAGATACCTCACTCAACATCTATAAGATGGATCTCTTAATGAGAGTGTCCTCTACTACATTCTCATTCCCAAGAATATAGAAATTATAAATGTTATAGTCTTAGAGGGACTCTATCCATCTTCCCTATCTCATATTCAGATCCTTTTGAGGTCATATATACTTGAGAATGTTGTAGTCATAGTAGATGGTAAACTTCCCACCCATAAGGTAGTGTTTCCACATCCTCAATGCGAAGAATACAGTTCCCAGCTCAACATCATGGTTCGACAGTTCAACTCATGCTGACTGAACTTGAATGAACCAGAAAAAGTAACTACTTTCCCATGTATTAGAAAACAACCAAGCTCTATCCATGAAGCATCAAATAACACTGCATACTCAACACCTTCTTCCAGTACTCTCTAGAAATTAGTGATTATCTACTTCTACATCAGCTCCAGAAATCAATGTTGAATATTTTCTTCCCATATAAAAAGATACCCTTTCATTTCAAGGCCTTCACAGGTTCTTCTGATCTATAAAATTCAGGTACAAACCTTCAATAGTACATATCTGAAACCTAGAAAATCATCACCTCAGTAACACTCTTGGTTTGATACAAAAAGCAACACTTATAGCTTTGTCTGATCCACTACCACTCCATCCTCTGAAATGACATGTCCGAGTATGTAAACCTCTTGAATATAGAATTGAAACATTGAGAGTTTTCCATAATACTAGTGCTCTCAGTGTGTGTCCAGGACCATCATCAAGTGTATCACATGCTCCTCCTCCGACATCGACTACAAAAATATTTCATCATTGAAAACCACAAAAAACCGATCAATGTAATTTTGGAAGACTCTATTTATGAGTTCCATGAACACTACCAGGTTGTTCATCATGACAATATAGATCAATAATTACTCATAGTGGCCATATCGGCCTATAATTTTTTTCTTCTATATATCCCCATCTCATACATGAAGCCGATGATAGCATGATCTATGTTCTATCTTTGGGAACCACCATCCTCACTTCAACTGATAAAAGAGGTTGTCAATCGTTTTTAGTGAACATGTATTCTTCACAGTCACCTTGTTATAGCATTGGAAGTCTAAACATAATCTCATGTTCCTGTATTCCTTTTCGGAAAAAAAATTTGGCCTCCCAGGGTGAAACATTGGGTCTCATGAAGGCCTTCCTCTAAAATTCCTCCAGTTATACCCTCAACCCATGAATCTCAGTGGAATACATCTGATGAGAATGTGTATATATCAGTGTTGTATGAGGGTAAATGTCAATTTATAATTCATCCTCCCAGTGGCGAGGTAATTCGAGAAAATCCTCTAGAAATATGTCCTCATACGCTGACACTACTGTAGGAAACTTCAGACTCCTATCATCCATTGTACCAAGGGTGTGGCTATCCAATTGGTGAGTAATCAGATTTACCCTCCAAAGAGTATGTTCTCCTTGTGTTTCCATTTTTTAATTTTCACCAACATAGGAAAACATTGTCCCATCTCCATGGACAAACCACACTCTCCACATAAAAAAATAAATCTGGGCATGAACTATGGATAAGAAGTCTCTACCATGAATGGCACCATAGGGCCTTAACCTTGTGACCATGATATCCCAACCAAAAATCTCACACCATAGATTATGTGAAAATTTTCCGCACCAGTGTGTTATCATTGATTCTCTCACCATTGGAGTCTCTATGCATAGGTTTCGAGTAAATGGTTCCACTAGAATATCCATGTCTCGAACAAGCGTTTTGGCGAGAGAAGAGTGACTGGATCCTTTGTCTATAAAAAATAAAACTAGAGAGTAAAAGAAACATTTCATACCATTATTCCTATCTGGAGAACCATGTTTATAAGCCTCCCAAAAACTATCAACGTCCATGTCCACTAGCTTCGAGAGCCCATGGTGGACCACCCGGGGGTAGTGGTTGTATTACATCAAACATCCGCACACATTCTTTTTCTCTTTATACTCCTCTACCACACCTTCCATCTTATTAACCCCCTTCTCCTTCCTCCTACATTACATTGACTATCCAACGACCTTATTCTAATATTCTTAACAGGGATTCGAGAAATCATGGGCCATATGTCCACATATATTGTACAAGTAACACAACCTATCATTTATGAGACCCAAACTGCCCTGGGATCCATGAAATTCAGATTTAATAACCTTTTGTTGTTTCTAGGAGTTATTTAACCACTTGTGTCCAAACACTTGATTTAGGATACCAACCACCGAAGAATCAGCTACCTGGTGCCTGATAGTAGCTCCCACAAGGGTAATTTTCTCCTCCTAAAGGATCTCTACTAGTAGGGATCTCTCTAGTACCCCATCATATGTATGGATGGTAAGGGATATATTGGATACCCTGATCTCCCAGAGTAGCACCATCTCAAATGATTAAGACCTAATCATGGGTCATGAACCATATCAAATCTGTATTTAGAAAGTTATTTAAATCTTTTTTTGTACATGTATGGTGGAAGGAACATGTAATTTAAACTATATAACAACTGAAATACAACTTACCATAGTTATGATGATTCCATACTTTCAGTGAAGTGTCATTATTGATTATAAGTTTCCTTACAAATATAAATTACAATATGTTTTATAACATAAATTGTATCTATATGTCATATCAATTGTATTGTATGATTGATAATGGACCATATATATCATTGTAAACATAAAAGATTGGAAATTTACTCTTTTATATAATGTATGAACATCCCTTATGTGTCATCATGTAGCTTTCCAAATTTCCTATTTTACTATCATCTCAGATATTCCCATACATTTTAGAAATTTCCATTTATCAAATTGTGTTATAGAAACCTTTATATATCCTAGTGAATATTCATGATTTATCATCATTTAAAATATATAGATGATAACCCTTTCATACTATAATTTTCTAATTCATCACACCTTACACGTACATATCCCAATGTGGAACCTGTAAGAATTTATGTCACTTCAATACCTATTAAAAAACCAATAGGTATCGTGGTTGGGGTTACCCCATATGTATGGGAGTCATATTTCTCTATTAATGGTGTAGGTGAACTAGACATATTACAAAGATCATAAAAAATTCTTATATTCGTTGTGAAATTCATTATAATCCAATACTCTTTCATATACATGTAAAACCGTGGCTTTGTTATTTACATATGAACATTACTCAGGGTTTGTTCATTGTAACAATTTCAGGGATCTATCCTATAAACTCCAAGATAATTGTGTCAACTCTATGTGACAAAACTGAGTCATTCCACTTCTAGAATGTGGATTTTGTACCTATCCATCTCTTCTTCCAGACTAACATACAAAATAAATCCTCTTAAAGACTGTGTTTTGGAACTATATAACTTATAAAACATATTCAATACTAATTGTTGAATAAATTATTACCTATAACACATCGATATATTCTTCTAGAATAACATACCAAATAGATCCTATTTTAGAATAATATTTGGAACAATAGATTCCTAATTTTCAATGGGATAAGTATAACCTACAACTATAAGAAATGAAAAAAATAAAAATCTTTTAAACCCAACATTAAAACATTTTCCTCCACCGATATCATTATGTGGATTACAAATGAAACACCATAAAAAATACTAACTTATATTAAAACAGTATCACATGTTGTATTTAATGGAAATATGATCATGAATTCAATAAAGAATGGAATATCCAATAATTATTTATATAAAATATAGAATTTCATGACCATTAATTCCAAATAAGAATAAAGGAAATTCATGTACACTAATTCATATAAACAATAATGAATTCTAGGTTGATCCATTTCTATGAAATGAACATCGAATTACACATCCTCTAATTCCATATAAAAAATAAGGCACGTTATTTCAATTATAGAAAGTAAGAATGAAGTAATCACATCAATGTCATAATGAAATCACGGTCGATGAATGTCACCCTAGAACATAACAATTCAACTCATGTATTGATGTCACACTGGTAATAAGTAAAAAAAATTGGGATAAGGTGTATGATCATTGCAATTTAGTCAACTCAATTCATCATTTAAATTATACAACTAAAGAGTAACAAAAAGTGTGAAAGTGTTTACAACATTCCCTTGTTTCATTTAAAAAGGGCCAGACAACATGTTCTTACCATTAATTATCTTATTTAATTTATTTATAAGTGGTCATGTAGTCAATTGGTATGTTTATTCCACATATATCTCATTAATTTGATTCAATAAATCGTTTCATATGAGGAAATTCAACATAAATCTAGGTTTATTTAATTTAATGCCAAGGTCAATATGGGTCATGGTTTTATAATCAACACACCCCAATTATGTGGTTTATGACAAGGTATATAACCTCAAATTATCTTTTATGGATCATTTTTTCATGAGATGCTTTTGATTATTCCTTGAAGATCCTTGAGTTATCATATAAAGACAATCAAATCACCTCATGCTCTTGAATATTCAGTTTCGTTTGGATTCCATCTTGGGCCAAATCTATGTTTCATTTCATTATAGCCCAATAATCCTGATGCTCAACTTCCACTGGGAGATAACACACTTTCCCTAAAACAATATAAAATGGGGACATACAAATGGATGTCTTGTATGTTATCCTATAATCCCACAATGTATCATCCATGCACATACTCCAATAATTCCTATTTGGATTCACATTTTTCTCCAAAATATGTTTAAACTCACAATTTGAAATGTTAGCGTAGCCATTTTTTAGTAGTGGTATGGTGTTTATGTTTTGTGTGTCACCATATACTTCTTATGAAGGGGAAAATATTTTGATTTAAAAAGTGTTCCCTTTGGTCCCTGGTGATTGCCTTCGTTATTCCAAACCTACAAAAAATATGTGCTTTGACATAGTACACAACAACATAAGAATAATCAGTCATAGTGGCCTTACCCTCCACCCATTTACACACATAATCAACATAAACCAAAATATACATAAAACCAAAGGAACTAAGAAATGTACCCATAAAATCGATGTCCCGTATATAAAAAATATCATAGAACAGTATGGGTTGTTGAGTCATCTCATGTGTCCTAGAAATGTTCCCAGGGTGTGGGCCAAAAGAGCATGACATATAAAAAACATGTGCATCATGGAACAATCTAGGCCAATATAATCCAGAGTTTCAGACTTTTCTAGCAATCTGTTAGGGACCAAATTCTCCACCAAAAGAAAGGGTATGATAGAATTTTAGAACAGACTCAAACTCATGATCAGAAAAACAACTCCTAATAACATTGTCAGTACACATGTTCCATAGGTATGGATCATTCCCAACAAAACATCTTGATTAAATCATTAATTTTGGGATTTAATGTTTCATTAAATTTTTAGGAATTTCATATCCAATAATGTAGTTCACTAAATCGGCATACCAAGGTTGCATACTTAAGATGGAATAAAGATGCCCATCGTGGAATGTGTCATGAAGTGGTACCTGGTCCATGGTTCCATCCTTTAGTGTGTGAGTAAGCCTACTCATGTGTTCCACCAATATGTTTTCCAACCACTTCCAGTCCATTATATCGATGTCAAATTCTTGAAAACGGAGAATCCATCAGATTAGACTGGCCATTGCACCCGACTTCTTCAATAGGAATCTCAGGGATGCATGGTCAGAAAAAACAACTAAATTAGAGCGCAATAAATATGAATAAAATTTATCTAACAAAAATATAACAGTAAGAAACTCTTTTTCTATGTTTGTATAGATTGATTGGGCTGAATCTATTGTCCTCAATTCATTGGCAATCATCTGTGAACGTCCCTTCACCCTCTTAGATAAGACAACTCAAACTGTGAAGTTGGAGGCATCCAAATAAGCTCAAAAGGAAGGTCCCACCATGGGGGTTGAATTATAATTGGAGTGGTTAGACAATTCTTTATTTCATCAAAGTAAGTATGGGAATAATCATAAAACACAAAATCAGAATTCTTTTGAAGTAATCATGACCTAAAAAGAGCAATCATACTAAAATATTTGATTAAGCAACGATAAAATTCCCCTTGCCCACGGAATGATATGACATCATGCACACATGAATGATATGGTAGGGATGAAATTATAACTTTGATAAATCTATCACCTCAATCCCCTATTTTGACACTATATTCCCTAAGAAAATACCATGCTCTACCATGAAATGAAACTTCAAAGATCAGAACCAGATTCTTCTCAATACAACGATTCCAAACATTTCTCAAACAACATAGACATTCACCAAATGTGGATACATAAAATGTAAAATCATAAATAAATAACTCCATGATAGTTTCAATAAAATCGGAAAAAAATTCTGAATGTGTATCTCTAGAAGGTACCTGAGGTGTCGCAAAGTCCAAACGGCATCCTTCGGTAGGCAAAAATACCAAATGGACAAGTGAATGTTGTCTTCTCCTAATCACAAGGAGAAATAGGTAGCCAAAAATATCGATAAAATCCTTCCAAGAAATAATAATTTGTCTTCCTAGATAGTCTCTCAAGCCTTTGATAAATAAATTGGAGGTGAAATGGTCCTTGTCGGTGGAATGATTTATTTTCCATCAATCAATACCGAAACGCCAAATTTTTTGTACCATTATTGAAACTAACTAATATATCAAATTTTTAACAAATGTAGAACAAATTTTCTTAGGCAAAACCTGAATTGTACTTACCCACTGACAATCAGAAATGGGAATGATTATACCAGCCTTGAGAAATTTATAATTTTTTTAAAAAAATTCCAAAAGAGTTGGAATCAGACTGTGTTGTGGATGCCTATCGGGTTTATCCCCATAACCAAAAAAATAATATGCATGAAAATAGAGGGTCTAATACCTAATATATTAGCCAAAGTCCACCCAATTGTCCTAATTTTTCGATCAAAAGGTTTAAATGTTATTCTTTTTATTCAAAAGAGAGATTATTATCAACGATAACAGGTAATTTCTCACCACTCAAAAAGTATTATTATTTTAAATTTGGTGGAAATGGATTGAGTTCCAGTGTTGGGGGTGGTGTATGGATGGAGACATTGAAGGAACTAAAATATGTGCACAAAGAACATATTTATTAGAATATACATCATCAAAATCGGAGAATAAAGAAACAAATCCTTCAGCCTACTCAATAGCCCTGTAATAATCAGTGTTCAAATGATCAAAATAAGAATAAGATTCTATTTAAAAATAAAATATAGGAGAGTCTCTTTCATAATAAAAAAGTGTGGAAGTACTCTTGGACATATAACTTGATAAAATTCTCATAATATCCTTAAGAATAGAACAATCAAAATCCATGGGGATTTTATTTGGTTGTTCAAATGGGAGAAAAAAAAAAGAAGAATGGACTCTTGAGGGGTACTTCATGGATTCAATGACATTAAATATCACAAATTCGTCTCCAAAATCTTTGGAATGTGTACCATCATTGTCATTTATGATATTTTTTTTGTTTTGTGGAAATTTCTACATAAGATAATTGGATCATGATAACTTACCTAATCGTCCAACATGTTTAGCATGTAGAAATTTTCTGGAATGATAATGTCTATTACCCGGAAAAGTACATCCTCAAGGACTCCCGCTGGATATGTTGTAGCTCTATTTTCTAACAACATCGCTACTCTTGTTGGCTTCAACTCACCAACTTGTAAAGAGGATAATACAATGTGAGGCATCCCATTCATGGAAGCTCCCAAATCACAAAGAGTGTCAGCAAAGTGAACTCTCATATGGTGCATGGGATGGTGAATGTCCATAGATCCTTGCACTTTTTTGGAATTTCAAGAGTTGGTGATATGACTGCTGAAACATTCCTTCCGTTATTTATCCTCTCATTTTCCCTGATCCTTCTATGATTGATACAGTGTTCCTTTATGTATTTTTCATACCTTGGGAATTTCATGATGGAATCAAGTAGATGGATGTTGATCTCCACATAGTTGAGTGAATCCTAAACATCTTTTTGCATTTACTCTTCATCCATATTCTTGGTTTGAGCAACCTTTTGTGGAAAAGGAAGGGGTTTAGGAGGAACATAATTAATACTTTTTTTACCTTTATCTTTCTCCTTGGGTTGATCATCTGTAGGTTTTGAGCGGGGGCTTCTCTAGAGTTGACGAGAATCCAAATGTAATTGTAGGTACATATATATCAGTTGTTTGCTTCCCACATCACAATATAATGGAACTGACATTCCCATTCATATTTGGATTAGGTTGGGAAGGAAGATTTCAGGAGTTCTTATATACATGTTCATGGAGGGTGGATGCAATCTTTCTAATTTGAGTCTTCAACTACCTCATCTATGATCCTTGACTGTTTAAATCATTATGTTGATTAAGAACAATTTTCTTTAAAATATCATCAGTGTTAGAATCTACCTTTGGTTGATAACTCTATTGTTGTTTACTTGTTGATGCTTGAGCTTCAAATTTCCTTTGGGGTTGTTGGAAACCCTTTTTTCAATTTAGAGGATGTAGAAATATTTATTAAAAGGGGGGCCTTTGTTATTGTCTGCGATATTGTGGTTGTTGTTACTGATATGTTCTCAAAAGAAACACTACTGTAGAATCATCATTTTCTTTTAGTTGGGGAAAACAGTCAGTTGGGTGGCTTCTCTCAGTGAAAATCCCAAAAAGCCTTAAAAGATAGGGTTTGGATGTCTTTTGAGCCAAAATAATCTTACTCATCATAGTGGTCAATTCATCCAACTTATTATCAATCAATTGATTTTCAAGGGAGGAAGGACTTACCAGATGTAATCCCCTAACATGTGGTGTACCTCAATCCCCAAATTGTTGGTTGTTTTGTTCCATCTTCTCAATCAACTCATGTTATGCTACTGGTGTCGTGTCTACCAATGCACTTACCGCCACTACATCCACCATGTTTCTCCCCATAGGGGTGATTCCTTTATAAATGTACTGGATCAGTAGTTACTCACCGATTTGGTGATGTGGGAAGCTTTCACACAACTTCTTGTATCACACCTAGTACTCATACATTTACACCCCTTGAGATTAATTGGTCCCTGATACCTATTTATGAATGGAAGTGATCCTTTATGCTGGAAAAAATCCATGAAAAAAAGACATTTCAAATCATTCCAAAAATTTACATCTTCAGGTTGTAAATAATACATCTAGTCCTTTACAGAACCATCAAGTGAGAATGGGAATTCTCTTAGTTTTATTTGATATTTAGAAACATTTTTTGGTTTTTTGGTTGATCAATCCACATTAAATTCCTTAAGGTTTTTATTGGGATCCTCATCATAGAGGTAATGAAACATTGGAAGAAGGTGAATTAATCCAAATCCCAGTTCAATGTCCGGTTCATGATTTGGGTATGCAATAAAAGTTGATTGACAATTAATATTAGGTGATTACAATTCTTGAATGGTTATAATAAGTTCATTTCCATTATTTTCATCCATCAAATCTTTTTTTATATTTGAATTTTAATTTCTTTCGATTTCAACATTCTGAGATTGGAGGAATTCACCAACTGGATGAATGTTGAAACATTATGTATACTGAGAATGTTAGACTCGAGCCTAAAGGATAAGTTCAATCAAAGGATCATGATTTAAGAGGTCTTCAGGATTAATTGATGTCATAAATCAAAGAAAAATGAAAATAAGAAAAAAGTACCATAATAAAATAAAATTGAGATGTTTGATTTGATGGTCAAAAAATAGAAGAAGAGAAAATTCAGATTGGGTAAAGAAAGTAGAAAGAAGAGAAGAAAAGAATAAAATGTAAAATAAAATAAATACCTATAATTGGTTGAAATAATTACTTTCCTCCCCATTAACAGTGCCAATTTGAATGGTGTTGTCATGGGCTCCCACAAATGATTAATGGTATTCGGGGTCATCTTTCAAAGGTGGATGTAAATTTAACAACATATTGAAGGTATTTTTAAAATAATATTAAAGGAAGTAGGAACACTAATTAAAAGGATGAGGTTTGTTTATCATTTATAAATCTAAAAGACGTTTGCTGGAACATGATTGAACATATTTTTTGGTTTTTAGTATTGAAATAATGTTCTATTAAATTGACACAACATAATAATTTTTTTTTAAAAATATTTAAATGGACTAATGGATCATACTCTAAATATTCACTCAATTCTTTATCATTATTATTTAAATTAACATCACCATAAATATAATCACAAATATTCTTAACCCTCAAACCCTACAAGAGTTAACTTAACCACAAAGATGAAATTACTAAAACCCATGGCTAGGTTTAGAACGTGCAATCATAGCACCCCGCTTTATTTCATATTCTTAGGTTATTTTAGGGCCAGTGTTTAATTATAGAACATATCCACTCTGGAAATGAGAATTAATAGAGTTTAAGGATTATATTTTAACTCTAAAAATTTATCTCATGTTGTCTGGTATTATAGATTAAGATCACACTGTAATAATTTACACAAACCTCGACCTCACGTGTTTTGGTATCAATTGTTAAATTTCTTCCTTAGTTGAATTTATCAGGAAACATAAATTATCATTACATATTATTTGAATTAAAACATCTCACTGATTCAAAATAAATGAATGGAGAAGATATGAGATAGATCGATTATTAAAAAGACTAGTCTTCCACGGGTGGTGTAATATTGGTAGAAGCAAATTGAATTTGCAATGATTTATATTGTGAATAACCCAATCATGATTCAACTAAAGAATTATAGCCCAAATAGAAAGATAAAATAAGTATAAAATTTATCAAAATAAAAGAAATGGAAGATATGATAAGATTTTTGTTGAAAGAACAAAAACATTGCAACAAATAAGAGTAAGAGAAGAGCATTTTGGGGGAGATCCTAACATTATAGCTTCCGTCCTCCAATGGTTAAATGAAATGGAAAATAATCACAATAACTCAGCTAAAAATCTTCTAAGGAACATAAAACCCCCTATAAATGGGAAAAATAAAAATTTATAAATAGTAGGGGAGGCTAGTTTATATGTGGTTTCAAGTGAGAATGCAGTAATACAGAAAAATATTTTAAGCCAAATTTCACCGACCATTTGTCCTTCAAAACTCGTGACCCAACTCTTCATCTAGAATGATGATTTGTGATTTTTTTTAAAATTTCCTCTCCAAATTATAGACCAATCCAATAATATATGTAGGAATTATGTACCAAATATAGAAACCATTTCCAATATGGCGAGTGCAGCCCAATAATAACTTCATGGCGCATTTGCAGCAACCAAATATATGATTTTGATCCAATGTCCTAAATTAATGTTGCAGCTCATTAATAACAGAACATATTTATAGTATTTAAATTTAAAATAATTTATATCAAAATATTTATTCCTGAAATGATATAGTTAATTTTAAAGGGTAAACATGAATTTTCAACAAATTTTCAAATGAATGATCTAATCCTAAATATTTCAAAAATGAACACATTTACCACAATATGTAGAAATTGTATTATTTATTATCAATAAAATATTCAATGAAAATGTGTTTTATATATCACATATACTATAAATTGTATAGTTTTCTCATGTATATGTCAACTCTCGTCCATGATTTGGAAAACCATGTAGAGAACACCTAGAGGGTCGCACAGTTTCTCAAGGGGGACAACATGGTTTGTCCAAACTATGCTCCCCAGTCAACGTACATCCGAATTTTTAGATTCAGGACCTACAACACAACCTAATATAAATAAAACCAGGATATACATTTCAATAATTAATAATAATCCAAAATTAGTGCATTAGGTTAATGAAAATTTTGGAATTAAGTTTTCATAATCTAGAAAAGAGGTAGTATACCCACCAAACTCTAAAAATTCAAACTGGTTGAGGATTTTGACTACTCTAAAAACATAGGATGTTATGTAAATAATTATAATTATTATAATTATAAATATACAATCATTTTTATTAAATTAATTTCATATTAATAAGCAAAATTAATATAAAAAAACCCAAAAATTGTGTCAAAAAATAGTAATATCAAAAATTTAATTTTCAAAGAATAATATAATCATATAATAACTATATAATTAGAAATCATAATTATATGTATTTAATTACATATAGTTAGATGTATAATCTATAAATTTACATTAAATAATTCATTAATAAATATTGTTTAATAAATTAAAGTGGGATGATATAATGCCTTTAAAAAATATTTTTCTTGTAAAAATATACCTTTTTAAATCCAAACGATATTTTAATTTTTTATATCAAATTTATATTTAATTAATTTCCAATTACTCATTTTCTAATTCATTATTTTAAATTAAATTATGAATAGCTAAGTACTACATATTAAATAATTCATAAAATGTTATTTCTAATAGAAAATTTAAAAAATTAATTCTTGGCTTATTTGAAATACTATGTTAAAAATAAATATTCAACCTATCACATTATTATTATTTTAACATGATATATTAAAAAATTAATTTTATTACATTTTCACCGAAATATAATTTTCATTTTCTATAATTGATTCTCAAGTTTTACACGCCGTGTACATGGGATGTATTTGAATAAATATAGATAGAGATGGATTTTAATTTAGTTAAGTAACATAAGATGTATGTTCTGTTAAGATCATCACATTAATATTGATTGAACATTAATGTTTAGTCGAAGGATTTGGATTCAAAACTAAATCACAAAAATAGTTCATAAAAATTATGTTAATCACATCCTTTAATATAGTGTCAATAAATCCCATTAATAATAGCATATGTTAGATTCCTTCTAATGAAAAGAAATGTGAAATACTTCATCATTTAACCTGGAAGGTTCTTTTAAATAAGGGTTCTCATGGATTATCTTATGTATTTAATGGTAGAAATATATAACCCTAATAGTTTACTAACTAAATAATTCTTTGAGATCATGGGTTATACATAGCTGAAAAACCATAAGGGTTGGTATAAAATAACAATGGTATTTTGTTTTTCCATATTATGGAATAGAAAAATATTTTATCGACTAACCATAAAAGATTCATATATGATATGATTTGGATTATTTCCGACATAAATAACTAATTTATAATAGGAACATGAAATATGATTCATTTCATAGTAGAATATAGGTCTTTGTCTACTAATAAAAATAATTTCTTCAAAATGGGTCATCATTATAGTGGGTAATCATTTTATAAAAGTCCATATTAAATGTTCATAAAACCCAATAATAATATAATAGCCTCTCTTACTATAGGTAACATATTCATCATCATTCAAATATTATTTGTTACCATCCCTATAATGAGGGACATAATGTATGAAAATTCTTAGACTGGTATATTAACAATATAATTATTTTTTATCTTGGAAAATATTCTATGTTTTATAAAAATACATGCCCAATTAACCATCTATTTTTGTTGGTTTACCATTATAATATCTATGAATATGAGAATAATAATGTAATTCAATTGATGATTCAGAAGAATTATATATAAAATGATCTAAGGATCCTTAGAATCCCCTCATATAAATAATGTAATTGTGTTTTCCAATTTCTTTTTGAGAATGAACATATACTCCATGTATTTTGATTTTTATATAATTTTTTCAGTTGAATGATATTATATCAATGTGAATGAGTTCAATAAAATTATACTCAATATTATCATGTTTTCAAGGATTGATGAACTTTTAAAATGATATTAAGGTACATGTTTTGTATCGATAGTACATGTTCAGAAAAGTTCAATCCAAAAGGAGAAAAGATATTTGGTGAGTCTAAAAACGTTTTTCATTGTAGTTAGTCATGGTTATTGAAACATATATCTATCCATAAGAAGGAATACATATCTAATATGATGGAATTTTATAATATAATTTTAGGGGCTAGTGAAACTTCATATAATGTTCATGTTATCTATCTATTTTTTAGAAATTATTATTATTTGTTTTTGAAGGGAATATAATTGAAAATTTTTCTTTATAAATGTTATAAATATATAGTATTTCAAAATCAGGAGAATAATTGATAAATAATTTCTTTTAAATTCAATGATTGAATCAAAGTGTTGATAAAACATATATTTGAACTTATTTTTTCAAGATCATTTTTATATAATATGTATATGTATTTTACATCTAATTTATCATAAATTATAAGATATTTTTTAATTTAAAAAATTGTTTTTATGTAAAATATGATATTCTACTCCTATTTAATGATTTATAAAATCATTTTAGAAATGTAATAAGAATATAAGGACAGAAATGTTTTATCAATCAAAAAAGAATAAATCTATAGGTTATCTAAAATATAATAAAGACGAATTTCCACCACCATCAGTGGAATGATTAAATAATTAAATATTAATTTCAAAATTTACAATAACACAAATATATGACATAAGCCACGTCGATCAATAGATTATTTAAAAAAAACAAAAAGAAGATGATGTAAGTGTTATTTAATAAAATAATGATGTTTTTATATAATAATTTAATATTATGAAGAGAATACAGAGTTTTAAATTATAATGGGAATATTTTTGGACTTACTTATTTTTAAAGGTAATAAATAGAAAATTATTAGTGTAAAAAAGTAATGCGAATTTCACTTAATAACATAATTTTATAATGATATGATAGTTATAAAAAGTTTAAGATGTTAAATTTAGTTCTCATAATGAAGTCAATATCAATATTTCTTAGAATATTTTAGTATATATTAGTAATGTAATAATCAGAATAGTTAAATTTGTAATCATAATATTTAAATGGAAGAAGTTTGATAGAAATTATTCCATGGATGATGATGATGTAGTTAAAAATATTTCAATGTATTGAAAATTAGTTATTACTATCATAACATTAGATGGTATGATGTCAAATAGTTTGAATATTCTCCAGCACTTTAACATTTATAATGTGATTCCTAAGTCTCACCATTATTCAAACAATCTTACGACATATATGTTACTCCCTAAAGTGTTTTTTGAGTGGGTTTTATTATATAGTCATTTTGAAGATAGGGTAGTGTTACATAGATGAATAGTGAGTTTAAAAAAACCATAAAATTGTAAAAACATGATGGATGGTATGTCAATTTATCATCTGTTATATTCTTGGAGGATATTTAGTTATGCGTATTTTAGTATTCTTAAAAGGTTTCAAGAATATAAAATAAATCATGTGATATAAAATGAATTATATACCTTATAATTATTTCATATTGTATATATTTTTATATATTTATATATTGATTTACATTTTTTGATGTGCAATGATTAATGACCTCTCAAATTTAAAATTTATATTATCACTAATCGATTATTATCATCGATTATTATAGGTTATAAAAAATATCATGGTTAACATGAGTATGATTCTTATATTAGGATACATAATATTCCCATGAAAAGAAAAATAGGTTATGTGCACTAGATGATGAATGATGTTTACCAAATAGTGTATCATACACTATTTATTTGGAAAAATAGGGTTTCCTGGTTCATATTTGGATTCCCTAATAAATGAGTATGGTGGGATACCTAGACTGGGAATGATAATTATTTGATACATTTAATACACAATCCTTGATTGTTAGTTAATTTGGGGGTAGTTGGGTATATTTATGATAATTTCTGTATCTAGACCTCTACCAATATGGTATTTTCAAAATGAATTAAGAGTATGAAATATATTCCCTTGGTTTAGATAGAATGATAAAGTGCACAACATTACCTACATAGAACATCTGATCTGACTTTTTATTCGGGCGAGGGACATGTGATATAATCATCCTTAAAAGATAATGACATGATAGATATTCGCTAATGTAGTCCCTTTATACATGGAAAATAGAGAATGCATGAGTGGTCTATATGGAATTAACATAGTCCATGCTCTAAATTAAATTTATGTCATGAAAATATGGATTTTATAAAAATTCATACATTTATATTACGAAGCCAGTGGGAACATTTTTAGTGATACATATGTTTGAAGGAGATCCTGAAAAATCCCTTTATTTATTGAGTAATGTTTACTATAATCTATAGGATGATATTTGATTATATTTCTGGATCGAATGATTAATATATCTTTCCAACACTACTCATTCCCACAGGATTACACATTGTAGTTTACTGAATGGGGATTGAGTTTGACTTAAAGGGGTATTCTTAATGTGTTTATAGAGTTTTTGAAAAACATGTTTTAATGAGTATTCATAAGTATTTTGATATTATGTAATACAATGTGATGATAATTGTAATATTTAATATCTATTTTCGGAAGATATCTAAAATGATTTTTGTATTTGATTTCTCATGTTTTTTATAAGAAACAATATAATGATAAATAACACTATGATTATAAGGATTTAGTAAAATGGGGAGATTAAAAGAGGTATGGACAAAATCCAATTTTCCTGTACCACATTTAGCTAGAAATAATATTGTTATATCATAAAGTCATGGAATAAGATATCATGCATGATACCTATTCATGTCAAAATATTAAAATGGGTTTGAATCATAAGGTTTGATTATTTTGGAAGGGTTGTGCTATGTTTAGGTAACCAAATATTAAATTCTATTTTTCTTATTGTCTTCCATGATGGATATAATTTTTATAGTATGGTAGAAACAATTCATAATTTATAAGAGAAATTATATCACGAACTATTATGGATTCGTGGCTACAAAGAGGCTATATCTATAAAAACCTAGTATTGAATTTTAGAAATCTATGAGTAAATTCATATAATAGATCATTATTTATATTTATCCCTATATAAATAAAATGTACAAGATTTAGGGATGTGAGTAACTAGATACACCATGAAATGTATTCCATGCAGTTTATTACTAAATGGCCTTAACCAAGATTGAAAAGATCATTGTGTGACTCTAAAATTTTAATTGGAGTCTGTAATGGTAGTTGATGAACCGGCCCGGAGGGTCGGGACCGTAGTTCAGAAGTTACCCTATATAGGGTTGCGGGGGGGAGGGGGGGGGGGGGGTGCAACCCCCACAATATAGAGAAATAAATTTTCCAAAGTCCCTAAATTGGTGCCCTATGTACCTATGCCCAATAATCTATGCGCTCCCTTTTTAGACCTAATTGAAGTATTTATTTTTAATTGGACCACAATGTGTCACCATATCCTATAGAAAACACCGTCGGTGGGAAAGGTACATGCATGCCACAATTTGGCGCGCAAACCACTACCACACCTAATCTCTTTTCACCTATGGTTCTATTTTTTCATATAAACAAACACATGTTGCCTTCATTTGTACGGAAAAATTTCCTTAAATCATAATTGCTACAATGGTAACTCTGGTGCTTCGCCCAAGTATTATGAATCATTCAAGGTAGTTGTATAACACCAAATATAAAGGAATTGAAGGAGGATAATATGATTTACTTCTTTTAGTGTTTGAAATACATAACACATGGGTGGCAAAAGAACCCCACCTCCCTAAATCAGAAACACTTGGGCACAACCTATTCCTTTCACAAGAACTTAAGTGCCCCACTTCTGTGAATACATGTGAATATTCTTGAAGATTTGAGTCATGTCTCGCCCAACTTCTATGATCCAGGATGTTTGTCACTTAAGTTAATATCATGTCACTCAAGAATAATTGTGTGTCGGTACTTACATGGGAACCCCTATTTGATTAACCAACCCTCTTCTGTCTATAATCCATTAAGACCATTTTAAATCCATTCAAGTCAAGGCTTCTTCTTCACTGGCTCCCTTGTTCGAAGGGAATTATGTTGAGACATCCACAAAAAACAACACGACTTATCAAACCATTGGGAAAGAATATTAGAGTGTCACCTATTTGGGTTTGAATTCCTACAGCTAGAGGTATCCCAATTTTGTTTCACAATGGGGTTAGGATTCATGGAGAGTATATGGGTTTTAATATCCTTAATCACAAGGAACTTTCTCCCATGAACATTTTTTGGATGTTCCTGATTTTTTGGATTATGGATTGGGTCCTGACCTCTCCCTACTCAAAGACCCAGAACCTTATGTCTCGTGTAGGTAAGGAATGGTTCACAATTGCTTTTCCATTCAAGCAAAGGAAAAGTATCCATTCCCTACTGGGATCAATTTTAGGGAACCATCCTAATGTATTCCCTCATCCATTCATATAGGAGGTTGGAGTATTGATCATATCTACCTCCTTCACCTTCACTCCTTCCGATCATTGGATTGTTGTCCAATGTGACGAGAATTGAAGGACGGCTCATCACCTCACCTTCATCCCAGGTCGCCTATTCGTCTTCAGTAATCACCGCTGTTAGCATGCCCTCATCCACCAGTGAAGGATAAAAAGTGTGAGTTCCTTTATTGATTCTTTGAAATCTTATTATATCTCAAATTGAGCATTACTCACATGGACTTCGGGATTTTTCATAATCACAACATTGGCACCACCACATGAACTACAAGAACACTGATTCTTGTTCAAACTATGATATGTAGGATGCATTTTCAAGTCTTGAGATCATTGGATATAATATTCAATAATCCAACACTAATTACATTATTCTAGGAATCCTCTTTAAGAATATTCCCCAAATTAAACACCCCAAATCACAAAGGTATACTTTTTAGGAAGTAATTCCAAACAAATTTCTCTCAATGAACTATACTCTTTTGTGAGACTCATCGAAATACTTGGTCTTTGATTCCCACCCCCATGGGATTCATTGGTGGTCCCCTTGAGGTTCAAACCCAAAACATAAAATAATCCCTATTCTCCTTGGGCCATATTGATAATAGGATCTATTCTTACAAGGAAATCCATATGATATCCATGTTCCTTGGGATACTTCGGTATAAGTCCCACACCAAAATTTGAATAAGAACCTTTCACTTATATTTCATTACCACATGACATTAAATAGTATGGTTAGGTCCTTATCAATTGACCTTATAATCTATGATGTGTCCCATTAAGTAGCACTAAACTACGATGGTTATGATTTCGTTCATAAGGATACCTTCTTAACATATTTTATGGGTACAATCCAAATATCAAAACAAACCTTCATCTCCTTAGAAAACAATAAATTCTAGAGTTCCCCACTAAGTGTATTAAAAACCAATATCATCATAAAGATGATTAAAATACCCTCTAAGTAGTATATGATAGGATTCCATTGATGGAGAACCTCGAATACATATAAATATATCCATTAATTAAGATCCTCTAATATATAAATATGATTCTAAATTTTACACATGTTAATATTTGATTTCAAATTCCAAGGGAAAATTTTGTTATACTTCATAAATTAATATAGATTCTATTAAATATCATAAATTTATAAAGAGAGTCATGGAGTACACAATAATTCCCGTAAAGGATTTGATGAGTTTGACATCCCAACCTCTCGACCAACTCATGTTCCTATGTATCATAATGTTAAATTTTAATGAATAGATGCCTTTAAAAAGCATGTATCTTTCGGATAAATAAGTGTTGGGTGTTCCCATTTCCATGAATAAATCCAATGGAACGTTCCTGGATGCTGTGATTATTAAAACAAAAACACACGTTTCAAGGAACTATGAAACAATTACTCCTTCATATATCATTTTTCAGTTCTCTCCATCTATTATATCCCTCATCTTCCATATCTATTTATGTTATAAGTTAGTAAAATTCAGGGCGAAGAAGGAAACTCTCACCTGAGCACTAGATGATTCATGAAAATCAATTGATACATAATGGAGAGTTGAGTTTTTTATATTTCCTTTAGCGATCTTAATTAACCATATGGAAATAGAAAAAATAATTATCTCACCATTGTAAGGTATATATTGTTACTTAAATTTATATATTAGCTCATTTCATATTTTTATACATGGCTATCATGTATTTATGGTTTCTTAATCGAGTCGATTATTTTTAATGAGTGCCCATAAATCATAAGAAACCTTTCAAAAACAACCATATAATAAGAAATATAACATCATTGAAAAGATATCTATATGCATAATATATCTAAATACAAATATTTTTCCATGGTATTTACTTAGGTACTAAAATAAATTTGAAATAAATGGAAATAGGAAAGTGATTTAACCTTGAATATTACGAAATCCACTATCTGGGAGTGAGTAAGATGTAATAAATGGAAATAGATGCACTTAAAAACAAGTGTAAATTTTATTTTAACTAATTTTAATATCGTGGGTATATGATATGTAAATTATAAATCACATTTGAATATGGATAATTATGAGGGATATAAACCAATGATGATGTATTTTTAGAGGGGCTATAAAGAAGAACCACGTAATGGTGACATTATTACATATCATATATAAATTAGCATTTTATTGGTGTGTGTGTGTGAAATATTTATTTTCAAAATGTGTAAGTGGGGATTATTAATACAGAATAGTAAGAATGCATCATTTAAATAGAGGGAGTGCTATACAATTGAATGTAGTTAGGTTTGGAAGGAATTATTATCCTAGGAATTTTATTAAATTAGTTTAGTAATTATTTAATGATATACATTATCCATATGGTTCCCACATACCACAGAATATTTCATATAGGTTTAACCAAATAAAATAATTGTGTGCTCTATTTGTATATCAATATGTGGTGGTGTGTCAGGATGAGGATTAGTGAGGAGGAATGGATAGACTGATCATATATGAAACTAGATTGACCCTCATAACACATAATCCATGATCATGTAACATTGTTATAGAGTAAATAGAATAATAATTTGAGTATATATATAAATGTTTTAATACCCTAATTCAATCCACAATTAGGGTGTATCAAAGTAATTGGTCAACTAATACCCAGTAAGTGGTATCAATTCTCTAGTCACCTATATTGAACACAATTTATGTTTTACAAATATTTATTTTAAAAAAATTATTGAATATCAAGATTGATATTTTATAAATGAATATAGGAATTATCATAATTAATGTATCTGAATTTAATATTTTCAAGAAAAGGTTCATTTATAATTTAGAGTATACCGATAAGGATTGACAAGTAAATAATTTAAAATAGGTTTTAATCAAGAATATATTTGTTGATATAATAGGTGAGTTGAATCAAAAGAGTTTAATTTTGATTCTATATCAATGAAGTTATTCAAAAATATATTGAAAAAATGTTTATAGGATAATTTTTCACTGTAATACATAAAAAATAAATGTTAGATACATTTTTTAAAATTTATGGAATTTTTTAAATTAAAAATGATTTATGATGTAGAATTTTTATTATGGTAAAAATTCTAGAATGGATAAATTATCATATGATAATATTTTAGTTTTGGTAAATGCTCGAGAAATGAGAAAATATAAGATTTAGGAGGATAATGATTTTTATGTAATTTAAGGAAATGAACCATTATTTTTTTATTCTAATAAAATATCCCAACAATTTTTTTCATTTGAAATGATCAGTGATGAAATTTCATGTTATTTATTATCATTGATGTGATGTATGAAAAAATTGACTATAATTATTATAAATAATATGGAAACAATGATGATGAATAGAAGATTAGTGGACTTAGAAGGAATATTTATTATTCTGATGAGATTTAAAATACATAAGAAGCATCATGGAAGAGTGATAAAACATCTATTTTTTCATTGGTATGAAAAATAAATTAAATAACTCTAAAAAATCTAGTTATTTAAAATATAAGTAGTTTGAAATATGTAAAATAGGAAAAGAAAACATTATTTGAGGAAGATATTCAAATTCATATACAATAATATTCCTCAAAAAAATAATTCAATGTAACTTATTGATAAATATCTCTTATACACATATAAATTTTCCAGCCGTAGGAAATGAGAAACTAATGGGTTCTTCCAATTGAATTTATCAAGTGATTTATTGTATTCAATAGTTTATGTTACACACCTAATAATCATTATAAATATATCATGGATTGACCCCCTCTCCATTTATGTGATCTAATATATATGAGACTGTCAAAAATTATATCTTTATATCCTATTCAGGATTAATTGTCATGACATAAACCTATTAATAATATTCCATGATTAATCCTTTTTTGGTTCCATATTTAATTCTTGGTATGCAAAAGAGATATAAAAAAATGAAATAACCTATGAATCCTTCACAATGTGATATATCCTACACGGTGTGAGCATAAATAGGATGAAATTTTTTTATCCATAGAAAATAACTAAGGATATGTCCCCAATTCTTGTGGTTATTGGCTATAGCCACGAGCATGTTTTATACATCTAAAAAGGTGTGTCTATATCCCAAGATCTATATCCATGGATAGGTATGAGTATATCAAAATGTAGATATCATGGTTATAAATTAAGACTGATGATTTGGAGGGTTGTAAACTTTACAAAATCTATTTCCATGATCTCCTTTGTTGTGGAAATAAGAAATTTTAAAAATAAATTACCGTGCTATGGCTTGATCATACACACCACCAGTATATTTAAAAGTCTTATCCCACTTTTCTATGAATCCTTTTTATTTATATTTGTTAACAATAAATTATATATATGTATATAATATGTATCATTATGATGAAAATGTAATCATGATTAAAAATTATAGTTCGTGATACTCGATAGCTAACATTCTTCACTACACTATAAATAATATATATATATATATATATATACGGTTGGATGTGGAAAAATAAATATTAATTATTTCGGAACCCTAGATTGGGTAAACCATTTGGGGGGCAAAATCAACTCCCCAATGTTGGGTTTTTTGAAATTTACTGTACACAATGTTATATATATATATATTCAAATATTTTAATATAGAACTATAACTATGTTCATTTTGATCCATTAGCTATAATAATTAATTTTTATGTAGACACTATAAATCATGTATATAGAATCCACATACAATGTATTTAACAACAAGAGTAAATTAATTTTACCAGATCATTCTAGAAAAAATTCTATATCGATAGGCCAAAAGTGTAAATGGTTATTCGGTATTTTTTCCTTAAATTTTTTTTCTCACTCTTCCTTAATAAAAAACATTCCATACCTAAAAAATAACATATAACCATTGGAATAGGATACTATATCTATATAATATTCTATATATATGTGAATTTATCACCTATGGCTATAGGATGGCCATTTCCATACACATTCCCTCTCAAGGATATCAGCCCATGGAAATAATGATATTTCCAAGAAGTGGTCTGCAATCCGAAACCAATTATATCTTTTATCATATTTGCGATGTGATGACTATTTTGTGCATTGTAAAATGAATATTCAAATTTTATATTGTGAATTGTTTTAATTTTTAAGAAAAAACATAATACATTTCTTCCCCACTAAATCCTATGCATGAGCCCATGTGGGAGACTTCTATAGTCATTTGACACTCAGGACACATCATGACCAAAATATTAATGATTTAACTTACTAAAAAAATTCCAATGATATTCCCTAATTACTATAACAATATACCATTAATTATCCTTATTATGGAGTTATTTTCCAATTCATTGAGTTCTATTTTTTTCAGAGTGCTATGTTTCTAATAATGACATGACCTAGAACTATAATTTATTTTCTAAATTATCTATTTCCAAAACCAATGATATCATGAAAATATATTTTTTAATGTGTACCACCATCCAACTCATTAGTCTTAATAGATAACCATGAGTTCTATACATGGCTATATTAATACCCTCCCATGGATCTAGATCATGGGTTATAGACAGACCTTTTTATATGAGGACAAGATGCTCATGGCTATAGCCCATAAACATCTGAATTTGGAATATATCCATTGTTATTTCCTATGGATAATTTTTTCCCACTAATGGTTCTTACACCCAATAGGATATATCACACTATGAAAGAATCATAGGTGATTTCAATTGTTCTAGATATCTCTTTTTCATGTTGAGAATAAAATAGGGCACCAAAATAGGATTAATCATGGAATTTTATTGAAGGGATAATTTCATGAATATTAATCATTCAAAGGATATAAATATGTAATTTTTTATAGTCCATTATAAGTTGGATCACTAAGGTTGGGGGGAGGGTGAATCCATGATCTGTTTTTTATGATTATTCCTTTTAACCTAATCACTTGAATCTATTAAAGTACATGATCCCCTCAATGATTTTTCATATACATGATTTCATGTTTAGTAAAAAAGAACGATAGAAACACAATGTATTTACATGTTTTTTCTAAAAGTCATACTCTATTCAATGTTGATTATTCCCCCCAATAGGGATTCCCCACTATCATTAATCATTGTCCTACAACACAATGTCTACTTTTCTCTCAATATATCCACTACAACATTCGATTAGTCATACAACCCATCCTTTATTTTTTATTCCTCTAATTATAAATTATCCTCTTTAATGTTGTTATATATATTTATAAAGATCAATTTATTCTCCATGGGTTCTTCTGAACTAATTGCAAGTAAAATCTCCATCCTTGATCATACATGATCATGTTTTCATATACACTCGCTCAATAACCTTTTTAGTGGTTTCAGTCTTGAGACTCCATCCATATTAAGAGTGACCTTGATCTTCCTTATCTAGAATAATTCTTAGGTTCACAATAGATCTCATTCATATTCAATGGTTCATATTTCACATCCTAATCTATCATTGATACAGAGGGGTATCAAGATCAAAAAACTCTCTTTCAAAGGGTATTAAATTTATATAAATCTATACTCCCATTATCTTTTTCACTTAAAAACATATATATAAACTAAAATATTGTTCATGTGTAGTTACAATCTCATTTTTGGTAAATTCATGATATTAATAATCATGTGTTGTATTTCTTGGCATATCATTCAAAATCATAATAAAATATTTCTATAAATCATTAAAAGACTCAAGTATTTCTTTCTTTGAAATCCCCTATGAAACCCACTACATTAATCTTTTGAAAAATTTCAATGTTCATGGCCTCATGTGTCTTCTCCAGATGGTCCTTCCGATTTGTAGGTTTAGGGATCATATCAACATTCCTTTATCTCTCTAGAAATCTCATATACTATAAGATTTAAAGTCATACAATTATGTATTACACTAAGTAAAAAGATTACATTTAGATTCATATATTCAAGGATGCACTTAAAATGTTTACACTCTTTCTCAAATACTTATGTTGAAGATTTATGTTATACATCAAATTATTTATCTAAAAAAAAGACTAATGAAGAATATTTATAGTCAACATCGATGTATAAATCATATCAAAAAATACATACATTGAATCTTTAAGTTAAAAATCAATGTCTTGTTCTAAATAACAATGCATTTGGATGAATATTTACATTCAAGTTATTTACCATTTTTCTATCTCAACTCCTAATTATAGACTTCCTTCACTATAATTATATGATTCTCCAAAGAGATCCACCCCTTAAAAAAACTAACAACCTCATCCCATGTGATGTATAAAGTGTTCTCCTATTTATTTATTTCCTTTAGTATCTTTGAATATAATAACAACAATCATTACATTTTAGGCTAATACATTGAAGATGAATTTCAAAGGCCTTCAGGAAGAAACACCATATCTCCTTTACTAACACATCCTTTAGTAGCTCACTCACCTAATAGTCTTGGATACACTATCTATAATTACATCTAATTCCAAATCATAGATCTATAAAAATCAATCAAAAATCATCAGCTATTTCTACAAAAAAATATTAAAATATTGACAACAAGTTTAGCCAAAATCCTATTGGGCATAATAGAATCCTATAAAATTATTTTTAGTATCCCCACACATATAAAAATTTCAATATTGTAAATTATTTATTTCTCCGACTAATTTATAATTAAATGAAAAGGTTAAATAAGTCTTTGTACACTTCAACAATTAATCCACATATCCTCCTTCAAATATAATATTAAGCAATTTATGAAGGAGGGAGATGAAAATGTTTTATTTAGAAACGATCCTTTTGTTAGTAAGATCAATGTCTAATTGGGTTTAAACAGTGTTGGAAAGAAGATTAATTTAACTATGTTTTTCTATGATTTACATAAAACATTTGAATCTATTCTCAAATTATCATTTCAATGTATCTGAATACCATATTTAGATTGGAAATAATTATATCGTACAAAAAAATGAAAAAAAAATAATAAGTTGAAACCCCAATAACCCATTATCATATACTTTAGTAACTAGAACACATTAATAAGTTAATTAAATAGAATAATAACTATGGGATATAAAAATGATTCACAAACCTCATACATTAGTTTTACAGAGCTTATAGAATTATACCATCTTTATCCTTAAATAATTCTTCTCATAAAAGTATGAACTCACAATTAAACGTTTTAGAAATGGAAATAACTTGAGTCCAACCTTATTTATTTTCCAATAATTAATAAATTATAGTTATCCTTAAATTACTAACAAGTTATAAAAATTATATAATTATAATATAGAATATGGAGGTAAATCATTGTTCCTTAAAAAATTCATGTTGAGAGTTCTATCTCAAACTAAGAAATTATTTCATTCCGTTATTAGATATTTTCTTTCTGTTGTAACCCTAAAAGGATTTTGTTTTTTCTTATCTTTTTGAGCATGAAATACATTCATAAAATATTTTGAACCTTTCTTAGACTAACAATAATTTTAAATTGATTTTCCTCAAAAATATTACCCTGAATTTATAGGAATATTATATTACATTCCAATACCTCCATGTCTATCCACTTGTTTTACATTAGCTATTGAATCCATATATTCTTTCTCCATTATCATGGAGAAACCAAAATTGTAGAGAACCAAAGCTTGACGTACATGTACATTACATGACATTTGAGGAATACTTAGTACATAAAAACAGAGACACAATGATCGTAATAGTTTACTGTCTTTGGAATCTTTGAATATAATCTTCTGATCGTGGTGGAAGATCTTCAACATCTCCCATAAATATCTTCCCCCATTTTTCTTTCCTATAACCTTTATTTATATCCTAGGGATAAGAAAACATAAAATGGGTGAGCTCAAATGCCTAGTAAGGGTAAACATAGAAAACATAAAACAATCCATAAACTTTTGAATGCAAATACTTGAACATAAAATCTTAATATCAGAATCTTGAGAAAAGACAAGAATCTTGGAAGTACGTAAGGAATATATCATATGGGAACATCAATAATGATAAAATAGCTTGGGAATAAAACATGTAATTGTGGAAACCATTATACATATGTTATGATTTCCATAGTAGCCAAGACATTGCTGCCAATACCATCTTACTGGACAAAGTCCCTTTCTGAATCGAGTTCACTCCTTGTTTCAATCATGAAACACTGAAACAGATTAAGTTACTGTTCCATCCATGTCTATCTCATGATATATAAATCATTACCCAATGTATTAGAGGGAGATATTGGTCCCACCCATCTCATAATGAAATCTTTCTTACTTGTGCCACAAAATAAACATACATCATTCATAATAACCCAATAAATAAAATGGGTTTCATAAACATCATCACATCATCACATAATCCATATAAAAGAAATGAATATCATTTCATAATAAGAAAAGTGAAACCATTTAAATCATATACACATATGAAATAATGTCATATTAGATGAAAAATGTTTTTGATAAAACACTTGAAATGAATTCTTGAGGAAAATATCCTTTCTTCTTCAAAATAATTTTCTTTTCAAAAAATGCAATGCACATTTAAAATAAAAGTATTTTGTAGAAAATAGTCATAAAATCATGTAGAGTAAGCTTCATTAAAATGAGCCGTTATTAAAACCGTAAAAATCTGTTCATGCTGTATATGTTAAAAATAACATTATCCTCATACTTTTGTCAGAAAAGTCAAAAAGTACCTCATATGGTAAAAAATATATTCTTTACATAACATGTAGTAACAGTCAAAAATGATTAAAAAGGACTTTAAACAAACATGAAAACACTTTTATAAAACATGGACATGGTTGATAGAAATAACCCAAGTAAATACATACGAATAAGCAATCTCGGATAAAAACGAGGTTTGCAAAATTATCCCTTACCTTAGGTCTGATATGCTTCATACGTTTCAGAACCTCCTGTATAATGATTTAAATAATTTCATTGAATTATTACAGAAACATATTCGTTGTTATGATATCATATATGGTTCACTTATGACTTTATATTAACTATTCTTTTGTATGTTCCATTTTAAAGAAGCGTTTTGGGTTAAATCGTTTTATTTATCGTACGTGTTTGGACTTATTGTTCATGATATTAATACTTATATCCTGATTTATATAATAATCCAGAATGTAAAACATGATTTATATATGATATATATTTTATTATATACATATATATATATATATATATATGATAGATCGATTAAATGGAATGAAATACACCATTCATGGAGACGGTAGGACGTACGTACGCATGAACTCTGTTTTTGTTTCCTTATTGAAATGAATGAAATTAAGTAGATGACATAAATATATATACACATAAATCTAGTGTCATTGTTATGTCAAATATTTCATGATTACTTATTATATATAATTTATAATCATTTATGAATGGTTAACATGGAGAATGAATCTAATTGCGTCGTGGAGATGGTAGTCCGTACGTATGCACGAGCGATGATATCATTCCCATGATCATCAAATTGCATTGAAGAGTATGTATAATAATTCAGAATCAATATCACTTTGAAATAATCATATATAGTTATTTATTTACACTATTATACCCATCCAAGTAAGGTGGTGGTCGAAAACAGATTACACCACGGCGTGGAGACTGTATTCCGTACGTACGCGCGCGCGGTGATTTCGTCTTCTGTAGGATGGATAGATGGTGAAATAGGGTTTTTTCATACTTATAATATAATATCATTATATTAGTGATACTGATCTTATTACTTAATAATGAAACAACTAATGAATAAGAAGTAGAAGAAGAAATAATGTTGAATGAATCGGTAACGGATATTACCTCTTCTTTCGACACGCCTTTTTAAAACATCCCCTTAGGGCACTAAGATTGGTCTTTGAAGAAGACCAAAACCTCTAGGATATTTCTAGGGAAGTGGAGAAGAGAAATTTTCAGGGGTTGGACAAGCTTGAAGGCTCAATTTGGTGTGAGGAAGAGAGGGAGGAGGTTCCGTTTTATAAGGGTGGAGAGGGGCACCTTTGGGATAACAAAAAATATTATATTATTATAAATTCATATTCGGTTTTTAATAGCTCCAAATTGAGTTATTTCGAAGCTAAGGTGTGGATGGGTCGAGAGCCTTTCTTTCAATAGAATTTATACAAGTTTATGTTTCTATTTTAACCTTATCATTTATATTTAACTTTAATTTAAATAATTTTTTTTACCGTGTGTTCTTGTTTTCTAACACAATAAGGTTTATAAACTAACTATAACAATCCAAACGAACTCAAAGTTGTTTAATATTAATATATATAACCTTATATAAGTCATTTGGCCGAAACATAGATTTTTGGAAATAAAATAACAATTAATTATATAATATTTGTTTTAAAAACTATTTTATGTCAATTTTGACACTATTTGGTAATTGATTTTTGTGAAAATCATAACATAATGCTTAGTTCTAAAAAAGTTAATTAAATAAATACTAACATTCCATATTAACATAGAAAATTATTTTAATTAATAAAAAGTCTCATATTACATTTTTGGGAATTTATAACATCAATTATGTCAATATTTTATTAATAACATAATTACTACATCATCATTGTGTCGTTAATAAATTAAATTATTTAATGTCTAAAAATTATAAATAAAACCAAATTATGTAGTAAATTTTTTATTATTTCTAATTATATTAATAGTCGAATTTATCTTATGTATAACCCTATATTAAAATTTATTTAGTTATTAAACTTTGATTTTAACTATTTTAACCCTTCTTTAAATTAATTAATAATAAATGTCATAATCAAATAAAAGTGGGCCTAAATGGTCATATTTTATTCCTAATGTAGTTTTTGGTCGAATTAAACTTATCCAATAGAATTAGGACATGTGTTAGGGTAATAATAATAACATTTTAACCCTTAATTACACTTTTCACTTTTAACGGTGGTAAAAAAAGTAAAATGTTACTATTCACCAAAAATTATTTTCATCTCATTGAACCACATTTTAGTCCTTGATATTAACTATGTCTCTCAGATTTTCGAAATTCCACTCCGAGAAGCAGTAAAATTATGTTTTATGTGAATTTGCAAATTCTCCTAGTTGGTGGGTAAAAGACGGTGAAAAGTTCCATAAAATTTTTATATATCTAAAATTATTATAAAATGACTCCAATTACTTAAATTGAACTTATATAGGTATTATGTATTAATTTTTACCTAAAATAAATCAAAATAAAATAAATAATTATTTAAATAAAAAGTTGGTTTTTTGAATAGTAACCAAGTGTTTTCACTATTCATCAAAAATTGAATGTTTTCTGAAAAATAGAAAAAATTCACCCTAGGCTAATTTCGATATTCTGAATCCAAAAATAAAGTCCATATTGAAAGGTAAAATTTATAAAATTTCAAAAATTGTGTATTACTATTCATAACGGCTAGTTTTTGTAACATATCATTGTTTAGAAAAACTCGGTATTGTGTACAACACACGTTATCGTTAAAGGTCGTGATTGTGTGTAATGCACGCCAAGTCAGGGATACATTTTTTGAATTCTCCTTTTGGTGTATCGTACAACACAAGACATTAATGAAATTAAAAATAATATTTTTCATAAAATCTCGTGTTGTTACATTCTACCCCCCTTAAAATGAATTTCGCCCTCAAAATTCGTCGGGGTTATATATGGTTTACTACTCGAACGTTTCTTTAATAGAATCCCACATAGTAAAAGGAATACAAAAACATTTCTTTTAAAAACTAAATTATGAAATGTAATGGTTACCCAAATTTACTAATCATTGGGTTTCCACATAGGAGAACATTGGTGAAAATATAGATATGGATGAGAAATCTACCCATCATGTTCTGATAGAGAGGGGTAGAGAACATGGATATGAAAAATACAACAATCACAAAGCCATAAATTTGTGATGATCTAGGGTACCATATGATTCATTGGATATAAGGGCACTAGGACAACATTTTTTTTCAAGATCATTTCCCTAAAGTTGAAGAATTTGAATTAGAATAAATACTTACTTTATTTTAGTACAATCTCATTGTTGTTCATGCTTTGAACAATTTACAATTCATCTCTTAATGAAATGAAGTTTAATTTGTTATACATGATGTGTTAAAAGATCATATGATAGAATGATGGGCCATTCCATCTGTTTCAAACAAAATGTTAGAAAAAGTTATCAAATATACATAAGTCCATCTATAGTGTGGTTAATCGTATATGATTCCAAAAATGATCTTATACTTCATATATCATACCACATTATATAATAAAACTATTTTTTACTAAACAAGGACTTCTTGTTGGCCAGTGTTAGGTGATAAAGTCCTGTCGCACATCGTTTGTGGGTTCAATTCCCACAGCCTTGTCTGACGCGATGGGCTGTCGCCCATCCTGCAGGTTTTACTTTTTCTAAAACTACATTACTATAACATCTCATCAACAATATCAACAAAACTTCTATACTTAAACAATAATAACTTAGGTCCAACATAATCCATTCCAATCTTTAGGCTTATCCATATTACTGTAGTCCACTCTCATATTATAGTGAAAACGATTAACAGATATTTCATATAACAAGCATGTTAATACCATCATTGATCCCCATATAACATAAGATATGTCTTTTTGGTCACATTCCAAATATTCAAAGGTTTTAATCATGTATTCTCCTGAAAAATGAATACCCATTGAATCTTAGTAAAAACATGAGTGCTATAAAAAGTTAACTCTTTCCACATACCAAAACCCCAGAATTCTATATACTCAATCCATGATATTACTATTTCCATATATCATTCATGAGCTCATGAATACTGTCAATCATTTCATTTTCTCATTAACCCTTCATTATGTGCATATCATCTTCTTTCCAAAAATATCTCAATCACATTCCATGGTTACCGGTACCATAAAATTATTGAAAATCACAATAGACTAGTACATAAATAATCTAATATTCCACGATACTATATACAACATTATTTTGGAATCCTATTACATAAACACTTAATCATTCCACCACATCATTTTCATATTAAACATCGTCAATAATGATAGCATGTGACTTACCTTTGTCCTTTTCCTTAAATGGATGCACATGTCAATCATCATTAACCCTTGGATAAGGACATTGATTATCATAATTCCCCATTTCATTGCACTTGAAGCATTGAAGTGTTGGTGGTGCATTCTCTGCAGTCTTCTCTTTATTCACATCATTAGCAACCCATGTTCCATTACTTCGACACTCATATACTCGATGACCTTCTTTTCCACAGTTAAAACATTTTCTAGTCCCTTAAAGACAATCTCCACTATGCTTCATTCCACACTTTGAGAATAAGGAAACATTCATCTTATTTTCACCATTATTCTGAGATTTCCCATTGAACTCCATCTTCCATTTCTTGTCAAAACCATGAGATGGATATGTAACACCAACTTCCATTTCTAGCTTCATAGCACAACACATAATTTCTTCATAGCTACTGAAGTCTCTTATAGGTAATTCCCTTCAAAGATTTGGTTTTAAGCCACTGAATAATTGATCAAAATAACCTTTAGGTTGGATGATAATGCCAGATGCATACCTTCCAAGCCTTGTAATATTCGCATCATATATACCAAGAGATTCATCATCCTTTTTCTTTAGTTCAAGAAACTCCTTCTCCATCTTTGTTCGAAGAATACGAGGGATGTAACTTTTAAAAAATAAGTTCTTGAACTCATCCCATTCCATGGACTCAATTTCATCTCTTGGCCTCATATTCTTGATAAGATTCCACCATTGATCAGCTTCACCTTCCAAACGATATAATGCTAAGATGAATATATCATGTTCAGAACATTGGAGAACTAAAAATATCATTTCAGTGGTACAAATCCATTGTTCAGTAACAAGTGGATTAGAAGACCCACTGAACGAAGGTGGACGTTGCCTCATGAAGGACTCAATAGAATATTGTTCCCTTCTCTGCTCATTTGGATGTCTAGAATAATTCATAGCTTGTGTTAGTATAGAAATAAGATTTTTCACTCCATCTCTAATAACATTTGTTTGTTCAGGAGGACAATCATTGCATTTCCCATTACATTGAGCAACACGGTTCCTTCGGGTTCCATCCATCGTCTAAAACCCAATAAGAATAGTGTGAGAGGAAAAAATCATTCTAGGGAAAACAACATAACAAAGGGGGAGTACCTTCAATATCTAACATCTTATGATTAATTCTAAGATCGTTGCCGTAATTCTAGGACTATAACCTATACTTATACATAACCTTAGGGACATCCCTAGACATACCTAAGAAATTTCTATAGGGATCTCACTAATGTTCTCACATACTAGTTCCCAAAGGTTGACTAAACCTTTCCTCTAATACCAACTGTAGAGACCCAAAACATGACGTACATGGACATTACATTACTTGTGTGGAATACTTATTACATAAAAACAGACACACAAGGTCCGTAATAGTTTACTATCTTTGGAAACTTAGAATATAATCTTCTAATCATGGTGAAAGATCTTCAACATCTCCCATAAAGATCTTCCCCTTTTTTTTCTTACCTAAAACCTTTATTTATATCCTGGGGAAAATAAAATATAAAGGGGGTGAGCTCAAATGCCCAGTAAGGGTAAACATAGTGAACATAAGACAATCTATAAACATTTGAAGGCAAAAACTTGAACATAAAATCAAAACATCAAAATCTTGAGCAACGACATGAATCATTGAAGTACGTAAGGAATATATCATAAGGGAACATAAATCATGATAAAATATAATGGGAATAAAGCATGTAATTGTGGAATCCAATAAGCACATGTTTTTATTTCCATAGTATCCAAGTAATTGCAGCCATGACCATCTTAGTGGACAAAGTCCCTTTCTGAATCGAGTTCACTCCTCGTTTCAGTCCTGTAACACTGAACCAGATTAACTTACCATTCCAGCCATGTCTATATGATGAGATATAAATCTTTACCCAATTCATTGGACGACGATATAGGTCCCACCCATTTAATAATTAAATCATTCTTAATTGTGCCAGAAAAAAAACATACATCATTCATAAAAACCCAATAAATAAAATGGGTTTCATAAACATCATCCCATCATCACATAATACATATAAAAGAAATAGATATAATTTCATAATAAGAAAAGTGAAACCATGTAAATCATAGAGACATGATACTTGAATCATACACATATGAAATAATGTCATCTTAGATGAAAAATGGTTTTGATAAAACACATGAAATGAATTCTTGAGGAAAATATCCTTTCTTCGTCAAAATCATTTTCTTTTCAAAAAATGAAATTCACATTTAAAATAAATGTATTTTGTTGAAAATAGTTATAAAATCATGTAGATTACGCTTCATGAAAATGAGGCGTTATGAAACCGTAAAAATCTGTTCACGCCGTACAAGTTAAAAATAACATTCTCCTCGTACTTTTTTCGGAAAAGTAAAAAAGTACCTCGTATGGTAAAAAAAATATTCCTTACATACCATGTAGTAAAAGTCAAAAATTGTTAATAAGGAATTTAAACATAAATGAAAAAACTTTTCTTAAACATGGACATTATTGATAGAAATAACCCCAGTAAATACATACGATTAAGCAATCTCGGATAAAAATGAGATTTGCAAAATTATCCCTTACCTTAGGTCCGATATGCTTCGTACGATTCCGAACCTCTTGTATAATGATTTAAATAATGTCATTGACTTATTAAAGAATCATATTAATTGTTATGATTTCATATATGGTTCACTTATGACTTTATATTACCCTTTCTTTTGTAAGATCCATGTTAAAGCAACGTTTTGGGATAAATCCTTTTATTTATCGTACGTGTTTTGACTTATTGTTCTTGATATTATTACTTATATCCTGATTTAAATAATTCCAGAATTAAAAACTTGATTTATATATAATATATATTTCAGTATATACATACATATATATATATATGTGATAGATCGATTAAACGGAATGAAATACACCGTTCATGGAGACGGTAGGCCGTACATATTCATGAACGATGTTTTAGTTTCCTTATTGAATTGAATGAAATTAAGTAGATTCCATACATATATATACAAATAAATCCAGTATCATTATTATTTCATTTATTTCATGATTACTTATTATATATACTTTATAATCATTCATGAATGGTTAACATGGAGAATGGATCTTATCGCGTCATGGAGATGGTAGACTGTACGTACGCACGAGCCATGATATCATTCCCATGATCGTGGAATTGCATTGAAGTGTATGTATAATATTTCAGAATCAATATCACATTGCAATAATCATTTATAGTTATTTATTTACACCATTATACCCATCCAAGTAAGGTGGTGGTCGAAAACATATTACACCACGGCGTGGAGACGATATTTCGTACGTACGCACGCGCGGTGATTTCGTTTTCCGTAGGATAGATAGATGGTGAAATAGTTTTGTTTCATACTTATAATAACATATAATTATTTTAGTAATACTTATGTTATGACTGCATAATTAAACAACTAAATAAGAAGAAGTTGAAGAAGAAATAAAGTTGAAATAATCGGTAATGTATATTACCTCTTCTTTCAACACGCCTTTTTGAAACCTCCTCTTGGGCACTAAGATTGGTCTTTTATGAAGTCCCGAACCTCTAGGATGTTTCTAGTGAAGTGGTTAAGAGAAATTTATAGGTTTTTGCCATGCTTGAAGGCTCAATGTGGTGTGAGGAAGAGAGGGAGGAGGTGCCCTTTTATAAGGGAGGAGAGGGGCACCTTTGGAATAACTAAAAATATTATTTTATTATAAAGTCATATTCGGTTTTTAATATCTCCAAATTGAGTTAATTCGAAACTAAGGTGGGTATGGGTCGAAATACTCTCATACAATAGAATTTAGACATGTTTAGGTTTCTATTTCAACCATATCATTTAGATTTACCTTTAAGTTAAATAATTTTTCATTTACCGTGTCTTCTTGTTTTCTTACACTATAAGGTTAATAAACATACAATAACAATCCAAAAGAAGCCAAATTTGTTTATTATTAATATATATAACCATATATAAGTCATTTTTCTGACCCATAGATTTTTATAAATAAAATAACAATTAATAATATAATATTTGTTTTAAGAACTATTTTATGTCAATTTTGACACTATTTGGTAATTGATTTTTTTGAAAATCATAACATAATGATTAGTTCTAAAAAAGTTAATTAAATCAATAATAACATCTCATATTAACCTATAGAATTTTTTTAATTCATAAAAATCCTCAAATTACATTTATTTGGGTATTTATAACATCAATTATGTCAATATTCAATTAATAAGATAATTACTGCATCATCATTGTGTCAATAATAAATTAAATTATTTAATGTCTAAAAATTATAAATAAAACTCCATTATGTATAAAATATTTTTAGATTTATAATGAATATTTATAGTCTAATTTATCATATGTATAACCCAATATTAAAAATGATTTAGTTATTAATCTTTGATTTTAACTATTTTAACCCTTCTTTAAATAAATTAATAATAAATGTCCAAATCAAATCCAAGTGTGCCTAAATGGACATATTTTATTCCTAAGGTTGTTTTTGGTCGAATTACACTTATCCAATATAATTAGGACATGTTTTAGGGTAATAATAATTATATCATTTTTACCCTTAGTTACCCTATTTACTTTTAACAGTGGCAAAAAAAAGTAAAAAGTTAGTATTCACCAAAAATTATTTTCATATCATTGAACCACATTTTAGTCCTTGATATTAACCGTGTCTCTCGGATTTTCTAAATTCTACTCACAAAAGCGGTAAAATTATGTTTTATGTGAATTTTCAAATTCTCCTAAGAGGTGGGTAAAAAATGGTGAAAAGTTTAATAAACTTTTTATATATCTAAAATTATTATAAAATGACTCCAATGACATAAATTTAACTTATATAGATATTATGTGTCAATTTTAACCTAAAATAAATTTAAATAAAATAAATAATTATTTAAATAAAAATTCGGTTTTTTGAATAGTAACCCAGTGTTTTCACTATTCATTAAAAATTGAATGTTTTCAGAAAAATAACCAAAATTCACCCTAGGGTAATTTCGATATTCTGAATCCAAAAATGAAGTCCATTTTGAAAGATAAAATTTATAAAAATTTAAAATTTGGTTATTACTATTCATAACGGCTAGTTTACATAACATATCGTTGTATAGCGAAACTCGGTATTGCGTACAACACATGCTATCGTGGAAGGTCGAGATTGCGTGAAATGAAAGCCAAGTCAAGGATGCGTGTTTTGCAAGCTCATTTTGGTGTAGCGTACAACACAAGACATTAATGAAATTAAAAGGAATATTTATCATAAAATCTCGAGGTGTTACATTCTACCCTCCTTAAAATGAATTTCGCCATCGAAATTCGTCGGGTTTATATGTGGTTTACTACTTGAGAGTTTCATTAATAGAAACCCACATTGTAAAAAAGAATACCAAAACATGGATTTAAAAACTATTGTATGAAACATAACAGCTACCCAAATTAACTAATCACTGGGTTTCCATATAGGAGAACATAGGTGAAAATATGAATATGGAAGAGAAATCCAACTGTCATGTTCTGATGGAGAGTGGTAGAGAACATGGCTATGAAAAATCCAATAATCAAAAAGCCATAAATTTGTGATCATCTAGGGTACCATCTGATTCATTGGATATATGGTCACTAGGACAACATTTTTTGTTTTCATGATCATTCCCCTAAAGTTAAAGAATTTTAATTAGAATAAATACCTACATTATTTTGGTACAATATCACTTTTGTTCGTTCTTTGAAAAATTTCATCCTCATCTCTTATTGTAATGAAGTTGAATTTGTTATTCGTGAAGTGTTAACAGATAATGTGATAGAATGATGGGTCATTCCATCTGTTTCAAACAAAAGGATATGAAAAGTTATCAAATATACATAATTCTATATATGGTGAGGTTAATTTTATATGATTTCAAAAATGATCTTATACATCATATATCATACAACTATATATAATAAAACTAGTTTTTACTAAACATGGACTTCATGTAGGCCAGTGGTACACGATAAAGGCATATCGCACATCGGGTGTGGGTTCGATTCCCACAACCTTGTCCGACGTGATGGGTTTTCGCCCATCCTGCAGGTTGTCCTTTTTCTAAAACTACATTACTATGACATCCCATCAATAATATTGAAAAAAACTTCTTTCCTTACACAATACTACCTTATTTCCAACATAATCCATTCCAATCTTTAGGCTTATCCATAATACTGAAGTCCACTCTAATATTATAGTGAAAACGATTACCAGAGATTTCATATAACAAGCATGTTAATACAATCGTTGATCCCCATATATCATAAGATATGTTTTGTCGGTAACATTTCAAACAATCTAAGGCCTTAATCATGTATTCTCTTGAACAAATAATACCCATTAAATCTTAGTGAAAACATGAGTGCTATCAAAATTTAACTCTTTCCACATACCAAAACACCAAAATTCTATATACTCAAACCATGATATAACTATTTCCTTATATCAGTCATGAGATCATGAATACTGTCAAACATTTCATTTTCTCCTGATCCCTTCATTATGCGCATATCATCTTCTTTCCAAAAATACCTCAATCACTTTCCATGGTTACCGGTACCATAAAATTATTGAAAATCACAATAGATCAATACATAAATATTCCAATATTCAATGATACTATATACAACATTATTTTGGAATCCCATTACAAAAAAACTTAATCATTACACCACATCATTTTCATATTCAACATCGCAAATAGTGATCGCATGTGACTTCCTTTTTTTCATTTTCCTAAAGTGGTTGTTCATGTCGATCATCATTAACCCTTGGATTAGGGCATTGATTAGCACAATGCCCCATTTCAATGCACTTGAAGTATTGAAGTGTTGGTGGTGTGTTCATGAAAGTCTTTTCTTTATTCACATAATTAACAACCCTTCTTCCATTACTTCGACACTCAGCTGCTCGATGACCTTATTTTACACACTTAAATCATTTTCTAGTCCATTTAAGACAATATCCACCATTCTTTTATCCACACTTTGAGCATAAGGAAACATTCATCTTCTTTTCACCATTATTAAGAGATTTCTCCTTGAACTCCATCTTTCGTTTTGCGTCAAAACCTTGAGATGGATATGTAACACCAACATCCATTTCTACCTTGATAGCACAACGCACAATTTCTTCATAGCAACTGAAGTCTCTTATAGCTAATTACCTTCTAAGATTTGGTTTTAAGCCACTAATGAATTGATCAACTTTAATTTCAGGTTGGATAATAAATCCAGATGCATACCTTGCAGCCTTGTAAAATTCGCTTCGTATATACCAACAGATTCATCATCCTTTTCTTTAGTCAAGAAACTCTGTCTCTATCTTTTTTTGAAGAATAAGAGGGAAGTACTTATTGAAAAATAAGTTCTTGAACACATCCCATTCCATGGTCTCAATTTTATCTCTTGGACTCGTATTCTTGATAAGATTCCACCATTGATCAGCTTCACCTTCCAAATGATATAATGATAAGATGACTTATCATGTTCAGAACATTTAAGAACTGAAAATATCTTTTCAGTGGTACTGATCCATTGTTTAGCAACAAGTGGATCAGAAGACCCACTAAAAGAAGGTGGATGTTGCCTCATTAAGGACTCAATAGAATATTTTTCCCTTCTCTGCTCATTTGGAAGTCCAGAATGATTCATAGCTTATGTAATTATAGAAATAAGATTTTTCACTCCAACTCCAATAACATTTTTTTGTTTAAGAGGAAAATCATTTCATTGTCCATTACATTGATCAACACGGTTCTTTTGAGTTCCATCCATCATCTAAAACCCAAAAAGAATAGTGTGAGAGGAAAAAATCATGTTAGGGAAAACAAAATAATAAATGGAGAGTACCTTAAATATCTAACATCTTATGTTTAATTCTAATATCATTATCGTAATTCTAGGTCTATAACCTATAATTATTCTTAACCTTAGGGAAATCCCTATACATACCTTAGAAATATCTCTAGGGATATCACTAATGTTCTCACATCCTAGTTTCCAAATGTTGACTAGACCATTCCTATGATACCAACTATAGAGACCCATAGCTTGATGTACATGGACATTATATTACTTTTACAGAATATTTGTACATAAGAACGGACACACAAGTACCGTAATAGTTTAGTGTCTTTGGAAACTCGAAATATAATCTTCTAATCGTGGTGAAAGATCTTCAACATCTCCCATAATGATCTTCCCCTTTTTTTCATACCTAAAATCTATCTTTATATCGTAGGGATAAGAAAACATAAAAGGGGTGAGCTCAAATGCCAAGTAAGGGTAAACATAGAGAACATAAAACAATACATAAACATTTGAATGCAAAAACATGAACATAAAATCTAAACATCAAAATCTTGAGCAAAGACATGAATCATGGAAGTAAGTAAGGCATATATCATAATGGAACATCAATCATGATACAATAGCATGGGAATAAAACATGTAATTATGGAAAACATTAAGCACATGTTATGATTTCCATAGTAGCCAAGGCATTGCTGCAAAGATCATCTTAGTGGAGAAAAGTCCCTTTCTGAATCAAGTTCACTCCTTGTTTCTGTCCTGTAACACTGAACCGGATTAACTTACCATTCCATTCATGTCTATCTCATGAGATATAAATATTTACCCAATTCATTGGAGAGAGATATAGGTCCCACCCATCTCATAATGAAATCATTGTTACTTGTGCCACAAAATTAACATACATCATTTATAATAACCCAATAAATAAAATGGGGTTCATAAACATCATCCCAGCATCACATAATCCATATAAAAGAAATGGATATCATTTAATAAGAAGAAAAGTGAAACCATGTAAATCATAGAGACATGATAATTGAAACATACACCTATGAAATAATGTCATCTTAGTTGAAAAATGGTTTTGATAAAACACTTGAAATCAATTCTTGAGGAAAATATCCTTTCTTCTTCAAAATAATTTTCTTTTCAAAAAATGAAATGCACATTTAAAATAAAATTATTTTGTTGAAAATAGTCATAAAATCATGTTGAGTAAGCTTCATGAAAATTAGGCATTATGAAACCGTAAAAATCCGTTCATGTCGTATAAGTTAAAAATAACATTCTCCTCGTACTTTTGTAGGAAAAGTAAAAAAGTACCTCATATGGTAAAAAATTAGATTTCTTACATACCATGTATTAAATGTAAATCTTGGTTAAAAATAACATTAAACATACATGATAACACTTTTATAAAACATGGACATGGATGATAGAAATAAACCCAGTAAATACATACAAATAAGCAATCTCGGATAAAAATGAGATTTGTAAAATTATCCCTTACCTTAGGTCTGATATGCTTTGTACATTTTCAAACCTCTTGTATAATGATTTAAATAATGTCATTGACTTATTACAGAATCATATTCATTGTTATTATATCATATATGGTTCACATATGAATTTAAAGTACTCGTTCTTTTGTAAGTTCCATGATAAAGAAGCGTTTTGGGATAAATCGTTTTATTTATCGTATGTGTTTGGAATTGTTGTTCTTGATATTATTACTTATATCCTGATTTAATTAATATTAGAATGTAAACCATGTTTTATATATAATATATATTTCATTATATACATATATATATGATTGATCGATTAAATGGAATGAAATACATCGTTAATTGAGACGGTAGGCCGTACGTAAGAATGAACACAGTTTTTGTTTCCTTATTCAATTGAATGAAATTAAGTAGATGAAATATATATATATACACACATAAATCAAGTATCATTATTATTTCATATATTTCATTATTAATTATTATATATACTTTATAATCATTCATGAATGGTTTACATGGAGAATGAATCTGATCGCGTCGTGGAGACGGTAGTCCCTACGTACGCACGAGCGATGATATCATTCCCATGGTCGTGGAATTGAATTGAAGTTTATATATAATACTTAAGAATAAAAATCACTTTGCAATAATCATATATAGTTATTTATTTACACCATTATACCGATCCATGTAAGGTGGTGGTCGAAAACAGAATACACCACGGCGTGGAGACGGTATTCCGTACGTACGCACGCGCAGTGATTTCATTTTCTGTAGGATGGATAGATGGTGAAATAGGATTTTTTCATACATATAATAACATATCAGTATATTAGTGATATTTATTTTATTACTTAATATTGTAACAACTAAATAAGTTGAATTAGAAGAAGAAATAATGTTAAATGAATCGGTAACGGATATTTCCTCTTCTTTCGACACTCCTTTTTGAAACCTCCTCTTAGGGAACTATGATTGATCTTTAAAGAAGACAATAAACTCTAAGATGTTTCTAGGTATGTGGAGAAGGGAAATTTTCTGGGGTTGGCCGAGCTTGAAGGCCCAAAGGTGTGTGAGGAAGAGAGAGGGAGGAGGTGCCCATTTATAAGGGAGGAGAGGGGCAACTTTGTAATAACTAAAAATATTATTTTATTATAAAGTCATATTCGGTTTTTAATAGCTCCAAATTGATTTATTTAGAATCTAAAGATGGGATGGGTCGAAATTCTCTCATCCAATAGAATTTATACATGTTTAGGTCTCTATTTTAATCTTATCATTTAGATTTAACTTTATCTTAAATAATTTTTCTTTTACTATGTCTTCTTGTTTTCTTACACTATAAGGTTAATAAACATACTATAACAAGCCAAACTAACCCCAAGTTGTTTATTATTAATATATATAACCCTATATAAGTCTTTTGGACGAACCATAGATATTAAGAAATAAAATAACAATAAATAATATAATATTTGTTTTAAAAACTATTTTATTTCAATTTTGACACTATTTGGTAATTGATTTTTGTGAATAACATAACAGAATTATTAGTTCTACAAAAGTTAATTAAATCCATACTAACATGTCATATTAAACTATAATATTATTTGAATTCATAAAAAGTCTCAAATTACATTTATTTGGGTATTTATAACATCACCTATGTCAATATTTCATTATTAATATATTTAATGCATCATCATTGTGTCATAAATAAATTAAATTATTTAATGTCTAAAAATTATAAATAAAACACCAATATGTAGTAAATCTCTTTATCTTTATAATGAATATTTATAGTCTAATTTATCTAATGTATAACCCTATATTAAAAATTATTTAGTTATTAATCTTTGATTTTAACTATTTTAACCCTTCTTTAAATAAATTAATAATAAATGTCCTAATCTAATCCATGTGGGTCTAAATGGTAATATTTTATTCCTATGGTTTTTTTGGACGAATTATACTTATCAAATAGAATTAGGACATGTGTTAGGGTAAAAATAATATCATTTTTACCCTTAATTACCCTATTTACTTTTAACCGTTGTAAAAAAAGTAAAAAGTTACTACTCACCAAAAATTATTTTCATCTCATTGAACCACATTTTAGTACTTGATATTAACTGTGTCTCTCCGACATTCGACGTTCCACACATAGAAGTGGTAAAATTTTGTTTTATGTGAATTTTCAAATTCTCCTAGGAGGTGGGTAAAAGATGGTGAAAAGTTCAATAAAATTTTTATATATCTAAAATTATTATAAAATGACACTAATGACATAAATTGAACTTATATATTTATTATGTATAAATTTTGACCTAAAATAAATTTAAATGAAATAAATAATTATTTAAATTAAATGCCGGTTTTTACAATAGTAACCCAGTGTTTTCACTATTCATCAAAAATTGAATTTTTTCAGAAAAATATCAAAAAATCACCCTTCGCTAATTTTGATATTCTAAATCCAAAAATGAAGTCCATGTTAAAAGATAAAATTTAAAAAAATTAAAAAATTGGGTATTACTATTCATAATGTCTAGTTTATATAACATATCGTTGTTTAGCGAAAGTCGGTTTTGCGTACAACACATGCTATCATTGAAGGTCATGATTTCCTGCAATGCAAGCCAAGTCAGGGATGCATGTTGTTCATGCTCCTTTTGGTGTAATGTAAAACACAAGACATTAATGATATTAAAAAGAATATTTTTCATAAAATCTCGGGGTGTTACATATATGGTCTTTAAAAATTATTAACATCTCTTTCTTTCGTTACTCATATTCTTTAGGTTTATCATATTTTCTTTTGAATGTTTTAATCATTCTCGAAATATATTCTTCGGTTTATATAATATAATTCCCTTTAAAAAACATTGGGATTGTCACATGGTACTCTAGTCATGAACCTGTTAGCCTTGTGAAATTTCAATCCAAATATTGAACACACTTTCTCATAACAGTTAAATCTATTTTTTTGGATAAATTTAGTACAGATATAGTTACAACTATATTTTTGATAAACTCTATCCTCAAGTGATTACAAAATATTCCCCTTTTATTTAACAATTACATAGTAAAATCAATGTTTATAAAAAATAGTTGTATTGGTGTCTATAACATTCATATCCCTAATAAAAACCATTGAAATTTTATCTTCCATATAAAATTTCCCCAAAATTTTAATGATGCTTTTCTACTGAAAATAATTTCCTAAATTCAATAGGTGGTTTTTTCCACCTTTAAATATTTTCCCCTTACATCTATGTAGAATACTACCTCCCTATTTTATTGGAAAAAACATACCGAGGTTTGGTTTTTGTTACCGACACTATTAGAAAATACTTGTTTATTTTTAAACTAATTAATAGAATATTTACATTACTAAATTTAGATATTTCTCTCATTGGTTTGAGGTGATTCTACATTTCCCTTATTATCCATTGTGATGTCTTTATTTTCATGTTCAAATCATGATGTAATATGAAACATATGGTTTTTTCTAAATCTGTTCTTCTTCCCTTAAAACCAATTCCATTGTTTATCTATCATAACCATTTCTTGTTTGTATTCTCTAATATTTAGCTGCTTGATATGATCAATGTATGGAGCATACTCTTCTTTATTAGTAGACTACTTTTTATATTTTTTATCAATATTTTCATTTTATTTCTTAATTTACGTTATCTATCCCATATAGAATTAGAATTTTTCATTCCACTACCACTCAATTTATTTATTTTCCTCTCTATAATCACTATTTTTTTCCGAATCATATCCTTTATCAACATGGGAAATGAGAGTGACATCATTATTATAGTTTCTAGATGTGTTATATTTCCGTTTCATTCTCATAAAGATTTTTATTTTGTTACTGAAATATATTATTTTTTTTCTTATCTCCATTCTCATCTGATTTAGATTATTCAACTTTATTGTTTTAAGAATAAGTTTTTATATTATAAACATCATTACAGATATAACATCTAGGTATATTCATTTCTTTGCCTTTTTTTTCACCATCTCGTATAACTTTGAAATAAGATAATTATTTTTTTAATGTCTTGATCATCTAAAACATTTTAGTCTTTATATTCTACACACTAATGTTATCAAAAATATTATTTTCTCATGGATTTAAGATACAACCCAAATTTTTTAATTATTTTTGAAATAAATTTTCTTTATCAACTCATATTCTATGAGTATATTGTTTAGAACATAAATAGTTAAGTATTATATTTCTTCTTAGGTTGATGTTTTTGTGTCAAACTAATCTAGAAAATTCCATATTTGTTTTTTTTAAATAAAGGTATCCTCTATATTCTCACTGAGCCCACATATGTATCTCATATTCTCATTGATATGGGAAAAAGATTTATCAATATCATTCTGGTCATCAATTTTAATATCTTGAAATCAGATCTTCTAAATTTGAATTTTAACATCCTTGATATTCATATTACCTTTAAAACATCTCCCCAATTTTTCCATGATCACCTCAATAATCCGAACACCCATAATCATTATCTAGACCTTACATTATATAGATATTATGATATAATTTTGATAATTTTCATATAACTCAATATTCCTTCTATTTCCTAAATTCAAATTCAATCCATTATAAGTGGTTTCAATCCCAAATATTATAGTTTCAATTACTTCTGATCAAAGTGATAGGATATAGTGTATCATCATATTCCTCTAATTTTTTTACAATTCCCAGAGTATTTGAGAATATATCAGTTGTTTTAAGAATTTATATTATTCATATCATAGAATTTTCCCTTTTATATTTAGAGGGAACCTAATTCTACTACCAACTAATAGTCTAAAATCCATTACATCACTGAGAGAGGGAGTAGGGGAATTAGTGATCTATTTTTTATGTGTTATTCACTTTTTAACCTAATAACATGGAACTATTAAATATCTCAATCATCACAATGATTTCTCATAGGCACACTATTATGATATTTTTAAATAAAGATAGCATCATACAATATTTAAATGTTTTGGATGAAAGTACTACTACTTTACATGTATGTTATTCCTCCTGTATGAATTCTCAATTATCTCTATTTATCTTATTATAGCATAGATCTAACTATTCTATCTACAAGTCCACTATAGCTTCTTAATGGTTATACCAAAAACCTTGATTAGTTATTCCCCATATCATTTCTTCACTGCTTCAATGGCCTTGATCAATAGTTATGAATATCTAATAATTATTCTTGGATTCTTCTAAAAAAATATGATTCCCAACCACCTTCCAAATTCCTACATTCTCATATATTCTCATGTAATCCCTCGATAAATTCAATAATATTGGTGGTTTAGAGACACTTTTTAGATCAAGAGTGATCTAAATCTTCGAAAAATTGTTGAATACTCATGTCTGTATCATTTTTCATTATTTTTTATTAGATGACGAAATAATATAATTATTGTTCTATGATAAAACGATTTATTGGGTTTTTTGAAATCTCATTCATAGTTAATTTAAGTTCTCTAAATATTTCAATTCCATTATCTTATTTACAAAATATTATATTTATATAGATTAATATTTATCATACCTAGTTTCCATTCATTTTTTTGGAAATTATACGATCTTTGGAAACAAGTGTGATATTCCTTATGATGTAAATTAGGCTCCATGTCAAATATTTACGTAAATATCCTAATGGTTGAAGTAGTTTCTCCTTCCAAATAATCCTTGAGATCAATTAATTTATTCTCATTCAAAATATCTATATACATCACCTCATATGTTTTCAACATGTGGACCATTCTATAGGTGGGTGTGGATCTCATCTCAAAATTCCTTCATCTTTGGATAAATGTGAAATTCACTTACTATTAATGTACTAAAAATATTTTAACATTATCTAATTAATCACACTAATATTCATATAAATAGTTAAACTTTAAAAATAATTATGCAATGAATTTAAGTCTTACACTAAATATTAATGTTCATCATCAATGTTTTATATTAAAAAACAATTTCATAAAATGATGCCTGATGTACAATACCAATGTTTTACAGTCAATAATAATTTATTATAGTGAAGATTTATGTTCAACAAAAAATTATTATGCTTAGAATAAATTGTTTCGGTAATGATTTACAATCAACGAATTTACCATATTATAGTCATATATCAAAATTGTATACCCCCTTAAATATAATTTTGGTCTTCTAAAAAGCATCTTAAACCATCGTTATAAATTGAAAACGACATAAAAAATGACCTAGTTAATATTCATTCTTTTACCAATACATAGAATTAATTTTTTTGAAGATAAAAATTAAACTCATCTAATTTAAGTCTACTCCGTTGAATCATTTAAACAAATTTCATCAATAACAACATGATATCTCCTTTAGAAACACATATCCTTCAGTAACCCACTCAACTAATACATTTATATGATTTATCAAAAATTAAACCCTATGCCAAATCGGGTATATATAACAATCATTTATGTACTATAACTTCTATTTATAAAGACATATTTATATATTAATAATTAGTGATACAAAAAACCTCTTAGGAACAACAATATTGATAGGTATATTATTTATTTCATTAACAATGTTCAAATCATGAAATTACAGGACTCACAAAACCTATCTACGGCTGAGAATGGTTATAAAAACATATCCTCATATTTGGATATTTAAAGAGAATATATTCTCCATGATTATATTGATAATATTATATGTTATAAACCACATTATGACTAAAGGAACCATACATTGAAATGGTTAGATTTTATAAGACCACATCATAAACTGAGAAGTCATAACATGACGTGATTATTTCAATATTTTCTAGATGTTTTAATGAGATTTTAAAATTATAAATATATTGATGATGTATAAGTAGTTGAGAAGGGTTTAAATGCACTAACTTGAAAGAATGAATTTTAGTTGTACCCTAATAATAATCTATGAAATTTTAAAGAATATGAATAAATCATAACCCCCAATTTAGGGGTTAATTTTTATAAAACTAGAAAACTCCTTCAAAAAATTCTGGAAAAAAAAAATAAAATTTCATATATGATTTCATGAAATATATAATAAGAGTGAAATGAATGATTCTATTATTTATATATGGTTTATTTTAAGTGTGGGGGATCTAGAGTAGAATAATTATTTCCCGATAATATCTGTTTATTAAAGGGAGAAGGAAACAAGATAGTTCATGTTGGGATATAACTTTATATAAAGAAGAAAATTTATACTTCTATATTTGGTTGAATAAATTTATTATCATATCAAATCAATGATTATATATCATCTGACATCAAATCAGGAAGAGCAGAGTGATGTAAAGACCCAAGGGAAATTAAATAAAGATCTATGATGTAAGAGGAGTCTCATTCTTTTCAAAGAAACATCAATGTATCCATAAAACACTAAAGAATAAATATAAGACTGTAACCTGTAGAATACTTTTATTAATGTATTATATGATTATAAAATTAAGTTGTCCCACTAGATAGACATTGTGCCTTTACTAAACATTATATATATATATATATTTATTTAGTGAGTTATAATAAGATTTTTCTTATGAATTTAAGGTGAAGGTAAATACAAAATTGTGAGGGGATAAATTTTAATTAAAATTAGATATATTATTTTTATTACTCTACATGTACAATGATGATCAGATTCTATAAATATTAATTAGAAGAAATATAAAAGTGAAAACATTTTATGGAAAAAAATATGAAGATGAATATTATAAGAAAAAAGTATGTATTAGTTAACAAAAGAACAACATCTTTAAGTTTATTTTATTATACGACACATTAAAAAAATTTAAGGTATATATTTTGGCCATATCCATGATATTAATGAATTTGACCTTTTGAAATGTATCTAAAATTTTATTTGTATCATAAGTCATATCTTAATATCCCCATATTCCCGTGATAAAATCTATATGTAGCATATATCTTCCACACACCCGAAGTCACTGAGATTTATCTTCCGTGAACTAGAAAACTAAAATCTAAATGATCAGTAAAAAATTAATTTCAATGGAAATAGTATGCATTACGAGGCTATCCTCACACAAAGGTAGCTCTTAACGAAAATAATTAGGAATAAAATTAACATTGGTAATAATTTATTAAATTTATAAGTAATTGAAAACCCTCAAAATAGTTATATAATTTTATAGTATCTTGTATATATTATATATATTTTGATTCTCATCATGTATCCCTATTTATAAAAATATTTTTAGCAAACTCCAATGGTAAGATTCTAAAAATTGCAGAGAAATTTATAACTTCATAAGCATGAACATCTCTATCTAATGATAAACTCATAATGTCACTTCATTGGTCAATGATTTAACCAGGTACCACTACAATTTACTAAAATATGATGGAATTAGCAATGAACAGAAGTACTAAACACAAATATTTTATATGTTTTTTAATTACTCCCATATTTCATCTTACAAAAATTAATTCCTTAAAAAATGATAAAATATAAAATAATATATGTGGATAAATTATATTCCTATTATATGTATTGTGATTTAAAAATAAATAATTTGAGTTATATACCCATTAATGTACTCAATTTTTGAAATAAAAAACAATGAACAAAATTAGAATGAATAATATTATTTTAATGAAAAATCGTTATGTTTCTTAGAGGATTTAATTCCCCCACTTTCTATTTTGATGAAGTCAATGAAAAATCATCTGAATGAATCCAAATATAAGAAGCATAATATTTCTCCCCATTACATGGAATACTATATCTTATTAAACATTCTTAAATTTCTTCCCATATGTTACCTATAAAAATAAACTATAATAGTATGTAGAAAAAGTTAATTCAATTATGAATATATAAAAATAGTCCAATTATAATGAAAATAAAAAACATTATAAATTTAGTTATCTTGGGAATTTTCCGATCAAATGATTTGGATTCTTTTAATAATTATGTAGCCATATATAATAAATAATACTCCTTTTTACATAGTTTATGGTATTAGATTTTAGAATATCAGTTCTATTTCAACCATGTTTTTTCACTAGATAAGATTGTTTTATGATGAGTATTTATGTTGAAAGTCATCATTTTCATTGGTATTTTAGAAGTTATTGGAAATTTCTATATAATAAAGGATATCATTTTTATTTATCAAACTTTTAATTTTACATTAATTATCTAATACCAATGATAATGATACACCAAGATTAATGGGTTTCATTAAATTAGAAGAAATAACATCAGGAATTTATTTTTGGACTTCTTACAAATAAAGATCCCTAGTGATACATTTATTAGAAAACCTTTTAGCATATAATTGAAAAGTAAAAGGAGTAAGAAATGAATGAAACCAAGAGACTTGAGATTTCAGTTATTATATAAGAATTTTCGATATATAGAATACAAATTATTCCATAATTTTATAGGTTTCCCAGAAATATATTGTGAAAATATGTTGCCAAAACATATATGAAAAAAAAATAATAATTAAATTTATAATTTTTCAAATTGTGAATATTGTTAAATTTTTGATGAAATTAATTAAAAAATAAATGAATTGATAAATTACACACCTTTTATTCAGTAATTACTGTAGACATTAACTAATGAAATATTACCATTTAGGATTTTCAACCATCTCCTCTTTAGAAAAACATGGATAATGTGGGAGTGAAATATAAGTAAAACATATAGTTTTAATAGTAATGTGTCCTTGAATTTTACATCCAATGATAATGGATAATCTTCTTATTTTAAGGATGGTCAAGTCTATGTATCAATAAAATTTATATAAATTTTATAAAAATTATATAAATCTTGTAAAACATTAATATAAAACCAATGAAAAAATCTAATAAAATAGAAATCTTTTGAAAAATAAATGAAACAAAAAGTTGAGGAAAAGACAAAGAAATTAAAAACTAGTGAAATGAGCTCCTTTAATTGAGGATTTATTAAATGTCAGTAGATCATTTTAACTATAACTGAATTAAATATTATTTTAAGATGAAAATACCCACCATCACTTTAATGAATTTGAATCAATAAATATTTAATAGTTTTATAAAAATATTATCAAGATGATTTTTAGTTTCGGCAATGTTTAGAATTAGATCATTTTTTGTGCTTGATCCCCAAGGAAATGGTGTCATATATCTATGTAATTTTCCTTTGATTTATCTGATTGTTTTGTAAAAAACATATGACATTAGTATTATCACAAATAATTGGTGTATGAGTGAAGGTCAAAACAAAATCCTTGAGTGTGTGTTAAATCTAACCTAGTTGTGCATAATTAAATCCAACTACTAAATATTCATCCATATTTGTCAAAAGAAATATAGAATTTTGTGTATTTATTAACAGAAAAACTAACGCTTCTCCTAATAAATAAAAATTTCCAAAAGTATATTTTCTATCCAATTTATAACCTCCAATGTTATCACCTAATTGACATTGGGTAATTTTTTTCTAAAATATTATGATATGATAAGATTTAAATTTCTTTAAGGTAATAGAAAATGTATTTTATTGATTTTAAATACATTTTCATTAAATTATATTTAATGAACACATATATACATACTAAAAACATATTTTTTGTTTCAATTTTTGTTAGATATACATATCTTCCACTTATACATCTATAGAGTTTTTTATTTACCATTTTACTAAATTAAAAAGAGGTCATGTTTGATAGAAGTTGTTACCAGAGTAATTATACTAGATGCCTTTTTTAGGGAAAATGATGAGAAAGAATTTAATATATTTATATTTATTTTTGATATTTCCATATAGATTTTAATAAATTTGTAAATAGATGAAAAAATTATGTTCAACCCTCATATTCCTTGTAATGTAATTTTGAATAAGATTATAGAAGTTATCAGAAACATATTTTTGGGAAGAAAAAAATGTGTCATTGACGTAAATTTGAAAATAGATGGTATATTTGAAAGTATTTTTTATAAAAATTGTTATATTAATACTTTATTTAATAAATTTATTTGGAATATCAATTAATTCTTTCATACCATGGTCTTGGGAATTTTTTTGTCTATATAATTTTTTCGTAAGTTCAGATACACTTTTTGAAAATTTAGTCTCATTAAAAGATGAATTTAGTTCAACAAAAACATCATTTTGTATATATATATTGATAAAAATAAATTTAATATCCTTTGGAAATAATGTAAATTTTAATTTTGTTTCAAAGTAAATTAATAATCACATATATATTTAACCACCTAGTAGAGTAATTATTTAACCATAACTAGGAATTCCTCCAAAAAATAACCATTAATAATATGGCATGCTTTATTTATAATAATAATTTCATTTTCAACACATTGTATTTTTGAAAAAATATTTAACTAATATTATCTATTCAAAATTAGGATGTTCAACTAAGTTTAATACTTGGATCCTTTAAAATTGAATGAGTTATTGTTAGAGAACCCTAATTTAACATTCATTATATAAGTTATTATCAACTATTTTTTTTCAAATTAAGATAAAAAATGATTTCCAAATTTATGTATTAATGATTTTCTAGTTATTATTAGTTTACTCAAATCACTTACAATATTACCTATATGATTATTTCATAAGATTAAATTGTTTTTTAGGAATAATAGTATGTTTCTCTTTAATTAAAGGGTGTCCATATTTATTTGATGTTGATTCTAGATATTGAAAATATAATGATATAACTTATGAAGGATTTATTATCATTAGTTTTTCATTAAATTAATGAAAAATTAGTATTTTTTAAAGAATCATTATTTGGGGGATGAAATTATAGTTGTTTCGTAAAAACATAACGTTGAAATTCATAAAACATAACAAGAAATTATTATTTGAAAAGATTAGTTCTTTTATTAAATACTCTATTAGACTTACTATTTGTCGAATTTTTTATTAATATTCCATCATAATCTTAAAAATAAAATTAATGAAAATGATCTTAATTATTCAATATGAAGACTTTATACCCAAACACATTGAATAAATTATGTTTTGTCTTTCTTCCATTCCACAACTCCTAAAGAGTTTTATTTAGAAAATGTTTTAGTGAAAATAAATTTACACTATAATAAAATGTATTTAAAGATTCAACCCGAATCATTATATCATCAAAACAAATACACTCCAATTATTGAGTAATTTGAGAAATAATTATATTTTTTAACTCAACTAAATCATTTTTATTTGGTGTTTTATGTGTTTAAAAATTATGGTTAATATCATTATCTCTTAAAAATGTTTAATATTATTAGTTTACAAACTCACTTCCCTAAACAGTCCAAATAGTAATCAATTGTATGTTTTTATAATTTTTAGTAGTATAATGTAAAATCTTAAAATTATTAACATATTTATATTTTTATGGGAGAAAATAAAACCATGTAATTCTATTATAATAATCATCCTAAACATACACATCGTGTTTCCCAAAATATCTCCATTTTTTATAAGACCAAATAAATCTATATAAACTAACAATAAATCATTGGAAGACAAGGATTAAATTTTATATTCTCAGCTAGCCATATTTTTCTCAAAAAATATAAATGCATCACTAAATATCATGGAGAATAACATATGTTTTGTAGAATCATAACACGTCCTTCACTAAAAAAAATTTCTAATGTCTGGAAGTTTTAGTGTCCTAATATTATATTCCATATCCAATATTTATCTCATTTTTTACTTGAAAAAGTAGAATAATGATAAATTAATTATTCTAAGTCAATAGTTAATATATATTCATGTCTATCGGTAGAGAGAATGAATGTTCCTTTTGAATATTAAATATTATGTTTATCAATCAAGAATATCACAAGAAATATCTTATTTCATAGTTAAATAATAATGATAAGGTTATTCCTATTATGTAAAACATGTATAATATTTTTAAATTAATCTTTTATAGAGGAAATAATCATAAATAATATTTATGGTATTACCCTGTTCATTGCCCCCATAATTTACCATTCTTCTAATATTTTTAAAATTTCGAATGTTAGGCTTTTCAGCTATAATGTTTCATGAATAAAAACATTCCACGTATGAATTTTTAGATATTTATACTTAACCTATTATAATTAAATATTTTAAACTATGTTCTTAGTACCCATAATTTCTTGCGTCCATTTATCATAGTAAATAAGATATTAATAACTCAAATCTCCCAAATTCATTTATATTGAATATCGTCTAGTTCTTTAAAAAAAATTATAAAAAATATTAAAACTAATTTAATGAATAAATTTAATTAAAGTGACCTTCCCTTTGAAATTTTAAAGTAAAGGATATAATTTAGAGTAGAAATTAATTTGATTGAAATAGTAATATATAAAAAGTTAAATGAAATATATTATAAGTTCCATATGGTATTAATTATTTATATTTTTTATCAAAATTGTCATTACCATAAGTAAAATTAGAACCATGTTACATTTGAAAAAAACATTTAAGTAGAAAAATAAATTCCAATAAACTAAATTAAGATAAATATATTTCTAGTTATAAATTTTCTGATTGAAATTATTTATAGATAAGCTATTATTTCATATTAATTTAGTTAAAATAATAGTAATTTTGTTAGTGAGTTTTTAAATTATTTTATTATCATAAATAATTATTGTTTTAGAAATATCGTAAGAAATTTTTAATATTCTGGATTCTATTTCTAAGATTTTAATAAACATATCCATTTCAAGAATAGTTGGTAAAATATCTTCATTGATGTATTAATCTTTTCATCACTTGAGGAATTAACCCATTAATCATCTGATAATGATGACTAATCATATTAAGAATTATAAGATTACGTAGAATATAAAGTAAATTTTTTCCAATATTTAGTTTTCACCTTTAAAATGTATGAAATTTCATTTCATTGAATACTTTAATAGAATAAAACTATATATTGAATTTAGTTTCCACTATCTCCAAATGAAAAATCTGATGATGTGTCATATTCCATAACACACCACTTTTCCAATGATTTGAATATCTTATTTCAATTTATTTTACTATATCTCAATTAATTTAAATCATACCTCATTAGTTTAGGTACATTTGGTATAACATTACCAGTCTTCTTATAATTAAAGGAAATCACATCTAATGAATTCATGTTTCAATTTTCATATATCTATCTTTCTAATAAGTTTCTTGAAATTTTTATTACTGACTAGATTATTCATAATCATTAATATTAGATAAGTTTCCCACTAAATTTCATCCCAACTACTTAGATATAAAGGATATCATTTTCTATTCAAAACATGAGTTCTAGAAAAATTAGTATGATTATTAAGAGTTCTGAATATATGAGTAACTAATATAGAATAAAACAAAAGTCCTTTTTTCCTTTTATACATATAAGTAAATATTTTTAGTATACCTTCATATTGTATTAATATAAAAATTAGTTCATCTATAATTAACTTGTTTATGTGTTTTTTATCATTGATAGATACCCTATTTAATTATCATTATTAAGTATTATATAAATAATCATTTCAATAAATTTATTTTTATAATAACTATATCTCACCCAAAGACTATATGTTATTTATAATAGTCATAAGTCATTGGTAAATTTTTGTTATAGATTCACCAGGTAGAAATAAAATGATTGCAAAACCTCCTTCAATATAAATCCATAGGTTCCCAAAACATTTGTAGTTTTATAATGAGTGGTATCTTGCTTCTTTTAAGAATTTCAAGAAATATCCTAAGATAATATATAGATATAAATTTTCATATACATAAAAAATGAGTTATGGGGAATCTTATAATTTTTCTAATATTATAATATTTCCTATCAAGAAAAATATAGAATTTAGTTATACATAATATTGTAAATTCTTATAAATGGGATGAAATTTTCAAAAATAGAATTAAAAAGATATGAATTCATAAGAGCATAAATGTAATCATAACTAGATCCCAGTAATATAGGTTGTATTATTAAATTAAAATTCTTATGTGTTCTCATCAGAGAAAATTGCATTTCCAAAGAAAAAATATTTCCTTAACCATCCAAGTTAGCATGAAGAAACGAAAACACAATTATGTTGAACTAATATAAAATCAATAATGAACTCAGAATCAAGTAAGAACTAAATATTTATAAATATGTTATCATTAAAGTATGAGATAAATATATTCTAATTTTATAAAAATTTATAGAATAAATTTGAAACCAAATGCAGTCTAAAATATGTTGTGATAAAGTAAATACAACATGGGTGAATTTTAGTTTGAAACATGCTTACAGTGTTTCATCCTTCATATGTATTAATTTGATTGGATATTTGAAATACTAATTAAAACAATTAATATATTTAAAATATTTAATGTATTTGAAATTTATATTTTTTATAATATATTTAATACTATGAAATTTAGTTGTGAAATAATTAGAAAAATTTGACAGTAGTAATCTAGGTTGCAGAAAAATGAAATATAAAATTAATATTAATTCTACAAAGGAATACTAATATAATTCAAAATATGTAGATATAATAAGTTTAAAAACCAAACATATTGATTATAAAAAACTAATACTTCAAAAAGATATAATGGAAAAAATATTTTTCCAAAATTTAATGTAGGTCTTTAGATTGGATCAGAGGAATTTATAAATTTAACCTTTTATGAGGAATACCTGATTTTATATAAATCGATAGTTATGCCTTACTATCCTTTGAATACTTCAAAGAAAAATCATTTAGTATTATCTATCTTCTATACACCTAATGTTCATTATATTTGTCTTCTAGGAACTGAAAACCCTTGATCTAAATGATAGATAAAATAAAAATCATAACAGAAATAATATTATCATGAAAGAGTTGTCCTCACCAATTGTATCTATTTTCTAAATCACTCAGGGTCACAGGAGATATTAGAAATAATAAATACCAATGATTCAAAATGATCTTAAAATTGTAAGGTAACTTGAATATATTGTATATCTTTTTAATAAGATGTAGATTTTGTTTTGGATATTGTAATAAAAAAACTACAATGATAATATTTTACAAATCTAAAATCCATTTGTATCTTCCATGATTGTAACATCTCAATCTACTTATCAAATCAGAATGTTGCATAACCTACCAATGAGTCAATCTTTCAACTCTATCATGTTGTTAAATCTCATGTATGTGGTTTGACTTGAATTTTCACCTCCCCAAATTTTCATAAATATGTATTATATCCTCTAATATTTTAGATATAAGAAATTTATGTTTTTCATTAAGAAAAACATTTAAAAATATATTTTTAATGATGATTCATATTAATTCTATTGTTATTTATTTTTAAAAAATATGTGATTTAATAACTTAATATAATTTTGGTACACTGGAATAAAGCTAAATTTATGATCCTCATATGCTGGACAATGTGGGTGAACCATGTAAAATCATCTTGTTCAATGAATACTTTATTTTCTACATTAGTATGTAGTATATGTGATGGGTGTGATAGAGAATGATGAAGTTTAATTATTTATTACTTACATGAGAACAATATCCATATATCTAAAAAAGTACCAAAGAAGAGGAATTCTTTTTAGATAAGTATACACCCTGATTCAACCCCTCTCATGGTGTATTAATTTTCTTTAAATGGAATCACATCTAAAGGGTCCATACATAAAGTTCAATATATTTTTATTTTATGTTTTCTTATAGATTTAATCATCTATATATCTTCTTTTGTCCATAGGATGTATCTTTTTTGTTTGTAATAAATAATTTATAATGTTTATATAGGTTTTTTAAGGATATCTTTGAGTACATGCTTTAATAATATGTCATTAAAATAACCCTTGAATGAATTGGTGCTGCAAGAACAAAGAATATTATAATTATATCGTTGTACAATAAATTTTATAAGAATAATAATCATTGGGAAACTATATATGATATTAGAAAGACTGTTAAAATTATTTATTGGAGAGAAATAGAAGTCAATACTTATAATGATAGATGATTTCAGATCCTATAAAATAAATAGTATGTTTAATAACTTTTTTCACATGCTGCACCAAACAGAGAAAACCAAAACATATTAAAAAGAAATTATTAATAATGTTATAACAAACACTAATATAGTAAACAATTAACAGTTATTATCTTTTAGAAATAAAATAATTAAAAATAATAAGTATTGAAAAGGAAACATTCAATAACAGAAATTTTCTTATATTTTATATTAAAAAATATTTTTAAAATTTATATAATATAAATTTTATAAATTAAAACTTATTTTAATTTTTGAAATATTTTCATTAGGATTTATTTTTGAAAATTTTCTAAAATAATATGTTTTTATGAGAATATTAAAAAATATAGTTTTAAACAATAAATGATGACTTTTATCACATTAATTGTATAATCTCAATGCCTAAAATTTTATAAATTATTTCACCTCATCAAAAATATATTTTAAGGGTATAATTTTAATTCAAAATTATCATTTTGAACTTATAAAATATATTTTTTAATATTTTATGACGAAAGAAACATTGTATAATAATTAAAAATCTATTTCAATTTGTTTATATTAATTTGAATAGTTTATTATGATATATTGTTTTATATTTATTTTAATACTACATAAAATTTTTTATATATATGATAAATCAATCACTATCATGAAAATTAGTAACCATACAAACTTTTTCTTTAACATAACAATAACTCTTAAAGAAAATATTTTATGCAAATTTTTTTTTCTATGTATGTTGTTTTTAATTTTAAATATTAATTATATTTATGAAATAAATTAGGATAAATGGATACCAAAATATGAATAATATTTTTTAAATTTGGAAAAAAAATTCAAATCATATTTTTAATAATAGAATAATTGTCTTGATTAATATTTAATTAAGGGTTATAAGTGATTAATTGAAAAATATATGGTGGCGCAAATTTTTTAAAATTTAATCAACCATTATACCTTCTCGTAATATTTTATTAGGTTTTGTAGCCATAACAATATATATTACCAACCGACCATCGCCTGACTTTTAATTTCCATAGTCTTTTTTATGTATATATTTTTGAATTTAAGCTTAATTCCTTAGTTTGGCCTAATGTGAGTGTCTAATGATGTCATAAGAGTTTTGGGGGTGTTTGAGGCTTATATATAGTCTAGAGGCACAAATTTTGGAAGAATCAGTTTAGTCAAATGTATATTAGATTTCATTCATTAAATTATAAATTGTTTCAAATAACTGTGTGTGGTTGGCCATCCCTTCATCCATGGATGTGTAGTTTGAGGAAACCATGTAACTAGGGACACACTCTAGTGAAAATCACCTATAGTTTTCAAAAGAGAAAAATAAAAGGGTTTTCACATGTTTCTATAAACTCTGTAGAAAAACTATACAAGGTACATCATTTAGTAATGATGGGTGCAAGGATGGCACATGATTTGGATGCCCATGTGGCCAAACCATACGACCCCATTAGAAAGGATGAATTATATATTTTTTCATGGTGAATCAAGTGTTTAAGCCTTATTTACATGATTTATTATTTAGTGTAAAAGTAGTATCTTCTTCATCATTTGAGAGAGATTTTGGATTTCAAGGTCAGTTTTCACCACATTTTCTCATCTAGACTCAAATTAAAACATTTTTGTCTTATTGGATTTCCACAGGCAAGAACTCTATTCCTCTTATGCCTTTCGTCGCTTGTCTCTATATTGAAAAATTTATTTTGTGGAAAATAATATTCCCCATTTCTCCGATATTTGTACATTCTTCAATTTTATTCAAATGTTGATCATGTTTAGAGATGATACAATATGAGTTTCCTACGATAGATATATGTTAGGAGATATACACCCTTTTCACGACTTCTAGTTGTGTTATAACTAGTTGTTGTTATTCCACGCACTAGTACTTCCATGTTTTAATACATAATTAATTAAATACATTTATTAAATTTATTGGAACCTTTATAGGTCTCACACTTAACAACATTTTAGGGGTTGAGGTTTCCAACCTCAACCATGACAACTTGTGAGGTGTGTTTGTATAAATGCCCTATTTTTTACCACCCTGTTGGGTGTGCATGTGAGCTCTTCTTCTTAGTGTGATTTATAATGAATTGAATTTCATATTAAGAGAGGTATTATACCTCTGATTTATGTGATTTGATTTATTAAATGGTTAAATAGAATATTTGGAATGATTTGGAGGAACTCATGGAATATTTTTTATTGTGATGTAGTTTAGAGAATCAGTTAAATGGAAAAGGGAGACATTGATGAAGGACCCATGATTCTTTATGTGACCATGTTGAAGGTGAATGGATTGTTTTGTCCCCAAGGAATATTATGAATTCAATTGACATTTCTCTTCTATGATCATTAACTATATTATATTCCATGGATATTTATACCCCATGGATCCAAATTATTTTGTATGCCATAGACAATACAACTTCTTGAATCTATACAGTGGGTCTAACAATTGATTACCTAACATAGGTCAATAAGGATTCCATTGTAATTTATAACTTGGATCTGGACCATTGGGTCCATTACTAGATTAATCTCCATAGTGTACTGTAGATTTTTTACCATTCTTTACATGTGGCGTTGTTTATGATTTTTGATCAAAGTGATCCTTGTAGGATAAGCCATGTCACTATTACTTATCTATTTATATCAATGTTATATATATAACACTACTTCATTATATATATACAGACTATATTTTAATATACATCATTGGTGGTGGACTACTATATGTCATCTCAAAAACTATTTGGTCCACCTTTTGGTAGACAAAGAGTTTTTAAAGATTTAGGTAGGGATTGGATCAAGAACCCTCTTTATGATGCATTAATGATTATTCATAGGAGTTGGGGAGCCCATGAACGAGCATGGATTATGATGTAATATGAAGATATAAATTTTTTGTTTTTTTCATACATGTATTATATTTGATGTATATTTAAATTTATTTCCTTCCATTTTGTAATGATACATGACATAATCTTCCTTTATATGACATTTCCTTCAGTTTTTTCTCTTACTTATATACTATAGATGTTTATATATTTTCACTGATTTTATAATGCATCTAATTATTTTTTCAATTATGGTACCACCGCATCACTATTATTTTGAGGGTATAGTAGACCAACTAAACCACTATACCGTCTATGCTAGTTAGAAGACTCTTTTATATAGAGAGGCACACTTGAGGCCATGTGGTCCACTGGCTCAGGGAACTGTTTAGTGTCTTCAAGATCAGAATGTGTTCGAGATGTATCAAGGCCCTTTTTATGTTTTTATATAATGAGTAAATAGATAGGATATTATGATGAAATTGGTATTTGATAATGATATGCCCCAAACCGTATCTAACCCACTCATTAGAAAATGAAATATTTCATGAAATAATGAATTCATGTTCTAAATGTTTCCTATTATAATTGATTTTACTCCAACATTGGGTGATGCAAATGTTCTATGATTTGATTATTTCTATAAGAACATAATTTTATTTTACCCTAGGTCTGATATGTAATGTATGTATAGGTCATGCAAATTTTTTGGAACCTTACAAGGTTTACATTCCATTCTTATGCCAAGAAATATATGATACATTTATTGACTATAGAAAATTTACTATCTGTGACCTGTGTGATATACTTGTTATTGGTTAAAATTTTTCAATAGGAAGTGAGATATATAACTATTAATAATATTTATTTAATGAAAAATATTGTCTCTTTGATTGGCTACAATATACATACTAATTAGTCATTTATGGAACATTAATTCATGGACCATTGGCGACAAGGGATGGAACATGTTATGATTAGGGACAAATGGATTCTATAGTTCAAATTACAAGTTGTATGGGCCCTTATAAATTGGATGTGGTGATATATATAGATAAAATAGTTAAGATAATTTTTAAATAAAATATAATTAACTTAACATAAATTGAATTCTAAAATGGAAAGTCATTTTTATATAGAGTTTAAACAGTAATTGATAGTATATATACCTAGACTTGTTCAATGAAATAGAGAGATTGATCCATATTTGAAATTAGTTGTGGGTACTAAGAATTGTCTCAAGAGTTCCTAATTGTTTTTCATTTTACTCTATCCAAACATTTAGAGTAGGTTGATGGGTGTGGTTTGTTTATAGGAAGAACTGTAACTATCCTATATTAATATTTAGTATAAACGGTTTTAATAATATTTTTTGAGGAAATAAATTGTAATTTTTAGATATATACCTTAGTGACGAACTCCAATCACGTGACAATTGGGTGGTGAAGACTATTCCCTACAGGAAGAATTCCATGAGACTCTATTATAACCTCTAATGGTTATAATTGTAAAACCAAACATTAAAGATGATATGGGTGACGATTCCCAGTTCCTAGAGGAATTCCTATTCTTTATTCAGACCCTTTAGTGACCTCTACATCCTACCTCATCTATGACAGAGTATAAACATGTATTTTACTAAAGTAATCAACCAATAATTTTTGGGAATGGTGGTCTTTAGGCTACTGAGTTGTGTACTAATATTTTTTTATCTTAGAGCACTTGGAGACTCAACCAGAGTGGATATTAAAGCCAGTGATGTATATGATTTAGGGATTTGCAAAGCGTTAGTGGGTTGTCCAGAACCGTGCTGATAATATTCAAAAAATGGTTTCAAGTGATTTACATACCATGTTTTATGGCTAATAATTTCCTAAAACATTAACACTTGAATGAGATAGTGTGAATATGTGTGTAGAGGAGAGATTTATGTGTAATATCCTTATATTTTATGAAGGAAACATTATGTTTTATAACATACATTATACACCTCCATCGAGTTTAAATGAATAATGAAATATTATTATTTAAATGTTACCATTATGACATAGATGTTAGAATAAGACGTATGAACTAGATTAACTAGAATATAAAAACATGGTTTAAAAATATTTATAGAATGATTTTATTGGTTACTAATCAATTTGAAATAAAAAATCAAATTTAATATAAAGGAATTTTTATGAAAAACTGTATTTATGCCCACTGGGGAGCACAACTATAATAATTGAGATTAATGACTATTAAGGGAAAAAATTATTGGAATTTCAATTTTATTTATTCAATAAATTTTTTTATATTCATCCAACAATATTTATATACATAAAATGAGAATGAATCCAATTCTAAGAACAAAAAGATAAATTTTTTTAAAAGGCATTTTTTCCACCATTTAATGGAAGACTTGTTTTAAATCCAGTTTATAAAAATTTTATAAATCATATTTGAAAAAATAATACTAATATTTCAAGTCATAAGAACATAATTTACTTTAGTTTAATTTTTTTAATTTTTCTAATAAGTTTCATTTTTTGATGAACAATGAAAAACACTGCATTATAATAGAAATATAACATTTTATCTAAATAATTTATAAAATTATAATATATTTTAAATTCATTTAATAGTAAAATCACACTTGTTATAAATAGAGTTATCTAAATTTTGTCATTGGAATCAATTTCATCATAAAATTGCTAATAAAAAAATTTCAAAATTTGGAACATTTTTTGTTTCAAAATCCGCTTTCTCAACCCAACTACAAGATTAATTTTTAATTAATGACCTACACTTATATTTTTTGAATATTAAAAAATTTATTACATTTTTTTAATCATATTTAAAATATATATTAAATTGGTCCCTTTTATTTTTGGAAAATATGAATTGTAAAATTGTAAAATTTATTATCGTGATAAAGGGTATATATTTTAATTAAGACAAAAAATATTATTATAAATATTATACAATTATCCTTAAAACATTATCCTAATTTAATTAATGAGTTATTTTCCACCAAAATAATTAATGAGTAAAATTTATGTCTCCTTGGTGTCACTTTGAGGACTTTAATGCTCTTATAGTATTTTATTTTATGAAAATTAAAATATGTCATACTTATGTTTTTACTGAAAATACAATTTATACTAAAGGTTAATGCACAAGGCATGGTTGAATCTAAAAATTTATTTTAGAGATAAATTTTTTATATTCATCATGTAATTTTTTTTATTTTTAGTGAAGAAATAATTACCTTATGTAATTATCCATTGTTAATGCAATAATTATTTAATAAATGGAAAAGAAAAAAAATTGTTTCTAAAATGTTAAAATATGTATAATGTGAATGAATTATAAAAAAAATCAAGTTTCTAGAAGAAACTGAAACATTGGATAAGTATTAACATATTTTTTTCAAAGACATTCAGTTTTTTATAGATATATTTTAAAATTCATGTAATGAATAGTTTCAAAATTGACATTAATGATATTTAAAAATAAATAAACATTTATTAAATGATATAAATTTCGTAAAAACATAAATTTCATCCAAAATATTATGATATGGTTTACAGTATAATAAATTATTCACTTTTAGGTCTTTTTTAATTTTATATAAACCACATTAATCTTTAATGTGTAAAAACACTCATTGTAGTGGTAAGAGTTAAAGAGGTTAAATAAGGGTTGAATCCAAAGGACAAGAATAATAAAAAGTAAAAATATTTTTAATTTTCTTCTTATGATAGTATTTATATCCATTATAATCCCATACTAAAAATATGTCTAATGGACTCCATTTTTAAAATTCAATTAATATATATTAGTTTAATATGTTGATTAATTCCAAGAGTACCCCTACCATCTATTATAAAAGGTATCATATTTTTATATTTGATTCACACTTAAAACCCATTTTTCCATCCAATATATTACCGAGATAATTCTAAAAATATATACAAATACTCTAGAGCTCATAATTTTTGAGTAACACCATACCTTATGGTCTTATGGTGTTAATAAAAATATGATTTCTAAAGAAGTGGTATCATTTTTACTTTAGTGATAATGTTTTGTTTCTTCTCCCACCTTATTAAAATGTTATTAAACCATTTTTAATAATACTTATTGTATCTTCTATATAATAATATATTGTGATGATAATATCATCAAAACTATCCATCATCACTTCCATTGATTGGGAAAATAAGTTATTTTCTGTGTGTTCAGCAGAATACCACCTCACGAATCGATGAAATTCATTTTCCGTCACCATATCTCAAGACTGGTTGTAATGATGGAATTAAAGATTATTATTATATTAATTAAAATTTTATCATTGTTAAAAGATAATATATCAATTACATCCCTACCTTTCTATGCACACAAAAATTATAATGTTTTTCTTTCATATATATGAATTGTCACCTCCACGAAGCGATACGATTCATTTTTCCTCACCAGTTCACATGGATAATTTATATTAGTATATTTAAAATTATATTATTATATTTTTAATATTAATATTATTATGTAATGCTAATATTATACTTACCTTATATCCATAAAGAAAATTGAAAATTGAAAATGTTACTCATGAGTACATATGAACTATGGTCTCCAGGAATGAAAAAGATTTCATTTTTCATATTCATATGTAATGGATGGATTTAAAACTATTATTTAGATATAAAAACAACAATTATCACATTACTATTTTTCTAGATAATATTTTAAATTTATTACTTTGACTATATACATCATACCAAAGTCATTTTGAACTCATTTCCATAATATCGTCACAAAGTACAACATAAAATTTAATAATTAAGTATTTTTTATAAATAGATAAGAAGTTATATAAAAGGAAAAATCAAATTTAAAAATTTTTTCAGTAAAGGTAATAATTAACATAAGTTTACTATATTTGAAGTTTATGTACATACATGTTATATCTGACTCAAGGTATGGGACTTCAAATTAGTTTTCATTCATTAATTCATATTTTTATTTTTTGAACATATATTGTTTTATGAGATGTATATAAGTCCCATTTGAGATGTTATATAATGAATTTATGTATTCTCATAAAATTTAATGTCTCTTTAAATTTTAACCATTCATTTGGGATATGATTGGACTAATTATAATGTATTAATGCATTTCTTAACTCAATTATAATTTAATAGGTTAAACATCTACTTCTATGATAATTTGAGGATAATATTATGTTGTGAAAGAAATTAGGATTATATTACTCTATATTTACACTTTTCATTTGTATTTACCTCAAATAAATATAATTTTTTTATTTTATTAATTCTCGCTTAAATAATAATATATTTTTAATGGTCTCTATAACTAAATATATTTTTAAATATTGTAATGATTTAATCTTATTAATTTCTCTCCTTCATTTCCATGTTTTCAAAATTGTTTTTATGAAAGTGATTATATGTAAATGAATTTTTTAAACTGGTAGATTTCTCATTTCAGTCAAATATTTTCAAATGGGTATCTTTTTGGGGTTTTATGAAAGAGACTTTCTTTTAATCGTACTTTTTAAATTATTTTTACAAAATTAAAAATTAATTTCTTTAATATATTCCAAATTAACATATTTTCTAAATTATATGATGATTTAATATTTTGATGATTCAATTACTAGTATAAAATTTTATTTTTCAAATAATTTTTTTTCATTTATAAATGAATGGCCTTGTAAAAAATGAAAATTTATTTCCAAATAGAAATATTAATTTTCATCAAGAATTCTCTTTTATGAGATATTTTTGTGTTATTCTTATGTTATGGTTCATTGGAATTGTTTTTGAGGATTAGTGGTTCCATTATAAAAGTAGGGTAGTTGAACCCAATATATCTCTATAATTCATTTGGAAATGGTATTGAATTAACTAATTAGGTTTCTCCTAATAGATTATAGTAATATAATAAGTGATTATTAAAAATGTAACTATGATGGTTACTACCTATGTAGCTGTGTAAGGTACAATATTAATAAGAGTGATATGGAAAATGATTTCTTAAATTAGCAACATATATTTTATAATATTTATTTTAAATTTTCATAAAAATTATTCTATTTTCAAAAGGAAATATAATGATAATTTTGAAATTATGATACATTTCTCTAGCTAAAAGGAATATATTTATGGAAATGTTGTTAAAAGGTTTTTACTGGAGTAACTATTTACACTCATTCCCATTGCTCATTAAGATTTTTTCTTCTTATCCCATGTTTTAAAAAAATCCTCAAGGTTTAGTGGAAAGTAAGAATTAGTATGTGGTAATTAATAAAAAGGTGAAGATTTATGTTAAATACTTTTGATTTATGGAAAAAATATACAGTTTAAAGACATGTCCACTTGTAATGTATGAGTTTACTGTATATGTGTTTACCCTAATTCTATAAACCTATGAACCAAAAATATATTTTAGAAAATTATGTTATTTATAGTTTTAAAATTAATTTAAAAACTCATATTAAAGGCCATATTATTACTATTGGTATCAGATGTAGGTTTAAATAATTTGGAGATTAGGTATTTTTTTAGTGTGGTAATATTAAGAGTTGGGGATAACATTATAGGTTTATAATTATAAGTTTTATAATATGTTCAGTGTATTTTAAATCCATTTTGAGGCTTTAAGATTTCATATTTTATGGTGAGTGGTTTTATTTTAGAAGGATCTATGATTTTGTTATAGAGTTATGGTGATTCAGGTTATTTATGGAAATAGTTTTTATATCTTTGAGATTATGGGATTTAGGTAATAATTTTTTTTGAATGTGTATTGTTAATGTCATTGATGTTATTTGGTGATAAAATACTATATTGGATGTTTATATGATTAAATATTTGTTTTTTAGGTTTTAATATTTGTTTGGAAAATGTTGAGAAATTTTATGGATAAATAAGTTTTAAATGGTATAATTTGATTTTTTGGTGTTAGTATGAAATTTTGGGGATTAAAATAGTTTTTCATCATATAAACATTTATTATTATTTTTGAATTATATTATCATATCCCAACCATTTTGGTTTTGGTTAATGACTAAATTTAGGAAGAATTTATTATTTTCCTCATTTGGATTTAGTGATCATTAAAAGTTATTCCAAATACTTCATGCATTAATAAATCAATTTTAATGCTCGTAATAAGGAAAGAGATATGACCTTGAAGTTGAAATTGATTAAAATATGAAACTATACATCTCAATGAAGTATATTTCAGTATGTTTATATTCTAGGAAGTAAATAAATTTCTAATCTCTATGAAAATGATCTTGAAATAAAAACATTATCCCTTTACATTTCATATCTGGAAATCAATTTACTTTTAAGCCATCTTTTATTTATAATTTGGTGATGTTTAACATTATAATTACCATTTTATATATCATTATCCATCATAAAATGATATTTTACTTTCTCTTACCTATCTATGTTTTCTTACATGGAATCCTAATTATGTGTTATATCAGGTGATCTTTATACTTTTTATCTTTTTAAATGGTACTTTTATTTACCCTTTTTAATTGTGGGATTTATAAATGGTAATTATAAAAGTAAAACACTAGATACCAAGACTAATTTCAAATTAAGAGGATACAGTTTGTTAAGGGTGTGGGAAATGTAGTGTCTATTTATTTCAATACGTAAAAATTATGCTTGATAACATACATGATACACAACATCAAGCATGAATAAGCAATAAAATGTTGTTATTTAAATGGTACCATTATGACATAGATATTATAAAGGAAAATAAGAACCAAATTAAGTAAATTTTGAATATATGTATTAAAAGTGATTATGGAATTAATTCAACGGTTATCAATTAATTATAAAATAAAATAAACACTAAATGAATATAAAATATATTTTTTATGGAAAAATATGTTTATTCCCACAAAGGAATTTGATCATAATAATTTATGTTAATAAAAACAAATGAGTTATATTAATAAAATTTATATGTTATATATTCTATAAAATTTTTAAAAATTCATCCAATAAAAGTTATAGAAATAAAATTATAAAATTCCATTATAAGCATAAAAAACATGTATTTTCCAAAAGGTCATTTTTGCCAAAAATTAATGGAATAATTGTTTTAAATATAGTTTTTGAAACATTTATAAATTATATTTTACAAAATAAACCATATTTTGGATATAATAGTATAATATACTAATTTTATTTATTTTTTGGGTTTTTCTTATAAGATTAATTTTTTACTGAATAGTGAAAAATACTACATTGTCATAGAAAGCAAACTATAAATATAAATAATAAATAATAATAAATTATATTTTATGTTGGATTTTAAATAAAATAATTAAAATTAGATATATATTAATCCAATTTAGTTATTTTTAAATAACTTCATATCGAAATTTGGTGTCAAAATAGATCAAACTGTTGAACATGTTCACCTTAAAACATATTTGTTCACATTATCTAAAAGATTAATTATATATTAATTTTAGACAATTATATGTGTCTAGATTTTTAAATATTAAATAAATATTTTAACGAATAAGGTAAAACATTATAAAAAAGAACATTTTATTTTTAAATAATTTTAATAGTAAACATATTAATTTTATTACAATAGTAAATGGTAAATCAGGTATGTGAGGCTAAAAATTATATTCAAAATATTATCTAATTAGCTTAAAATTGTACAAATTTTATGGGATGATATATTTTATATAAAAATTAAAAATTAGGTCTAATTTATGACAACATTGATCCCCGTGGAGGGATTTATCGCATATATAGTATTTTATTGTAGGAAAAGTCAAATAAGTGATATAAATGTTTTTTATAACTATACCATTTCTAAAAAAGTGTTATTCAGTATAAGTTTTAAAATATATATATTAAACTGAGAGGAAATTTTTTATCTCCATCATTGAAATTTATTTGTAATTTTGAATGAATATATAGTCACCGTAAATAATTATACAATGATGTTGTAGTAATTATTTAATTAATGGAAAGTTCAATTAAATGATATTAAAATTATTTAAATATATCTAATGTGATTTAATAAATGTAGTAATTTTTTTATAGATGATCATTAAATATTTTTATTGTACTAAAATATTTGGTCTAAGATAATTTTTTTATTTTTGAAATGTCAAGAAATAAATAGTGTCAAAATTTACTTTAATGATATTTTAAAATAAATATTATTTTACTAATTGATATAAAATTATAAAAAATATAATTTTCATAATTTTTTTAGTAATTTTTAAATGAACAACAATGATTCATTTATTGTTCTTTTTTCATTTTATATTAAATTTATTTTCCTTCAATGAGTAAAACCATGTATTGTTATAGTAAGAGTTAAAAAGGTTGAGTAAAGTATAAAATTAAAAGATTAGGATGGAAAAAATAGTAAAAATAAGATTAATTTTCGTTTAATTAATATTTTCATACCCATAATCATCCAATATTTAAATTAAATAAGTTTTTATTCATTTTTAATACAAATTTAATTTATATTAATTTAATATTTTGAGAAATTCTAAGAGCTCCCCTTCCCTCTCTAATGAAAGGGAAACACATCTTATATTTTATTGACACATAAAATTATTTTTCTTCGTAAATATAAACCATATTAATTTTTTATAATATCTTCTCAAAAGATAGATCTTTTATTTTAGGCATAAAATCATCTTTAGTGGTCTTAAGTTATTATAAATTGAAGGTTTTATAAAGAAGATGTATCATTTTAAATCAAGTGTTTCAAAAATGTTTCTTCCTCAAAATCGTTAGAATATTCTTAAACCATAATGAAATAATAATTCATTATCCTCAATATAATAATAATTTATTATGTTAATATTATCACCTAAATCTGTCACCACTTCTATTAAATGGTAAAAGAAGTCGTCGTTCATGTTTATGGAAGACTACCACCTCACGAACTAATAAAATTCATTTCCCACCACCGTCTTTCAAAAATAGTTGTAATAATGAAATTAATGTTTTTAAATTATAATAAGGAATTATTAATCATTAATAAAATATAATATATCATTTAATTTTGAACTTTTCCATGCATTGAGAAGTGATAATTCTTATAAGGCCCCAGCCTTAAACCTTACGTAATCTTGAGTTATTACAAGATTACACATTGAAGATCTTTTAAGGTTTAGAGTTTTAGAGAATTAGATCATGAAACTTGCATTACATTCCACATTTAAACAAAGTGGTTACATAAAAGACAATATTCATTATTCCCATCAACAGAACCATTTTTAAGATAAAACACGGATTCTTTCTTGACACATCCTTGACACTATCATCACATCATGTACCTTTCCCTTGACCTGTGAAAAACATTTCAAAAACTTGGGAAGAGCATAAAAAGCTCAGTAAGGGTTATAAAAATATGGAAAGTAAACATGAGTTCATATATACATAAGAATGAAATCATACTTTACCCATAAAACATAGGAACTTTATCATACCTCATCAAACCATGAATAAATCATAGAAAACATTACACATAAAGGTCACTTGAGGCATTTATAACATTCTTACGTAGGTAGTAACCCTCTTGGTTACGTTTGGAATACCCATCACAGTATATTCCCTAAATCTCTTCGGAGAAACCATAATGTTTCACTCCTTCACGTTACCCAATGCATTGGAGAGCTATATCGGACTCACCCGCCTTTAGTTTATCACGGAACCACCCGTTCTTCATAACAATGCCCAAGAACCATAACATAATCGTATCACATAAAACATGCATAAAGGAAACATAACATTTCCACATTTCAATCACAAGATATCAGTAAAACAGATTGATATAAAAAAAACTTATGAAAACCATTTTCAATACCAAAATAAAATAAAGGTAAAACATGGTATTTAATTTTCTTTTAAAAAGAAGGTATGTCTTGTAGAGGAAGTCGAAACTCAAATAATGGTCACGGTGGCGGAGAAGTCATTGTCACTGCATACGTATGACAAAAACATTCCATTTTGTCGTTTTGTAAAACACTTCTTATAAAAATATTCCTTTTGGATAAACGTAAAAGTCAAAGGGGTTTATACACCATATAAAATAAAGTTGTGTATAAAACAAAATATGCCTCAATGAAAGGCGATTGAGACGAATTCCCTTACAAAGACGGTATCCTTGGTTTAAAGATAAATCAATTACATAATTATGTGTGACAAATGAATACACAAAATATAAGAGGGTATTTAGTGTAAAACAATCAGAGGATATTTACACATATTCATAGAACGACATATTCAAGGACTACATTTTTATCCCAAAGAATCAAATTTGGGATAAGAAGTTCCCTTGCAAAAATTTGACAGCCTAACGGCGTCACTACAAAATTCAGAAAATGAGTTGATGAGAGAAAAAAGGGTATCTCATCACATGGACATAAAATTTAAATCAATAAGGATATATAAGGACATATCCCAACATAATAGTATGTGAATTAAAAGAAATTACAAAATAAGTCTTTTAAAAAGAGGAGGGTGAAAGGTTCCCTTACCGACTTGGGTATCTTTCAAAACATACACCCCATGAAAAAGGACAATACATCATTGATGTAAATACTCATAAATGAAATTATATTACACAAAGAGTAGAATAATGGTCAGTACATTCACCACTCAAAGGAAATTGTGGGAAATGTAGCATAAATCTCACGGGAATAAAAGTGAGATAAAAAATCCCTTACGAAAACTCGCCAGCCTAACGGCGCCACTTAAAACTTCCAAAAATGGATTGATGAGATCAAATAGGGTATCTCATCACATTAAAATAAAATGTACAGCATGAGGAATATAAAAGAACTTCCCCCATCATAAAAAAGAGGAGCTTAAAAGAAGTGACATAAAGGAGAGTACTTAAAGAGAAAGAGAGAGGTTTGATCTCTTATGAAAATTCGGCAGCCTAACGACGCCACTCAAAACATCCAAAATGGATTGATGAGATAGAATAGGGTTTCTCATCATATGAACATAAAAATTACAGTAAGGGTAATATAAAATAATATCCCAATAACAAGAAATATGATCTTTAAATGGAATGACATAAAATAATGTACTTAAAAAGAACGAGAGGAGTTGGATCCCTTACCTCGGGTCTGACTTGACTCGATCATTCTTTAACGTCCTGAATAATAAACATGGGTTAATTTCCACTTTATTAAGAACCTTTTTCTAGTTCATTATTCTTTTTATATCACTTATTGTCATGTTATAAACATTATGTAATCATTTAAATTAAAAATGTTTGTTTTGTCGATATTTGGTTCTTAAGTCGAAAGTGGACTTCTTACAATTACATGTTGTTCGTGTGGTCAAAGGTTCTTTATATCCGGAATGACGTTCCTGATTTGGATATCATATATATCATATATATCCATAATATACATGTATTTATAATATTACATAATCATTTAGAGGTAAGAAATGACATGCACCGTTCATGGAGACGGTAAGCCGTATGTACGCATGAACGTTACTTTCATTTCTTTGTCATATTAATGGAATTAAAACTAAATGAGAGGTATGTATATTTTAATTCCAGAATTATATTCATCGTTTAGATGTATCATTCATCACATATATCAATTATATACATGTACTTATAATAGTACATTACATTTGGGGATAAGAAATGAAATGCACCGTTCATGGAGACGGTAAGCTGTACGTACGCATGAACGCTACTTTCATTTCTATATCATACATTAATGGAAATAAATAATAATGATATATAGGTATATTATAATTCCATTATAACAGAATATTTAATAACATTAAATCCATCTTTTATATGTCCCACGTATGGCATTAACGAATCACATCACTTTGAGGGGGCGGTAGTCCGCACTTCCTAAAATGAAGATATCGCGTATACCCATAATGGAAGCCATAAATGTAAGCCACAAATGAAAAATACAGAAGCTTAAGTAAAACATAAACATGTTATATATCATATATAAATATAGTGATATCTTAATGGCCACCTTTGAAGGTGTTATATGAGTGTTGAACAATCATCGTTTCGTGAGGACGAAATTCGCCATCCACGGAAACAGTATGTTCTTTAACCATTAGATGTAGGTGTGTGTAAGTGTAGCTCGAATCCTTATTATAAAAACATACCAGTATATTTAAGATACTGGATTTGTTACAAAATAAATGAATAAAAAGAGTTTAGGGGGTTGGAGAGGAAAAATAAAACAAAAGGACTCAAGTGAACACATTACCTTAAAATCAGGTAACTCACTTTGGTTTGAGCACAAAGGCTTCCTTGGGAAGACTTTTGCCCAAAGTGAGGCTTCAAGGAGTAATAGAGGGAAGTGGAGAGACAACATGGGCAGGGTTTGGCCGAGACAAAGGCTTTGGGGTGTGGGTCAGGAGGTAGAGTTGGGGGCCTTTTATAAGAGGAGAGGAGGGGCACTCTTGGAATGTAAGCAAATGTTACTTTATTTGAAAATTGTATTCGGATTTAGGAGGACCCACAATGATGTGTTTTTAAGATAAGGTGATAAGGGTTCGAAATACACTCATCCAATTGGTTTTGGACATGTGTAGGTCTTAGATATTACATTATCTTTCCATTTTATTTAAATCGTTAAATAATGAGGTCATCGCTGCATCATCATGATGTCATAAATAATTTAATTTATTTATTGTCTAAAAATTATAAAAAAAATACTATGATTTAGGAAATCTTTTTATATTTCCAATGAATATTTATAGTCAAAAATATTATTTGTATAACACCATGTAAAATCTGTTTTAGTAAAACATTTCATGTTTGTCTCATTTTTACTTTAACTTTAAATAAAAAGATATTAATGTCATTTTCCAACCAAAGTGGCTTCATGGGGTCCCCAAGTTGACCCATGGGTTTTCTTGGTCTGACATGACACATACAATGAGGTTAGGACATGTTTAAAGTTCATTTCATATTATTAATACATTATTTTTACCTTAAACTACACTAATTACCTCTAATCGCGATTAAAAACTTAATAAATTACTATTCACCAAAAAATTATTTTAATCCCATTGAACCACATTTTACTTCTTAATGACAACCATGTATGTCGGATTTTTGAAATTCAAAACACAAAGGTGGAAAAATTCCATTTAAACGGAAAATCAGTTTTTATAAGTGCCACTTAGTGGTTTCACTATTCATAAAAAATTGAAGTTTTTCAGAAAATTACCAAAAATTCACCCCAAGCTATATTTGATATTCCGAATTCAAAAATGAAGTCTATTTTATAAAATTCAAAACATATAAGTCACATTAATTAATTTAATAATTAATTCCCGTTGTCATGACAAATAGCGTGTTTTTATGAAACAATAAGTATCAAAAGTTTGACACTAGTTTAAGTCTGATTTCAAGGTGAAATTAATTCCAATGACCACTATTGGATTTAATGGTAAAAATATATTCTAATTCAACTTTAAAACCAATTAAAAAGATTATCTAATCATATAAATAAATTATATTAAAAAGTGGTTTTGAATTAAAATACAACATTTTACACTATTCATAAAAAATGAACTTTATCGAAAAGATACCAAAAATTTACATAAAGTAAATTTTGACGTCCCAATTCTAAAAAAGAGTTTTATTCGGTCCAAATAGAATGTATAAGAGTGAACAAAACTATATTTAATGACGGTTCGCCATCAAAAAGCGACAAGTGAACCTTTAGTGAAAACTAGGGCATATACGCCTATAATGGAATTCTTTCCGTATTTTAAGCCTTTATCCTTTATTGGATAAATGTAAAAACATTTAAAAAAATATATAATCATATTTTAGTAATTTCTATCCATTCCCTCCAATACAATGGCTACATGTCATCTATCATTTAAAATATTATTATTTTAATATAAGAGTGCAATGTAAGATTCCCAAGAAACTCGTTGTTGCGTGTTGGGTACGCCACCGAGCATAGTGTCCCCTTTAATTTCATATTAATATTTTATTCAAAAATATGGATAAATATGAAAATTTCATATTATTTATTTACCTGGGCTGTTACATCCTTCCTCCCTTTTCAGAATTGCGTCCTCGCAATTTTAAAATTGGAATTAGAAACATCCTTGAAAGTCCCACATCGGAAGAAGAGTCGGTAAAACAATCACTTTAAAATAAAGAAAGATAAGTACAAAGGTCACCCAAGTTAACCCATACTAGGATTAAATGTATGAAAACATGGACATGGAAGAGAAAACATAGGGTCATGTTCTGATGAAGAGTGATAGAAAACATGTTTAGGAGAATGTTAACCACGAGAAAATCACAAACTTGTGATGGGTTAAACGGTATTCAATTCCCCTGTAGGAAAAGTTAATAGAAAATATTTTGTTTTAAGATACCTTTTATTGGGGAATTTATTCATAAGGAAACAGAATCACTTATCATGTTGACTTTCAACTTTTATTAGATTCCTTACACAAACTCATATTTTCTCCAAAAGGCGAGTATTTAGGAAGACTTGTTCACATTAAGAGTACTATAATAAACTTTTATAGAATCACCTAATCCAAAAAAGAGAACTATATAATTCCCATGTCTTTAGACTTTAACCAAAACCAAAACAAAAAATGCTAGTACAATATCAGATAATCCAGAAAAGGATAACCCTTTATAAAAAGAAAATCTATTCTTAACCTCCAAAATTTGTCCAACAAAACACAAAGTTCAACTAGGACCATTAGATAAAAAATTTGTCCATAAAATTCTTCAAAGTAAACCAATCTATGATTGAAACCCAGATATTTGAAGGATTTAGTCAGATAGTATTCCATGTTTAATCGTAACATTTATCTCCAAACAACATCAGTTTCTCCTAAAGTCTCATATTGAAATGTAATTAACCTAATCACATATCCTCCATGATAGGTTAATCATTTTCATAAATAACCCAAAATAAACTTACTCTTAATTCATAAAATCATATAACTAAAATAATCAGTCAAACTAACCAAGGACTTCACGAAGTCCAGTGGTAGGCGATAAATACCAGTCGCACATTGGTTGTGGGTTCGATTCCCGCAGCTTTGTCCGACGCGACGGGTTGTCACACGGTCTGCGTGTTGTCCTTTTTCCAAAACTATATAATTCTCATATCATTCCCCAAAAAGGGATAAAATCATCAAAAATAACTATAACATAATTTAAACTCAATTTTATCTCATGCCTTTCACTTCCATCACAACATATAGTAACCCATAATTACCTCAAAAGTAAGGATCATATAAACACTAATGGTTACCTTTATAATTATTACCTGAACTTCGAAATCGATTTTTCATCTCGTACATGATGCATTAAAGATCATACCAAGGTTCAAGTGGTAGATCATGACTCCTTGATAGTTGGTTTAGAACAACCACGAGTTTCCTCATTGAATCCTCCGTTTTATCTAGTATCTTAATCAGAGAACCACCACAGTTTCCTTTAAACCTGTTTTGTCTTTGGTGCCTGCTAGATCCATCCATTCACTAAAAAGAAAAAATTCAGTGCGAGTATATCAACAAAACCATCATTTACTAATGAGGAAGATATACTTACTCATTCACTTTGTCTAAAAACTATGACTCTTTCTGAAATCCTAACCGTTATGGTAATGTCACTTATTCTTAAAGAATACCCTAACCTCTAATGTTATCTAAACCGACCTTTGATACCAACTATAAGGCCCCAGCCTTAAACCTTACGTAATCTTGAGTTATTACAAGATTACACATTGAGTATCTTTTCAGGTTTAGAGTTTTAGAGAATTAGATCATGAAACTTGCATTACATTCCACATTTAAACATAGTGGATACATAAAAGACAATATTCATTCTTCCCATCAATGGAAACATATTTAAGATAAAACACATATTCTTTCATGACACATCCTTGACACTATCATCCCTTCATGTACCTTTCCCTGGACCTGTGAAAAACATTTCAAAAACTTGGAATGAGCATAAAAAGTTCGGCAAGGGTTTTAAAAACATGGAAAGGAAACATGAGTTCATATATACATAATAATGAAATCATACTTTACCCATAAAACATAGTCACTTTAACATACCTCATCAAGCCATGAATAAATCATAGAAAACATAATACATAAAGGTAACTTGAGGCATTCATAACATTCATACGTAGGGAGTAACCCTCTTGGTTACATTTGGAATACCCATCACAGTATATTCCCTAAATCTCATCAGAGAAACCTTAACGTTTCACTCCTTCACGTTACCCAATGCATTGGAGAGCTATATCGGGCTCACCCACCCTTAGATTATCACGGAACCACCCGTTGTTCAAAATAATGCCTAAGAACCATAACATAATCGTATCACATAAAACATGCATAAAGGAAACATAACATTTCCACATTTCAATCACAAGATATCAATAAAACACATTGATATTAAAAAAACTTATGAGAACCATTTTCAATACCAAAATAAAATAAAGGTAAATCATGGTATTTATTTTTCTTTTAAAAAGAAGGTATGTCTTGTAGAGGAAGCCGAAACTCAAATAATGGTCACGACATCGGAGAAGTCATTGTCTCCGCATACGTATGACAAAAACATTCCCTTTTGTCGTTTTGTAAAATGCTTCGTATAAAAAGATTCCTTTTGGATAAACGTAAATGTCAAAGGGGTTTATACACCGTATAAAAGAAAGTTGTGTATAAAACAAAATAAGCCTCAATGAAAGGAGATTGAGACGAATTCCCTTAAAAAGATGGTATCCTTGGTTTAAGGATAAATCAATTACATAATTATGTGTGACAAACGAATACACCAAATATAAGTGGATATTAAGTGTAAAACAATCAGAGGATATTCACACATATTCATTGAACGACATATTCATGGACTACATTTTTATCCCAATGAATCAAATTTGGGATAAGAAGTTCCCTTGCAAAAATTTGACAGCCTAACGGCATCACTACAAAATACAGAAAATGAGTTGATGAGAGAAAAAAAGGGTATCTCATCACATGGACATAAAATTTAAATCAATAAAGTTATATAAGGACATATCCCAACATAATAGTATGTGAATTAAAATACATAACAAAAGTAGTCTTTTAAAAAGAGGAGGGTGAAAGGTTCCCTTACCGACTTGGGTATCTTTCAAAACATAGACCCCATGAAAGAAGGACAATACATCATTGATGTAAATACTCATAAACGAAATTATATTACACAAAGAGTAGAATAATGGTCAGTACATACACCACTCAAAGGAAATTGTGGAAAATGTAGCATAAATCTCACGGGAATAAAAGTGAGATGAAAAATCCCTTACGAAAACTCGGCAGCCTAACGGCGCCACTTAAAACGTCCAAAAATGGATTGATGAGATCAAATAGGGTATCTCATCACATTACAATAAAATTTACAGTAAGAGGAATATAAAATAACATCCACCATCATAAAAAAGAGGAGCTTAAAAGAAGTGACATAAAGGAGAGTACTTAAAGCGAAAGAGAGAGGTTTGATCTCTTACGAAAATTCGGCAGCCTAACGACGCCACTCAAAACATCCAAAATGGATTGATGAGAGGGAATAGGGTCTCTCATCATATGAAAATAAAAATTACAGTATGATTAATGTAAAGGAATATCCCAATAACAAGAATTATGATCTTTAAAAGGAATGACATAAAAGAATGTACTTAAAAAGAAAGAGAGGAGTCAGATCCCTTACCTCGGGTCTGACTTGACTCGATCATTCTTTAACGTCCTGAATAATAAACTTGAGTTAATTTCCACATTATTAAGAACCTTTTTCTAGTTCATTATTACTTTTATATCACTTATTGTCATGTTATAAACATTATGTAATCATTTAAATTAATAATGTTTGTTTTGTCGATATTTGGTTCTTAAGTCGAAAGTGGACTTCTTACAATTACATGTTGTTCGTGTGGTCAAAGGTTCTATATATCCGGAATGACGTTCCTGATTTGTATATCATATATATCATATATATCCAGAATATACATGTATTTATAATATTACATAATCATTTAGAGGTAAGAAATGAAATGCACCGTTCATGGAGACAGTAAGTCGTACGTACGCATGAATGCTACTTTCATTTCTTTGTCATATTAATGGAATTAAAACTAAATGAGAGGTATGTATATTTTAATTCCAGAATTATATTCATCATTTAGATGTATCATTCATCACATATATCCATTATATACATGTACTTATAATAGTACATTACATTTGGGGATAAGAAATGAAATGCACCGTTCATGGAGATGGTAAGCTGTACGTACGCATGAACGCTACTTTCATTTCTATCCCATACTTTAATGGTAAGAAATAATAATTATATATAGGTATATTATAACTCTAGTATAAAATCATATATAATAACATTAAATCCATCCTTTATTCGTCCCACTTAAGGCATTAACGAATCATATCACTTTGAGGGGGCGGTAGTCCGCACTTCCTAAAATGAAGATATCGCGTATACACATAATGGAAGCCATAAAGGTAAGCCACAAATGAAAAATACAGAAGCTTAAGTAAAACTTAAACATATTAAATATCATATATAAATATAGTGACATCTTAATTTCCACCTTTTAAGGTGTTATATGAGTGTTGAACAATCATCGTTTCGTGACGCAGAAATTCGCCATCCACGGAAACAGTATGTTCATTTCCCATTATATGTAGGTGTGTGTAAGTGTATCTAGAATCCTTATTATAAAAACATCCTAATATATTTAAGATACTGGAGTTGTTACAAAAGAAATTAATAAAAAGAGTTTAGGGGGTTGGAGAGGCAAAATAAAACAAAAGGACTCAAGTGAACACATTACCTTAAAATCGGGTAACTCCTTTTGGTTTGAGCTTAAAGGCTTCCTTGGGAAGACTTCTGCCCAAAGTGAGGCTTCAAGGAGTAATATAGGGAAGTGGAGAGACAAAATGGGAAGGGGTAGGCAGAGCCAAAGGCTTTGGGTGTGTGGGTAATGAGGTAGAGGTGGGGGCCTTTTATAAGAGGAGAGGAGGGGCACTCTTGGAACGTAAGCAAATGTTACTTTATTTGAAAATGGTATTCAGATTTAGGAGGTCCCAAATTGATGTGTTTATAGGATAAGGTGATAAGGGTTCTAAATCCACTCATCCAATAGGTTTTGGAAATTTTTAGGTCTTAGATATTACATTATCTTTCTATTTTATTTAAATCGTTAAATAATGAGGTCATCACTGCATCATCATGATGTCATAAATAATTTAATTTATTTAATAACTAAAAATTATAAAAAAATATACTATGATGTTGGAAATCTTTGTTTCTTTCCAATTAATATTTATAGTCAAAAATATGATTTGTATAACCCCATGTAAAAACTGTTTTAGTAAAACATTTCATGTTTGTCTCATTTTTTACTTTAACTTTAAATAAAAAGATATTAATGTCATTTTCCAACCAAAGTGGCTTCATGGGGTCCCCATGTTTACCCATGGGTTGTATTGGTCGGAAATGACTCATCCAATTATGTTAGTACATGTGTCAAGTTCATTTCATATTATTAAAACATTATTTTTACCTTAAACTACACTAATTACCTCTAATCGCGATTAAAAACATAATAAGTTACTATCCACCAAAAAATTATTTTAATCCCATTGAACCACATTTTACTTCTTAATGAAAACCATGTATGTCGTATTTTTGAAATTCAAGACACAAAGGTGGCAAAATTTCATTTAAACGGAAAATCAGTTTTTATAAGTGCCACTTAGTGGTTTCACTATTCATCAAAAATTGAAGTTTTTCAGAAAATTACCAAAAATTCACCCTAAGCTATATTTGATATTCCGAATTCAAAAATGAAGTCTATTTTAAAAACTTCAAAACATATAAGTCACATTAATTAATTTAATAATTAATTCCCATTGTCATGACAAATAGCGTGTTTTTATGAAACAATAATTATCAAAAGTTTGACACTAGTTTAAGTCTAATTTCAAGGTGAAATTAATGCAGCGACCACTATTGGATTTAATTGTAAAAATATATTCTAATTCAACTTTAAAACCAATTAAAAAGATAATATAATCATATAAATAAATTAGATTAAAAAGTGGTTTTGAATTAAAATAAAACATTTTACACTATTCATAAAAAATGAACATTATCGGAAAGATACCAAAAATTTACACAAAGTAAATTTTGATGTCCTGATTCTAAAGAATAGTTTTATTTGGTCAAAATATAATGTATAGGAGTGAAAAAAACTATATTTAATGATGTTTCACCATCAAAAGGCGATAAGTGAACCTTTAGTGAAAACTAGGGCATATACGCCTAAAATTGAATTCTTTCCGTATTTTAAGCCTTTATCCTTTATTGGATAAATGTAAAAACATTTAAAAACATGTATAATCATATTTTAGTTATTTATATCCATTCCCGTCAATACAACGGCTACATTTTAACTGTCATTTAAAATAATATTATTTTATTATTAGAGTGCAACGTAAGATTCCCAAGAAACTCATTGTTGCGTGTTGGGTACGCCATCGAGCATAGCGTCCCCTTTAAAGTAATATTAATATTTTATTCACAAATATGGATAAATATGAAAATGTCATAATATTTTTTTACCATGGGTGTTACAATTCAGTTCATGTGAACATGTGAATTATCACCTCCATGTTCTGATGTGATTTTTTCATCATCAAAACATCACATAGAATATATATATATATAAGTATATTTAATTAAAATACATGATTTATATGATATTATTATAATTTTTTGAAGATATACTTATACTTACATTATTTCTATCATGGTAACTAAAAAATTAAAAAGTTACTCATACCTATATACGACTGACTGTTTTCAAGGTTGAAACATTTTTAATTTTTATATCTATATGTAATGGATGTGTTTATATGTAAAATTGATGTATAAAAATCATAATTATGTCATTATTATTATTCTATTGTTGATTTACCAAAGAATATATTGTCTATAGGCATCATACAAAATTCATTTTTGGATTCATGCACTGAATATCATCAAAACATCTTATGTAAACATAAATAATCATGTAAAATGTTATAACATGTTAATAATTTATATAAAAAATAATATAAATTAAAATGGATCTAAATAATGTAAATATTTTACATATGTTTAATATTGATGAAGGTAAAGGAAATATGTGGCACATCAGACTCAAGGTAAGGGACTTAATCTCATTTTTCTTTCATTGATGAATATTTTTTATGTTATACACCTATATTTAAGTTTGAGTTGTATAGAACTACCCATTATCATGTTATATCATGAATTTATTTCATATAATTATTTTTTAATTTATTATAAAATTTTTATCTTTTATGTTTCAAATGATTCAAGAGATAATAAAGTAGTAAGGGATTTATTAATAAAATTTACATTATCTATGTTAAACATATACATATTTTATTATGTAATTATATGATTATATTGAAAAATTAATTTTGATTTTTTAATGTTTTATTTACAATTTTTATGTGTAGTTTAAATATATACACATAATAATTTATTTGTATTAAAGGTCATTTCCATGATATGATCTTTGTATGATACTCTTTAACCAAATCTTCATTTTAAATGTTTTAATGATTTATTTTTTCTAAATATTTATCATTCATGTGCATGATTTAAAAAAAAATTATGAATTTATTTATATGTACATGAATTTTTTAAAATTTTAGACTTCTTGTTTCTCCCAAAAGTTTTCAAAATGGATCATTTTTAGGTTGAATATATGAGACATAATTATAAAAACCATATTTTAATGTTACCTTTTAAACTATTTTTACAAAAGATAAAATGAATAATATTTTATGATATATGGTATGATAATATTTTCCTAATCTCATGATATTTTTATATTTTTAAGCATCCTTTAAAAATTTAGAATTTTATATTCAAAAAATATGCTTTCATTTAAGTATGTGCATCTTTGTTAAAAATGAATTAAAATTTCAATATTGAAATTTTATTATACGCAAGAATATTATTTTATGAAACATTTATGTTATTATTTTTGTATGTTCCTTGGGAATTGATTATGAGGATGGGTGCTTATTTGATAAAATTAGGGCATTTTATGCCATTATTTATCTCCAATTCATAGGATAATGGGATGAAGATAACTAAATAGGTTTCTCATAAGAGATTAAATGATAGTAATATAATGGTTATTCTAAATATAATTATGACTAATAATATCCATGTTGCTGAGAGATATACATTACATTTATGAGGAATATGGGAAAATATGTCCCAAGATATCTACTTATCTTTTATATTATTTCCTGTAACACTCCGATGACTTACAAATAAAATTAGTATTGATTGAAATGCAAGAAACACTAAGACAACAAAAAACAAAACGTTGTTATTTATAAGAGATAGTAATAACCTATTCTTGAAACATAATTTTTCATCTTCTAGGTTTTTAATTCCTATAAATATAAATACATGGTTTTGATGAGTATGATATTTAGTTTCTAATAGGATCAACTTACATTTTTGGTGAATAGTATCTGGACCGTATGGAGCAGTAATTTAACCTTATTAATAGTAATATTACCCTTATGTATAGTAATTCAACTAAAGTAATAGTAAACTCACTCGTGAATGTATAAATAAAATTTTGAAACCATAGAAATGAATGTATGCTATTATTATATCATTGTACAAGTAAGTGAATATTTTAATAATTAATAATTAATTGTTGATATTTTTTGTGAGTAATAAATATTTAATAATAAACAAATTGATTTTCAGAAAATGTATTCCTAAATAAGTATTTTTTTCATCGAATGATTTTAGGTTAATTTTATGTGGCCTCAGTTAAATTTTAAAATAATAATAGAATCAGATTTAAATTTAAAATTTCTATATTTCTATTGCATAATGAATTTATTTAAAAATAAAATTTCACATATTTAGAAAATTATTTTTTAATAAAATTGATTCCATTATTTATTTCTAAATATCTTAAAATGGTTTCTGTTGTTTTTTTGGTATTTTACTAAAATACATGAATTTTTAGTGAATAGTGAAATACGAAAATTTATAGTATGAATACAATATAATAAAAATGCACTATTACATTAGACATGGATGATGTAATCACCCTTGGTTTAAAGTAACATGCACTTATTAGTTTATTTAGTTATAAGAATAAATACTATTGGTTGTCTTGAGAAAAATAATAATATAATAAATAGATTAATGAGAAATCACATCTCTACTCCACTATAAAACAACCCTCACCCACTATTATCTTCACTAACATAATCCATGAAAATTTTATTTTTTCTTCCCAAATATTATTCCATTTTATTTCCCCAAATCTATGAGCTCTTGGTCTTTGGAAAATACACAAACATCATTCCCTAAGGAGGTTATCAAAGAGGTTAATTCAAGAGGTAAACCAAAATATTTTTTTCATTCATTTTCTATTTTATATCTTTTATCATAATCTTCTCAACTAATATTTCCAAATGATAATGATTTATATAGTATAATATATATACTATAAAAATATAATTTTAATTTAATAACCATCAAAAATCCCTTTACATTCTCTTATTTATTATCAAAATGAAATCATCATCTATGAGGTGCGGATTTAAAACCATCATGAATAATGGATATCCAATATTCAATTTTTCTTTCTTGTATGGTCATGAAACAAATTTTTTGGTTGAAAAAGAATATAATATATTTATTATAACCTATTTAATATTCATTAAATAGTACATATACATAATACTAATTTATACAACCAAAATAATTTGTGATGATCGAAGTACCACCATAATAATCTAAAAAATTGTCACTAATGTTATATCTAATAAATCAAAATCATACTATATAATAAAATAAATTATATAAGAATTTAATATTTTATATCTTCACTAATATCATATAAATTCAATTATATAGAGTTATACCCATTACTCATGAACATCTATACTAATATACAAGTATACTGATCATGAATCAAAGGAAACGAATGCTCATGGGCGATAAAATTGTATATTATAACTCATAAAAACAACCGTAAATGAAAAAAAACAAAAAATTAAAATATAAAATAAATTTATATATGGTTATTAATTACTTAATTAATTAATTAATTTTTTTATACAGGATTTTAATGTCGTATTCCGATCTCATTCAGATATATGGTAATAGATTTCTACCCGAACCTCCATTTTCATTCGAGTTACTCTTATTATATACCTACGTCAATGAATTTATTAATTATTATTATTTACCCCACATAAATTATGTTTTAATGTTACATTTATGTATATATTTCATAATAATTCTTTATTTTATGGTGAGACAGATGTTTTAAAATGATATTTAAAAAATTCTTCCTCATAAATAGACTGGATTCAAGGGAACTTTTCAAATTGTTTGCAATATTTTAATAAAATTTATAATATTTCATCACCCACAATTTGTTTCTAAAATAAATAATTTTATTATAAAAATACAATATTATTTGACTATTGGTTTTATATAATTATATTTCCAAAAAATATACTCTTTTCAAGGTAAAATATTATTTCCCTCAGGAATTAATCGATGATTTTATAAGAGTATTTTTATTTATTTCAACACTCAAGATGATTATTATGTTTAATTTTGATTAATATTTTTTGTTCTAATCCACCATATCGTATAATTTTTTTTATGATTATTTTTACTTTGGGTGTTTCATTTTGATACCATTAACCTTATTACTCAGAATTGTTACTAATTTTGTCCACAGATTGGGGAACGTTATTCACATTTCATATGTATATATTTTTTATGTTTAATACCATTCAAATGATGAATGAATTGGACTTTTTAATTGATGAGTGGGGTCTGTAATAGCCCCACGATTCATGAGTAGGTCTCGTGAGAAAAGAACTAGTATGGACTTGGCTGAGGCCTTTCCCATTTTCCGATATGGTTTTTGGAGAGGATGTAATCTTTTTAGTTAGTTAGATGATGTCTTGACGATATTGTTTAGATGTACCACATCATATATTCACTCATTATAAAACAATTAATTGATATTCCATGATGATATTTGAATAGTATAATACCATGGTTATGTTGTTTATGGAATTTTTTAATCTTCTTTTATTCCAGCCATATCATTTTCTAGATTAGGTTTTAATGGAATGTTTAATTATAGTTATTCACTATGCCATATTATTTATGCTATAGATAAATTTCGTACACTTAATAAACATATGAGATCGTCCCTTTTTTATCATTAATTTTTACAAGAGGTGAAAAACTATATTATAAATAATTTTTCGGGATAATCTAAGAGTAGTTGATGTTTCCAATGTAAATTCTACATTTTGTTAAATTTCATGTTATAATGTTAAACTCATGTATATATATTACTTTACATTGCTACAAAATGAATCATCCCTTCAAGTTGCATCTTTTTTGATTTATATTGCAATGGAATGAAATAAGGTACTAGCTCTAGGGAAAATGTTTAGAACTATGATTCAAAGAAAATTTTTATGATTTTTCCTATAGAACTACTTTTTTAACTACCTGGACATGTTTTATTTTAAAAGAGAATACAATAATTGTTTTATAAAGAGTTGTTATAGATCTCCTTTGTGGGATCCTATTGGTCATGTTACATCACACCCTTCACACCTCTTCGGTGATGCGTAGACATTTATATGTATTATAATGGACAGAAAACCAAGGCACTATAATGCGGCTCTGAGGTTTCATGTCATATGTGTTGAGTATCTTGTAGTGAGATGGTGGGAGTTCATTGGACCATAACATGGAGTAGATTATTAGTTATAGTCCATTACAGTTGAACATGTATCTTGGGGTTTTGGATACATTTATAGTCATTGGATTCCATGTTCTTTCCTATAGTTGTGGAATATATTTATATTATTTATGTTGTTCCAAATTACATTGTGTATTAATATACCACGTTTTTGTTCAGGTTAGGAAAAATAATTCCCTCTATTTTTTCATTGGAATCTAATATGCTTATTCCGATCCCTTGGGGATCGAGAATTCCCTTAGGGTATGTGATGGATCAGGTCAGGTTCCATGTTTTAGGGAAACCTGGGTGGGTTCATTACAATTTGGTATTAAGTGGAGGTTTTTCTACAAGAGTCCTTGTCTTGGGACATCTATTAGACAAGATATAGGATTTTTAGGACATGAAAAGTATGTTTTGATAAGTACATGGACAACTATTATCATGAAAAGACTAAATTCTACACGGGTAGTTGAGAAAAATGTCTCAATATTTCGGTTGGTTTTAAATATCAGTTTCTGTTTATGGGATTTTTGATTTGAACTGATATTTTTTTTCTTCTGATTATTCTTATGTTTTGGTACGCAACAGTTTAACTGCAAGACATGTTCCATGAGTTCCTAAGCATGGTACAACTCATTCTTCTCAATATAATCCACTTATAGATCTGAATCTATTTGAAACTATCATACATGCAGTTCATGCTATTGACCAGTATTTACCTTGAGTTTAGGATACAATTTTTGATGTTCAACGATGATCTTGATTAGAGAGAGATATTGATCATAGAAATTATTACTCAATAAATAATTTTCCTTGAAAGGAATGAATAAACCTCAAGAGTTGGAGGAATGGGTGAATTGGATCAATCAAATCCTAATCATTCTGGAAACACATGATAATATCAATGTGAAATGTTTTTCATTTAGGATTGATGATTCTGGCATCAGATGCTAGGATTCTATGGTCAAGGAAAATAGACACGTGGAATTGTATTGGAAGGGATTCAGAACCCTATTCTTCCAGTAGTTTTTCTAGATTCCCTGATGCTGATAATTTTTAAAGAGTTACTGTATTTTCAACATAGATATTGATTAGTGTTGGAATACATCATCCAATTTGTTTAGCCTGTTGAGTTTTATACAAAGGTGGTAATGAATGACAAGATAAAATTTCAGTTAACTATAGGGTTTGATATTGGATAGCACGTAATAGGTATTTATGTTGAAGCATTACACATATGTTTGGATTGTAGAAAATGATTTGATGGAATAGATAGATATGATGGGAATGGTTGATTTGTTGACCCATCCACTTCCTTCTAGTTGTTTTTTCAGAATTGTGAAAGGGTTGAAGTGGAAGTGAGAGGATCAACGTACAAGTGGTGGAGGTTTGTCTCACCCACGATCCTCTTCCACCCCGTCTTATATAGCTAGATGTGTGCCTCAAACATTATGTCAGTGTTGAAAGTTCTGGCCCAAAATGTTTTTTGTCATATGCCTATGAAGATGTGGAACAGGTGTGGATGTATCAGTCATATACAATGCTTCTACCATGATATGATAATGCATTATTATAGTAAAGTATTTTCACCTCCAAAGGATACTATTGTGTATTAATATGCTTCAAATACTATAAGGAACCAACCACATGCCTTAGGTGTGAAGCACTTTCAATTGGTTGATGAATCTGCAAAGGAAGCCGATGTAGGTCTAGAAATAGTGTGAGTTACTATCCTTATTGCATCTTCCATATAAATTTCATTATTTTATAATAGTTCATCCCACTCATTTATATCATCACACATTGTTAATATTATTTAACATCCAATGGAACTTATTTCCATTATAATGGAGTTAACGACACCTGTTTGTAAGAGAATAGATCATGAGTTTCAATGTCCAACTTGTTTATTAACAATATTTAAGGCGGAGTTAGTTAGGGATTTCTTTTTTTATATAGATCTATTTGACAAAATCATCAGTATGGACTGGATTTTCACTCATTGAGATGAGGTTGATTTTTATAATCAGTGTATTTCATTACTTATAGCTGATGGGAGGTATCAACTGTTTTACTGGGTGTGGGACCTGAGTTATTGTTTTCATGAACCCTCCCAACCAGAGATCAATAGTCTATTGTCTACTATTGCATTTGAGATCGATGAATTATCTCTTTTTGTTGATATTCTATTTATTATTGGATATTTTTCGGATGTTTTCATAGATGGATTATATGGTCTTCCTCTAAAGAGATAAGTAGAGTTTATAATTGAAATGGTCCTTGGTATGCATCCATCATCGATAAAATCTTTTCATATAGAATTAGTGAAGTTGAAAGGGATCAAGATTCAGTTGGACAACCTAATGTAAAATGGTTTATTCTTCCCTAGGGTTTCACCTTGGGTAGCATCTATTCTCTTTTCCAAAATATAGACGGTTCATATTGATTGCCTAAGGACAATCAAAAGTTGAATCGAGTAAGAAGGAAAAAATAATCCTTTTCCAAATGTGGATGAATTCATTGATCAATTAAAGAGGTAAAATTGGGTTTAAAGGATTGATATTTGGATGTGTAATCATTCTCTTAGTGTTTGAACATTTGATATATTAGAGATTGATTTTACGAAAATCTCTTTCCATTACAAATATATTATGATTCCATTGGGTCTGATTAACACTTCCACAGTCTTTAGGGAATTGATGAATTTTATATTCCATCAATATTGTCAAACCCTTTCAGTAGTGTTCACAGATGATATATTAGTATATTTGAAATACGAGCATGAGCATGAGCGCCCATTATGATTGGTTTTATGAATTTGGATCAGTCTCTATCATTATAGAAATATTTAAAAATTTAGTTTTAATATTTAATAGGAGATGTTATTAGGGAACAAGAAGTCTGAACATGTTTTATCAGATGATCTTGATAATGTGACAACTATTTGATCATGGAAGAAACCATAGAACGAAATTGAGATATGATGAATCCTTGATCATATTGGACACTAATAATGACTTGTAATAGATTTCAAAAAATTTTAATCATATTTGACTGCCCTTATCACGAAATAAATTTAACTAACATGTGATACAATGTTTCTATCTTATTTTGATGAACTGAAATGACTTCTGACATCAGGTCATATTCTAATCTTACCGCATCCTTATCAGGGGTACCTGATATTTTGTGATTCATTTGGAGCTAGTTTGGGATGTGTGCTTATAAAATATGACCATTTTGTAGCTTAAAACTATATCCATCATTGACCCCATGAAAATAATTACCCTACTCTTGATTTAGATCATGATGTAGTTTATTATGTGATTATATTTTGGTGGAAATATCTTTTTGTGAAATGGTTTATAGTTTTATTTGATCAAAAGAGTTAAATTTATATATTTTATCCGAAATATTTGAATATATTATAGGGATGATGTGTATAATACCGCCAGATGTTTGAATTTGAAATCTCCTATATTGTTGAGAATTGTAATGTCATTGTAGATGCTCTTAATAGGAATGTAACATCGCTTACTATTCTGGATTCGAAGGAGGAGTGGAACCATTGGGGTATTTTGCTCAGTTTCACATAGATTCTCAAGAATATGTTTCAGGAATGATTATGAGCAGTGTTTAGTTAACATTATCTCTTCTAGAGTTTATTTTTCAGAGTTAATAGAATGGTGATGAGTTTGGTAATGTTCAAGAAATCCATTATGGTAGGGAGATTGTATTCGATTGGTATCATTCATCATATGGTGTTCTCCACTTTGCGAATTGGGGTGTCAGTCTTGTATCTAGGATGAGTTTAGTATTGTTTAATTAACATATCCCTTCGTGGATACAAATATGTATTTTTACATGAGATGATTACTCTAGTGTTTCTGTATGAAGCGTGATAATATAGATTTTGTGCCCCACTATTACACCTACTAATTAATAAAGGAAGAGAAACTAAATCCCTCTAGTTTGACTAATCATATTATGGAGCCAGTTTTGAAATGGTATGATGTTAGTATGGATTCTGTGGTTGGGATACCATGGACTCCATACATGAGATATGCTATATGGGTGATTGTTAATTAGTTGAAAAATTATTATCAATTCATTCCGATAAAGGATACAACTATAGTTGAAGGTCTAGGTAAGCTGTATGTGCATGATATTGTGAGGTTACAATGAAGTCTATCTTCCATTGTTTTGGATTGGGATCCTAGGCTTACCTCATGGTTCTAGAGGATTCCAAAAGAGGAAGTTGGAATTTAGGTCAAGTTGAGCACAACTAACCATCCACCAATATATGGTCATACTGAGAGAGTAATTTATATCCAGGAGGATATGTTTCATGCATGTTTCCATGATTTCATTGGATCAGGGGATATCCATCTAAGACTAGTGGTAACACCCATATGTTTTTATAAAATATTTTTATTAGATAATATTAATTATTTTGTAGCTTGTATTTTATGTAATCGTGAGTTAAAACAAAATATTAGATGCCCTTATTATAAAATAACCATTATAGAATAACAATTAGTTTAACAGGAATAAGTTTAACTGACTTAAGAAAATCCATTGGGAATTCATTGTATACAAATTATTTATGAAAAATAAAAAACAATTATATATTTTCACTTTTGAGTGAATTAATGTTAGTAATTAATGTTATGAGATATATATGTTATATACTTAATAATATACTTTTAATTTTCATCTAATGGATATTTTAGTCATAGGGTATGAAGAATCCCGAATTGATGTATGAAAACCTGTATTTTTTTAAAAGGGTAATTTTATCCCTTTAAATAGAGAACCTATATTAATTTAATATTTTTAAATATTATTAATTTTTAGATGACAAGATAAAAATTTTAACATGATGTGGGATATAAATATTTTCATTAGATGAATTTCTTATTTTTTTGATAACATTCAAGTATTGATGAATAGTTAAAATACACTATATTTTATATGGTAACAAAATTTTTCAATAAAATAATTTATATAGTTAAATTATGATATGTAATGGTTTTATATTATAAATATAATATATTTTTATCATTTAATATAATGTCTGTCATTAGCGTTAATTTTACACAGAATTTAGATGTAAAAATATTTCAGTCATTTGCAATCTTTTAGATTTCAAAACTCATTCTCTCATTCCGAAAAGAGTATTAATTTTAATTTAATTAATGAAATTTATGTGTTTTAAAATTTGAAAAATGATTTCCATATTTTTGATCTCTAAGTCAATTTTTTTTAATTTTATTTCTTTTGTTTTTGGGCCATATGAATAGTAACTTCATTAATAATTATTAATATGGTAAAATAGTAAAACAGGTAAATAATGGAAAGAATACTATTATAGAATTACTGTAACACATATCATGATATTATTTTATGATGGTGTTTCGACCTAAATCATCCTTGGGTTGAAATTATGTCAATTTGAATTCACTTGGATTTCATTATCACATGGAATTTAATTTTTTATGAAAAGTTAAATATTTTTAATTCATATTATAATAACTAAATCATTTTTAATATATGGATATTCTAAATATATTTTCAATTATAAATACTATTTTTAATTAATAAATGTTTTATTTTACAGTGTTAATTTATTTTTAATCTTTTGTAAATAAATAATTACCTTCATATCTTACATATTAATGATAGAGAAATTATTTTATTGATGAAAAACAACTATATAGTTTTTATTTAAATAATAATACCCATTAAAGGATCAATAATCTAAAACAAATCTAATTGTTCATGTTTATTTCAATCATAAGGATCTAATGGTCGAGTTATGAACTATTTGGATCTATATCGAAGCAATTATGACACATATATTATTTTATTTATATTGGTGTCAAAGTCGTCACCTTTAGAATTTAATAATTTTAAGAATTTAAATACTGAATTTTCTAGAATCAAAAATAAAAATAAAAATTTTCATAAAACTAGAATATTTATCTTTATCATAATTTTTTTTAATTATTATAAAAAATTAATCATATTAAATAATTACATAAAATTGTTGTAGTGATTATTTTAATAAGAGAGGTATCAAAAAAAGTTAATATAAATATTAATGTAAATAAAATTTGGTATAATTAACAATTCTAATGAATTTTATAAATGACCTTGATATCCTAGGAATATAATAAAATAGTTAGTTCAATGTTATCTTATTATGTTATTATTTTTTATGAACATCAAATTGAAAAGTTTCAAAATTAATTCTATTGATTGTTTTTCAAAATAATGTTTTATAAAAATATTTAAAAATAAATAATAATTCTTTTTATAAATATCTAATAATTATGATATGGTACAAAAGATCTAATATATTTATTTATGGTCTATTTCACATAAAATATGTAAATATTACAACCATTTAATATTGAATTATTTGTTACCCTAGTTAAAAATTTAATAGAATAACTAAGTTTCAATTAAAAATAAAATGTTTTAATAGATAAAAATACCTATCCAAAATTTATTGGTTGTTGAGAATATAACACTATCTCACCTCAACTCCAAAATATGGAAATTTTTGTGGTTTTTGGGTGGGGTTTTATTTTACAATAAATTATTAATTATGGAGTTTCCAAAATATCCCCGCACCTCATTTATAAAAAGGAACTTCGTCCATCACATATTAACTTCTCATTGAGCCTTCATACATGGCCATAAACTACCCTTATTCCTTCTTAACTTCCTTATTTTGATTATAGAGTTTCTATTTACCTTCAAAGACCAACTCTATTTCTCTATGAAGATATTTAGATGAAGCATGCCGAGGTTGATGTAATCTCTTCTACCGATTCATTCAATATTCATTCTTATTCCACTTCAAATTAATTATTTGTTTCATTATAAAGTAATAAAATCAGTATAACTCATATAATTAGGTGATATTATAATTATGTATCTACCAAATTATTCTTTCTATCTATCCTACCAAAAATGAAATCACAACGCATTCGTACATACGACTTACCATCTCTACGCCGTGGGGTTATATGTTTTTTACCACCACCGTACATAGATGGGTATAATTATGGAAATAATAATTAGATATAGTTATTATAAATTTATAAATATTCTGAAATATTATACACCATCCACTTCAATAAAATTCAATAATTATTGAATTGATATCATCGCTCGTGTGTACTTACGACCTACCATCTCTATGATGCGATGCGATTAATTTTCCATGATCTTCATTAACAATGATTATATAAATGAATTTAAAGAATAAATTTGATAAATAATATAATAATATTATTCTCTAAATGATATAAATATATCATAATAATTGGAACATGATCATATCTGACAAAACATTCATACGAACACAAAGTAGTTAATATCTGAATAACAAGTGAGAATGAAATGCTACTATGAAAAAAGTGATAATAAGATCATATATGATATCATAAAAAACACTATGAATCTAGGATATTTTAATAAAATTATTTAAATCATTATATAGGACTTTTAGATACATAAATATGATATTAGACCTGAGGTAAGGGATAATTTTTCAATCTCATTATTATCCGATATTGTTTATTCTTATGTTTTCGTGGGGGTATATTTATCATCCACATACAAGTTCCATAAATATGTATTAAAATTTATATTATTATAATAAAATTTAAAGACAATTTTACCCTTTGGTGAATTTTTACTAAATCGTTTTAAATGAATATTTTTTTGTTATTCAATACGAGACACTTTTTTCTTTTCTAGATAAAGTATAAGGAAAATGATTTTTGAACATATATGGAATAAATGGTTTTTTACAGTTTCATGTAGTCTTATTACAATGAATATTCCCTTACATTATTTGAAGGTTATTATCAGTGAAATTTATTTCTTTTATTAATATGTGGTGGTTTGAGAAAAAGTAACAATTTTGAAGAAGAAATGATATTTTCCAAATATTTCTGTCGATGCTTGGTTTGTTACCAAGTTAAGGATGGGAGACAGATGTCTAATGGGATGTTACAATCATTACCCATACCATAATAGAAGTGAGACAACATCTATATGGAATTTTTTATAGGAATTCCCAAAAAATGCAAAGGCTATAATTCCATATGGGTTATAGTTGATCGCCTTTTGATGTCAAAACACTTCATTTCTATTATAGTGTATTTATCCATTGATCGACATTCTAGGATATATGTAGAGGACATGGTAAGATTTATTGGAGTACCAATTTTCATTATATCTGATTAGGATCCAAGGATTACCTCAAATTTTTGTAGAAGTCTTCAGCATGCAATAGATAAAGAGTTATGTATGAGAAATTTATATCATCATCTGAAAGACTGTCAGTTTGAAAGGATGATTCAAATTATAGGATGGATGTTGAGATATTCCTCTATGGATTTCAATGGTTGATGGGATCTAAATATACCATTTGTGGAATTTTTATACAATAATAACTTATTACATCCATATTCAGAAGAATCCTTATAAATACCTTTATTAAAGTAGCGTATAACTCCAACTTTCTAGTATGAAGTTGGGGAAATAAATATATTAGATCCTGTCCTTGTTGATGAAATGGAATAAAAGGTCAGATATATACCATAACACGTAATAGTAGCATTGGGTAAAATAAACATTAGGATGACAACTGAAGAAAATATCGAGAGTTTGAAGTTAGTGATATGGTGTTTCTAAAAATATATCATTGGAAGAGAGTAATGAGATTTGGAAGGAAGGGAATGTTGAGACCTAGGTATATCTGTTATTTTAAAGTTAGGGGTTGTGTTGGGAAGGAAGATTACCAATTTCCATTCGCACAAAATATCTCCCATGTTCATGATGTTTTACATGTATCTCTCTTAAGAAAGTACATAATTGATAATTCACATGTACTAATGTCACATGTTGTACTTATGGAGCAAGATCTTCCTAATGAAGAACAACTGATAATGATTCTGGATTTTAGAGAAATGTTCTAGGAAACAAGACAATTTTCTTGGTTAATGTTTTTTGGAAGAACCCCAAATTTAAGGAAGCGTTTTCTGAATATTAGGATATGATAAGGGAGTATTATCATCATCTATTGTTTCCATGTGATGAATTTCGAGGGTGAAATTTATTATAATGACGGTAGAATTTAACACCCAGCTATTTTTATGAAATATTTTATGTTAATAATATTAATTCTTTAATAGCATATATTTCATGTAATTGTGAGTTTAAAAAAATAACAAGATTCTCAAAATATAAAATTGTTGATATATCATAGCAGCTGAGTTAGTGGGAATAAGTATAACTGACATATGAAAATTCATTGTGAATTTATTAGTTACTAATTATTTATGAAAAATATAAATCACTTAGATATATTAATTTTTATGTGAGTTACTCTTGGTAATGAAATTGATGAGTTATATATGTTATATAATTAATGAAATATTTTTTATATTCATCTAATTGATATTTAATTCATATATTATAAATAAACCCTATTTGACGTATAAAAACATATATTTTTTGAAACATTAATATCACCCTGTCGAATGGAGAACCAATTTTAAATTAAGATTTTTACACATTAATAGTTTTTACATGATAACACAAAAATGTTCTTTTTACAAATTATATAAAAATTTACATTGGGTGAAATTTTCATATTTTGTTGATAACATTATGGTTTTGATGAGTTGTATAAATACACTAAATTTTATATGGAAACAAATGATTTCATTAAAATAATATATATGGTTAAAATATAATATTGAATGGTTTTAGTGTATAAATAGAATATATTTTTTTCATTAAATATAATTTATGTTATAAGAATTAATTTTACCTTAAATTCAGATGTAATTACATTTCAATCATTTCTGATGATTTTGCTTTTAAAACTCTTTCCCTCCTTTTGAAAACCAGAATAATTATAAATTAATTACTGAAACGTATTTATTTATAATTTTGAAAAATTAAATCCATATTTTGAACCATTAGGTCCAAATAATGTAAATGTATTTTTATTATTTTTTCTCATTATTGATAGTAACATTAGTATTGTTTATTAATACGGTAAAAGGGATGTCGTGTAATTATGTGTAAGAATAGTGTTATAAAATTACCCTAATACTTGTCTTAATATCATAGGATGAGTTCTCTTTAAACTAAATAATAGTTGGGTCAAAATGGTATAAATTTTAATCCACTTGGATGTGATTAGGACATATAGTTTATTTTATTTATAGAAAAGTTAAATATATATCACTCAAAGAATAATAACTATATAATTTTAATATAATGTAATATTGAAGATAATTTTGATTATTAATACACATTTTAAATTCCAAATATATTCCTTTATAATAGAAATTTATTTGTAGTTTTTTCGAAATAAATAATTTCCATAATATCTCTTAGATTAATGGTGTAGAAATTTTTTAATTGATGAAAAATAAATAATAAAGTTTTTATTGAAACATTAATACCCATTAAAATTTCAAAAATAATGACCAAATAACATTTTTATAGTGTATATCTGCCCTGTTAATACAAGGGGTCATGTTATTGACCATTTTTAGCCTTATAGAAGGGATTATGACACTTATATTATTTTATTTAAAGTGGTTTTAATGTTATCATCTTCATAATTTAATAAGTATAACATTTGAAATAGATTATTTTACATAGATTAAATTATACCAGAAGTAATATTGTGATATTTTGTTGACTTATATTCATAATATCATTTTATTTTTAATTTCTATTCAACAAATAAGCATATTAAATAATTACAAAAACTATTGTAGTAATTATTTTATTAAGAGAAATATGAAATAAATATTATCAAAAACATTAAAGTAAATATCATTGGGTATGAAAAACATGTATAATAAATTTCATAGATGATATTGACCTCTTAAAAATTTATAAATTTAGTTTTTTAGTTATATTTTTATATTAATGTTTTAAAAGACCAATCAATTGAATAGTATAAATGTAGATACTATTGATTTCTTATCATAATTTTTTTTAAAATAAATAGAAATCAATATTCATTTTTTAAAAAATATATAATAATTATGATATAGTATAAAATGATTTAATATATTTATGTATGTTATATTTAAAAAATAATAATTAAATATTACACCTTTTTAATATTGAAAAATTTGTTACCTTAGATAAAAATTAAATAGAATAACTATGTGTTAATTTATATGATAAAATTTAAATTAACATAAAAATAGGTACAAAATTTATAGGTAGATAGTATTACAACTCTCTCTCATATCATATTTTAAAATGGTAAATTTTTCAGGTTTTTGGGTAGATTTTAATTTTCTTTATAAATTAATTTTTATGGTGTTTCCAAAGGTGCCTCTCACCCTAATTATAAAAGGGAGCATCCTCTATGAGCTCTTCACTTTACATTGAGATTTCATGTTCATCTATACCCTGCCATATTTCCTTTTCAATTTCCCTATTTTATTTCTATAGGATTTTTTCATATTCAAATACCAAATCTAGTGCTCTAAGAAGAGATTTCAAGGAAGTAAGTTAAGGAAGAGGTAATATATTTTACCAATTCTTTCAAATTCATTTCGTCATCTACATATTTTTCATCTGTTGTTTAATTATAAATTAATAAAATTAGTATCATTAATATAGTGATAAGTTATTATAATTAGGAAACAACCATATTCCACCTTCTATCGATCTTACAAAAAACAAAATCACCACACGTGCGTACGTATGTCTTACCATATCCACACTATAGTGTAATATAATTTTCACCACCACCTTACTTGGGTGGGTATAATGATATAAATAATAACCATATAGGATTATCATAATATGATACTCATTTTGAAATATTATAACCCATTCACTTCAATACCATTCAACAATTATGGGAATGATATTGTCGCTCGTGGGTACAAATGGTCTACCGTCTCCATGATGTGATGCGATTCATTATACATGATGTTCATTAAAACAAGATTATATACATGAATGAAATTAAAAAATATGATATATATTATACTAATATAATTCTTTAAATTATATATCTATAACTTAATATGCTTAGCCTGAACTTATCTAACAAAACATTTATAAGAACACAAATTGGTTAATATCCGAATAACCAGTGACAATGAAATGTTTCTACAAAACAGATTATAATATAATCATTTATGATATCATAAAAACAAATATTATTCTTTAATAATTCAATTACATTATTTAAATCAATATACTTGGGGTTTGAATTCATACTTAGGATATCGTACCTAAGGTACATGATAATTTTTCATTCTCATTATTATCCGAGAATGTTTATTCATATGTATTTTATGGGGTATATTTATCATCCAAATACATGTTCCTTATATATGTAATAATATTTGTATTCTTCTAATATTTTTTAAATTCAATGTTACCAACAATGAATTTTTATATAACGGAATGAAAGGAATCATTTATCATTAATCGCTATGAGGTTCTCTTTGACTTTTCTAGAAAAGTATGAGGAGAATGTTTTTTATCTTATAAGACAAGAATGGATTTTTATGATTTAATGAATCCATATTTACATGAATATTACCTTAAATTTTTTCAAATTTATATTCAAATAAATTATTTTCATTGATAATTATTTTCCATTTTGGGAAAAGAAAACGTTTTTGTAGAAGAAAAGATATTTTCATTAATAATTAATTTCATGTGTTATATCAAAACAATTTTCCATCTAATATTACATTAATTAATTAAAGTTATTATTCTATCGATATGATTACAATTACTTCCTTACGTTTATGATCAAATAATATTTTATGAAAGCCATTTGTTTTATATGGACTTCGTTATGATGGAATGATGTTTAAGAAAACCATTTTATTCATTGAGTTATTCAATGATGGATGATTTATGTTTTTTTGGATCATGTAAAAATATTTTCATTACGAGATATGTGGGACCTATATAAATATCTAATTCTTTGGGAAATGATTTATATCAAGAGATAGATATGACTGGAATGAAATGTAAATCTGGTTCGGTAATACAGTGTTGGAATGGCAAGTTAACTGAGTTTAGTAATTGACTTTTTCCTCTATGATGGTATTTGTAATGTGCCTTGAATAATATGAAATGATTTTATATGATTATTTATTCCAAAAAAACATATTTTTGAATGTCATTACATTTGGTTTTATGTCTATTAATTCTTATGATCTGTTATCCAATGACATGATATCACAATCTTTCATATGCTAGATAAGACTTTGAAATTCTGTGATCTTATGTCTTATGATTAAGAAATGATTGATATTTTCTTTTTCCACCCCTAAATATAATTTGAGATGACCCATCTATATGATTATTTTCCCCAGGTCATGAAGAATGGTATTAAGTAAGATATACCAAAAGGGGTCTGGGTATGACGAAATTAGTGGGAGACAATGTTGATGTTTTATGAACCAGTTGTTTATGATTCCTTATTTATAAAGGCACAATACATGTACGATCCTGTTGTGGATTAATATTATTTGGTAATAAATTTACATCAATTTTGAAATAATATAAATGTTTGTAATGTATATGTTGTTATACTATTTCAGTTTCATTATAATAGATGTTATCTGTAGTTGATTAGAGTGGATCCCTTGAAAGTATTTTATGGTTTCCCATGCAGATCACCTCTTTGTCTGGTTGAGGAAGGTGAAGTATATTTGGTTAGACCAAGATTGGTTTAATGAATATCTTTGAAGATTCAAGATGTGTATCAACATCATGAAACTACCCAATATTGACAGAAATTATATGGGGACCGAAGACATATTTTTCTAGAGTTTTCTATTTATGAATAGGTTTTTTGGAAAATTTCTACATGGTAGGGTCAAAAAAAAATTAGAAATTCGGTAAAGTGGGTTGTAAGATATATTGGATTGTTTGAGGTCATTGAGTAGATCATGAAGGATTCGTATCGATTAGTATTCCCAGTTCAGTTGACATGTAGTCATGATTTTTCCACATGTCTTATCTTAAGAAGTAATATCATGACCCTTCCCATGTCATGAGTT